>CAWUFW010012858.1:0-514281 GCA_963921515.1 Calotriton arnoldi | reverse complement strand
TTTTTTCTCTTGTTAATTTTAAGGAGCAGCTATCTGCCCTTTATTTTTAAAATAGGATAGGGACTCCCCTTCCTACTGATGCCCAGGAGGATACCCTTTGACTCGCCCTGAAGAAAGTCCCAGACCAATGGGCCATTGTAGGACTGAAACATGTTGGCACTAGGGTCGTAGGACCATTAAAATCCAAGTGACCCCCTTCTTTGTTGTTTTTTAATATCCCCACGACAGATCCACGAATAAAGGGAAACTGGGATCTGTCTGCGGATTTTAATCTTTAATTCCCCCCTGGTTAAAAAATCTCACTAGGGTGCTCCCTGGAATACGGTCGAGGCCCACCCTGACTTTTAGGCGTCAGGGTGACCCGATGATGAAGGCATGACACCACTAGGGTGTGTGAGGGTAATATAAGCAAAAGGACTTGCTTCCTTCCCCCCTCCCAAGTGGATAACATCTGACTGCTTCATATAGGACCTTCCCATTTCTATACCCACTGGGGGTCAGTTTTAGAAATTTGTGAACCTAGTTCACTAGGACCGTGAGATACTTTATGTGAAATCGTGTTTAAGCACGGGAGGACGTGCTCCCACAAGAGTTTACCTCTCTGCCCTTACGGTACAGGGGAAGAGCCTTTTTCCCTGTTGACCATAGTTCTTTCGTGAATTGAGCAGCGCACAGCTGTAGGGCTCCATTGGAAAGTATTCTAAATCATTAGCAATACGTCTTTAGTCACTTTTTGATCACTGTTTGTCATTCATTCTCTGCGCTATATACACTATCACAGTTAACTACACCGGACATAACCTGATACCATAATTAACAACTAAAATGACAGAAGCTCTGGGAGGTGGTTGCTCAGATGAAAAGGGCTTTGGCTATTTTAGCACGTCCCTGTCGTTGCTACCCGATACAAATATAAACCAGAGGCCTCCAGTCCAGCCCAAAATTGGGACGAATTGAAGGAATTAGAAAGCAGAACCTCAAATGAAGATATTACTACATGGGGCAATCATGACAGAATATTTACGTGGAAATGCAGCACCATCAGGCACACTAGTCACCAATGCTCCTAGAATCTTTTTGGATGACCCCTTGTTCTAAGGATAGAGTGGTCATTAATTAGCGTGAGCGCTGTACACGTGACTGGCTCATCCTGATAATAAATACTGCCAAACGTATGTCAGAAGCACTCCCTGATCAAAATAAAGACAAGTGAAGATGCCCTTATGACTGAGATTAAAATAACCCTTTTCCAAAAAAGAAACTTGAGGAAGTGAATAAAAGACATCGGGAGAGCATAAAGACTATCTTGTGCAGAAGTAAAATAAATAAACTTCAAAAAGACCTCAAAAAGTTTTCTCATGAAAAGGTGTATCCATATATTAAGGATGATTATAAGGGCCAAGAGCATTCGGATTCAGGATCCTCATACCAGGGGGATTCAGCCACATCTGATTCAGACCAGGATGAGTGGTCCAGTGACAATTCAAACAAAAGCTGGAGAGGCAGACCAAGAAGACCACGTAGAGGGGGCTTCAATCAGGGATACCCCCAACAACAAATGTACCCTTGGCCAGGCCCTTTCGCACCTCTTCCTTTCCCTGGACCCCCCCAATACCAAACCCTGCACCCTTCCTCCAGCCCAACTTTAGCCAGAATAATTTTTTAGGGAATTCGGGGCGGAAGGAGAGGAAAACGTGGGAGAAGAAACAACAGAAGGGTCCAGTGGGAAGACGACAGAACTCCAGTGAACACGAGGAGCCAGACCAGAGGACAGCAACCCAGCACCAGCGCAATGAGGGAATAGTAGTTAATCTCACTGATGGGTATTCTAAACCCAGAGGGCTCTCTGTCCTTAGTAAAGGCCTTGGGTTTGTCCCCACCGCCTTCCTGGACAAATTCCAGCTGAGATGTGAATTAAGCGAATTCTTTCGCAAGGTCCGCATCAAGACATACTTTATGGACAAAGACAAACCGGAGGAGAAGACAATAAACACACTACCCTCCGTCTCAAGTCCAACTTTTTTTCCGCCTGCCCTCACTGATGCCACCCTGAAGTCATTGCATTTGAAGAAGGGGTGTCTAAAGAAGTCGAGCAACTCCAACCCAAGAGAGATGTCTTCCAACAACTTGACTCGAAAAAAACGCGACGCCTTGAAAACTTTGAGCAACAGGGAGGATATTGTCATAAAACCTGCGGACAAGGCGGAGCAACAGTGATTCAGAATACTAATGCTTACAGGATGGCATGTACTAAATCTCCTAGCAGATGGAAAAAATACTATAAGAAGATCAACAAGGACCCCACTATTCGCATAAAGAAGACCATCGAAACCACATTATAACGGAAGCTTTTGAGAGGAATTGGATTAACAAAAAAGAACGAGTCTTCCTCATCACAGACGACCCCAGAGTGCCCCTTTTCTACACCATGCCCAAGATACATAAAGGAGAAGAGTCCCCCTCCAGGCAGACCTATTGTATCTGGCATAGGATTGCTCCTGGAACCACTTTCTAAATACACTGACTGGTTCTTGAGACCCCCTGGTTACCAAAATAAGGTCATACGTCCAAGATACCAAACACTTACTCAACCTATTAACAGACTTGGAATTCAATCCAGGAGAGAACACCATGGTATGCCTGGACGTTGAAGCGCTGTATGCCAGCATTCCTCAGGAAGGAGAGCTTACGGGTTTATTGAAGAAATTTTACACACAAAGGAGGACTGGCAGTGGGAGGCACCTATTGGGTGGGTTGTTACATTGATACGCCTGGCATTGACAGAGAATTTCTTCAAGTTTGAAAGACCAGATGTACCTTCCAAGTTCATGGAGACTTCCATGGGCAGCACTTTTGCGCCCGAGTACAGCGTGTTTGTTCATGGGCCAGTTTGAAGAACAACATATCTGGCCCCCAGACCCTTACTCTAACAACATCTGCAAATGGTATAGGTACATAGATGACATCCTGGTCATCTGGAAGGGTGGCGATTCCAGTTTGACGGATTTCTTAGGGTGGGATCAGCCAGCTCAACCCACACCTGCACGCTGCTATGACTAAAAGCAGCGAATCCGTCTCTCTTTTCTGAGATGTCAATTTAACAGCGAGGGGTGACACTTTGATTGGCTCCTTATGTCCCTAAGCCTACAGACAAAAATACCTTACTGCGGTTTGACAGTTGCACACCCTCGGTCCTTGAAGAGGAGAACCTACCCGTTGGACAGTTCCTTAGGATACGTAGGAATTGCTCAGACCTAACTGATTATAAAAAAGAGGCAGAAGTGCTGACATCTAAGTTACAACAGAAAGCTTACCCTAAGAGAATCATTGACAGAGGCTAAGAAAGGTCCGCAATACACCAAGGGAGGCACTGTTAAAAAAACAACAAAGATCAGAGATAAATAAATTAATATGCGTCATCACGTACAATTCCTCCTCTAATGATGTGAAAAAAGTACATAAATAAGAAATGGCCAATTCTGACTTCTAATAAACTCACGTTTGAGAAACCCATGTTCTCTTTTAAAAGGAATAGAAGTCTGAGGGATACATTGGTACATACCAACATGCATAGACCCAAAAAAACCAGTCAACTCACTTTATGGAACCAACCTTTCTAGTCATGGGTCATTATCCTTGCCGGATCCTGTGTGGCATGTCCCTTAATGGCACACATAAATAGGCATGACATACCCGTGGGAACAGCGGGCACACACTAATTGTAATAGCGACAATGTAGTGTACTTGATAAAGAATGCCCATGTAGATTAATGTACATTGGAATGACCAGTAGGAAAATAAAGGTACGAATAAGTGAGCATCGAAGTACCATCAGGCGGGCTGTAACAGCGACCAGACTAACAGCCCACTACCTTGAAAAAAATCACAGTGACACAGATTTAGAATGGACCGTGGCAGAGAAAAGTGAAAGGCACTGGTAACCTGACCAAGAAACTATTAGAGCGAGAGCAACGTTGGGTGCACCGTTTGAGGACCCATGAAGAAGGGCTCAATGATTCCATTCCTTGGAACCAGTTGAACCAATGATGGTACTTACAACATCATGCCTCCACATTCCTGCATATGGAACCACCTCCTCTCTCATTTAGTGGTACTAACGAGGGTCCGCCCAACCCCTTTAGGAGGTTATTCTGTGTCTGGGCATGAGGACACCCCACTGATTCAAGTGAACATGTTGCACATTCTTCCCTTCCCCTAGCTAAACATCATTTGGTGGTTTCTGCATACATATGAACCTGTCGGATTCTAGCACGCCACCTTGGGTAATGCCAGATAATACTCTGCTATAGACAATCATTTTCTTAAATGCTGCGAGTATGTACATATTTTAAATACAAAACATTTCATCATTTTTAATACTCAATATCCACAGGGTTTATAATCAACCTGGAGGGTAGCACGCACTTGTCAATACTAGTTAACATTCGGTGTTTGCGCACAGCCTGTAACAATAAAGTTGCACCGCTTTTAAAATAGTCGCAAGTCTCGTGCTTCCACGCTTCTTAAAAGAGGCAAATCACGACCCATCACAAGGTTACGCTTATTGCACTTCCGATTTTATATTGGTCATGCTTTCAGAATCTGTATATTCTTCCCAGGGATATATGCATATAATAGACACAAAGAGTGATTTACGGGCATGGGAACTACGGTTCCCAGCATGCCCACATTTCCGGATGCCGATGACTTCCGGGTTGATGCTCCTTTCCGCCTTCACTTGCGGGGGGCGGGACTACCACCATTGCGCACTGTGCGAGTTTCCCCGCGGCATAAAACCTCAGATGTATCGAACCTTGGAGCGTGAGCCCGGGGACTCGGACCTAGTAGGTGGTGATGCGGGGTAGGACCCTTGGAGGCGTAAGTAACTATTCCCTCATAACAACCAGCATCTATTCAGGTACGCTTTGAACTAACGCCTCAGTATTGGATTCTAAATCACAATGTTTGTTTATGTCTCCTTTTTTTCTCCTGTATGTTGTCGTTTTGTATTCGGGCATTGTTCGAACTATGCAGTGTTTGACAATAGGGCTCCCCACACATGCCGGAGTCCCCAGTGATTTGTGTTCTCTCCCAAAGTGGGGTATGTGTTACACTTTATGTTTGAGTATAAAAGTGTGACAATCGATAGCGTTGTGAGGTGAAGTCGAGAAGAATGACAATGAGCTTATTTATTACCTGTAATGGGTTAATGAGCTTGTATGTTGTACAGTGAAAAAAAACACGCACAAAGGTGTGACTTATGACAGAATGCGGAAATTTTTCGCCCACATCACTATATATACCACTGATTCTGCGTTTGGCAGTTTTATATACTATTGAATACACATACCAAGTTGGTATGTTGACCGTCTGATGCCGTTAACACCCCCTACATGAATGTAAGCATGGTTTTTTTGAGCACATCACATATGGGAAGCATGGAGTTCATGCCAAAAATGTTACGCTATGATCTCCTATATATTTTCTTTTACTTGCAGATGGAGTAAAAAAAGAAAAAAAAAAAGATTTTTTTTCTCTTGTTAATTTTTAAGGAGCAGCTATCTGCCCTTTATTTTCAAATAGGATAGGGACTCCCCTTCCTACTGATACCCAGGGAGGATACCCTTTGACTCGCCTACAGAAGAAAGTCCCCGGACCAATGGGCCATCGTTAGGACTGAAACATGTTGGCACTAGGGTCGTAGGACCATTAAAATCCAGTGACCCCCTTCTTTGTTGTTTTTTAATATCCCCGACAGATCCACGAATAAAGGGAAACCGGGATCTGTCTGCAGACCCACAATCTTTAATTCCCCCTGGTTAAAATCTCACTACGTGCTCCCCTGGAATGCGTTGGAGCCCACCCTGACTTTTAGGCATCAGGGTGACCCGATGATGAAGCATGGCTACCACTAGGGTGTGTGAGGGTAATATAAACAAAAGGACTTGCTTCCTTCCCCCTCCCCAAGTGGCTAACATCTGACTGCTTCATATAGGACCTTCCCATTTCTATACCCACATGGGTCAGTTTTAGAAATTTGTGAACCTAGTTCACTAGACCGTGGGATACTTTATGTGAAATCGTGTTTAAACACGGGAGGACGTACTCCTTACGGTACAGGGAAAAGCCTAACACACCCTGTTGACCATAGTTCTTTCGAAAGATTGAATGTCCCCTGTGCTCACTTCAAATGCATCCTTACATCACATCAGGCAACACAGGGAATAAATAAAACCCTTTTTTGTGGATGTGCACCCTGTGAAAGAGCAGAATGCTGTCTCTCAAAGTGACATTAACCAGAAGCTTAAGTAGGCTGACCCACTGGCCCATGCTGTATGCTGTAGTGAGAGGAAGCAAAATGGGAATGACAGAACAAAAGACTACTCTGGATGAAGATAGCCGGCTGAAAGCCGCTCTAAGTATATTGTACATATTATTTTAGGAAAATCAAAAGGTCTTGGCTAACGCCAGTCCTAAAAATGCTGTCCCACAATTTGTAAAGGCAGCAGCACGCAGTTTCGGCACTAAATATTTCTACCATTTTATAAAATCGGCAGAAAAAGATAAATGCGTAGTAGTTTGGATTGACTAATATTTGCAAGGACACAGATTGGTTTGATCAAACAAAGCCCAACCTTTAGGAAAAGATAACTTGTATATAATATGCCCTACACTAAACTTTGTCAATAAACAACGATAATAGATATTAGTAACACATAGGGGCCGATTCCGATCTCGGTCGGAGGCGCACCCAATACTATTCGGCCGGGAAAAAAGCCATGCGAAAGCCTGTTTCCCGACCGATCCGTACAGTACACCGAACGAGCAAGTACGATGCGCACAACAGCAAAAATTCCGGCCGAGCCGTACTCACCCAAACCAGGTCCTGTTCTCCGACCGAGGTGAATCCGGAAACGCCGAATCGAGTCGCACGGAAGGAAAAATGCAGCCCCGTCCGGCCGGACAAGTACGATGCGCTTCCCGTACGCGCCGAACCCGTCGCTACGCACGGCACGTCAAAGCATCCGGGAGAGGCGCACATAAGCTCCGAATCGCGCCACAACACGATCCACGGCTACGAGACGAACACGGCACCGACGAGGACGACGCGAAGCGACGAGGACGAAGCGAAGCGACGAGGACGACGCGAAGCAACGAGAAGGACGAACGACACGAACCAACCATGAATCCCTTCATCCCGATCATACCAATATTCTACATCTACTACCGGAACAGGCACGGACGCGTATGGCGCAGAAGGTAAGCCAGACACCAACCACAAAACACATACAACACGTACACGACACATCACACACATACACGGGGATTCTGAATATACTTACACCAGCAACAGCAGCACCATAGGGGCGGGATGCCCATCACCAATGCCACATATGCACACAGGGGCCTGAATGCGCACCACCACCCCAACCCAGGGGGGGCTGGATGCCTACCACTACTACCACCCTTAGCCAGGGGGGCAGGATGCCCACCACTACTACCACCCTTAGCCAGGGGGGGCAGGATGCCTACCACTACTACCACCCTTAGCCAGGGGGGGCTGGATGCCTACCACTACTACCACCCTTAGCCAGGGGGGGCTGGATGCCTACCACTACTACCACCCTCACCCAGGGGGGCAGGATGCCCACCACTACTACCACCCTCACCCAGGGGGGCTGGATGCCTACCACTACTACCACCCTTAGCCAGGGAGGCAGGATGCCTACCACTACTACCACCCTTAGCCAGGGGGCTGGATGCCTACCACTACTACCACCCTTAGCCAGGGGGCAGGATGCCCACCACTACTACCACCCTCACCCAGGGGGGCAGGATGCCCACCACTACTACCACCCTTAGCCAGGGGGCTGGATGCCTACCACTACTACCACCCTTAGCCAGGGGGGCTGGATGCCTACCACTACTACCACCCTCAACCAGGGGGCAGGATGCCCACCACTACTACCACCCTCACCCAGGGGGGCAGGATGCCTACCACTACTACCACCCTTAGCCAGGGGGGCTGGATGCCTACCACTACTACCACCCTTAGCCAGGGGGGCTGGATGCCTACCACTACTACCACCCTCACCCAGGGGGCAGGATGCCCACCACTACTACCACCCTCACCCAGGGGGGCAGGATGCCTACCACTACTACCACCCTTAGCCAGGGGGCTGGATGCCTACCACTACTACCACCCTTAGCCAGGGGGCAGGATGCCCACCACTACTACCACCCTTAGCCAGGGGGGCTGGATGCCTACCACTACTACCACCCTTAGCCAGGGGGCAGGATGCCCACCACTACTACCACCCTTAGCCAGGGGGGCTGGATGCCCACCACTACTACCACCCTTAGCCAGGGGGGCTGGATGCCTACCACTACTACCACCCTTAGCCAGGGGGCAGGATGCCCACCACTACTACCACCCTTAGCCAGGGGGGCTGGATGCCTACCACTACTACCACCCTTAGCCAGGGGGGCAGGATGCCCACCACTACTACCACCCTCACCCAGGGGGGGCAGGATGCCCACCACTACTACCACCCTTAGCCAGGGGGGCTGGATGCCCACCACTACTACCACCCTTAGCCAGGGGGGCTGGATGCCTACCACTACTACCACCCTTAGCCAGGGGGGCAGGATGCCCACCACTACTACCACCCTCACCCAGGGGGGGCAGGATGCCTACCACTACTACCACCCTTAGCCAGGGGGGCTGGATGCCTACCACTACTACCACCCTTAGCCAGGGGGCAGGATGCCCACCACTACTACCACCCTCACCCAGGGGGGCAGGATACCTACCACTACTACCACCCTTAGCCAGGGGGCAGGATGCCCACCACTACTACCACCCTTAGCCAGGGGGGCTGGATGCCTACCACTACTACCACCCTTAGCCAGGGGGCAGGATGCCCACCACTACTACCACCCTCACCCAGGGGGGCAGGATGCCTACCACTACTACCACCTTTAGCCAGGGGGGCTGGATGCCTACCACTACTACCACCCTTAGCCAGGGGGGCTGGATGCCTACCACTACTACCACCCCCACTCATAGGATGGACAATGCATGACACAACAAGCACACCACAACCTAGGGAATGCAAGATTAAGACATCCCCCCACCACCATGACAAGCGTGTGTAGGCTGTGTCAAATGCCTACAACACCGAACATGACTTTGAACATACAATGTGACCCCCTAGCACATGTGCCACACATATATGTGTGTGGCACCCACAATGCAAGCAGCCCATGACCATTGTGGCAATGGGGCCTAAACCCCCATCATCACAGTGACCAAAAGGTAAGTGTGGGGTCCATAGCCGAAGCACATTTTGACCATTGTGGCAATGGGGTCTAAACCCCCATCATCACAGTGACCAAAAGGCAAGTGTGGGGTCCATAGCTGAAGCACATTTTGACCATTGTGGCAATGGGGTCTAAACCCCCATCATCACAGTGACCAAAAGGCAAGTGTGGGGTCCATAGCTGAAGCACATTTTGACCATTGTGGCAATGGGGTCTAAACCCCCATCATCACAGTGACCAAAAGGCAAGTGTGGGGTCCATAGCTGAAGCACATTTTGACCATTGTGGCAATGGGGTCTAAACCCCCATCATCACAGTGACCAAAAGGCAAGTGTGGGGTCCATAGCTGAAGCACATTTTGACCATTGTGGCAATGGGGTCTACACCCTCATCATCACAGTGACCAAAAGGTAATTGTTGACAAAGAAAGAGCTGCAACTGCCAAACTGCATGGATCATTCCTGGTCACAGAACCAAAAACTCATCTGTGGCAAAGTAGTGTATGTGTCCCATTGCAACATAAATTGGGGGAGCCAAATACTGCAGTGCAAATGAAACATTCCTTTGGCCATGTGCAGACAAACAACACCCATGGGGGCTGAGACCGTCAACAGTCATCAATGACACAATGACAGAAGTGACCATCAGAATGCAGAACCACATATTTGCACCAATGGGCACACAAATGCAGATATCCTGTGGAGACAGCAGATGTGAGGTGAACAGATACCATACCATGGCAGCAATGGGACACACAAACCATGATCACTGTGCTGACCGATGACCTAGGAGTCCCAGGGACAGCAGGGGAAACACACCAAACAACATACAGCCAATGGCACACCCAAGATATGCCAATGCAGTGGTGCAGATGCACAAACACAAACAGGCAGACCAACACTGTCATCATACACAGCAGGTGAGGGGTGGGGGTGCCAGTGTCCCCAGGCAACCACACAACACATGAGGAGAGCTGAATACCAATCATACAGATGTGCATACACTGCCACACTAAGGTAACTCATGGATCCAAATCCCCTATGTGGGCAAGCAGGCATTGTCAGATGAGAGGGAGCACAAAACACACATGTCACACAGGCACGTAGGAACAACAACTGACACAGCAAGACACAGACACACCACAGCACCACCCCCAGGGCCCCCACAATGTGGTGACCCTGGGCTGAATAAAAATACCACTGTGATGACAAAGCTAAATGTCGTTCACACTGTGAACCACAGTCAGGTGTCCTGAGCAACAAACTACCATCACACCTACACAAGCACAAATCAATCAGCATGGCCAGTAAGCCAAGGCCAACATGGAGGCAGGGGCCTAGCCGGGCAACAACTCTCATCTGCACACACTCAACACCACACCCCTCGACCTCTGACAATGTGCAGCAGTGAAGTACACATGCACTGGTGACATTGCACATGCACCCATGACTATTCCAGGGTGGTGGGTGGGAACCAAGGTGTAGAAACACATCACACATGGACACTCAACAAGACTCCTGAATGTCTGACACACTGCACACTACGCTGTACATGGACATGACGGCAATACCACACCGACCAATGGGATCCCAGCCACAGTCACACACCAATGAAGAAGCCAAGGTCACCCACAAAGAACACACATAGACAACAACCAACATTGCAGCCCGGACCCTGAGGAGTGCCAGCAGTCACACACACAACGTGTCACAATCACTGAAAGATAACACAAACTGGAAATCACATGACAGGGGCAAACAACAAGTGCCAAGGGGAAACCTGACTGTGACCCATCTGCGTCTGCACACAAACTCAGCCCTGACCGAAAACACACCTATGGGTGACACCCTGATGACCAGTAATGTGCCATGCACCCACATCACAGAGAACACAGGGAGAAGACTTTGGGGGAACATAGCTCAAGTCAGCAAGCATCACAAACAGGTACAACACTAGGGATCACAGCATGCGCAGATGAATGGAAGTGAACACACAGACATGCACATACAACACACACCTTGGGCGCAGGCAATGTCACACGTGTACACACTGCCATGAGGGGACTCCACTCCTGTGTGAGGAAAGCTGTGCCATATGTTGCCTCAGTAGGGCCCCATCATGTCAGCTGAGCACTTGGTCACACAATCAACAATTAGCACCAAATGAGGGCTCCCATCACATCAGCCTGGTCATGGATGTGCCAACGGAATCATCAGCACAGATCCAACACACTTGTATAGCAATGTTGCACTGACTACACGGATGAGTCCTTCCCCATTGATGCCCAAACCTGCATGTCCACTGGAGATGGCAACACGGTCAGGGAAGTAGACAAATGCAACGATGGCAGGCACAACAGATGTGCAGGGGTGGAAGCCACAGATATGAAATTGCCAATGTAAGTAGGAAACCCATTGCCAAATACTGAACACATGACACCCTCAGATGCTGCTATTGATGACATGGATACACCACATGATAGGACACATTCCCCCTGGACCACATGGGTTCCTGCACAGTAACACTTCATAATCATGAGACCAGATATCACCATCACTGCAGCAAGGGCATGGTTAGCAGCACCAACAACATGTACATCTGAAGCATGAGCACTAGAGAAAAGAAAGTTGCTTTATTCAGCATATGTGTTGTTTGAAAACGACGTCCAGAAAAAATAGAGCAAAGGCCAATGGCCAGTCCATTGTCAAAGTTCAAACAGGGTGACACTGGCAGATGTCACCCTACGCATGCCTGCACAAAACCAGGGACAATCCACTAGGAGGGGCAACCGGGGGGCAGGCCAGGCACCGCAGGGACAGGATCAGGGCTCACCAGGGGGAGTCAGGGAAGGGGTGGTGGGTGCTGGAGAGCCACTGACAACTGCAGTGGAGGTGTCTGACATGGTGTGTGCCGGCACAACTGGGGGGCATGACTCAGATGTCGTGGGTGCCGGCACAACTGCAGTGGACCCTGCAGATGGGGTGGACAGGTCCGCCACTGCAGTGCCCAAGTCAGACAGGGCGGTAGTGGACTCCACTGCAGTGCCTACCTCCAGGGGAGGAGAATGGGGAACAGGCAAGGTGGGTGGGACAGAGGGGGAGGACACCCTCACCACATCAGTGGCACAGACAAGCGCAGCGGGGGGTGTGGTGCTGGGAGAGCAAGTGGCAGGGGGAGAAGGCCTGATCCTCTTGGGGATGGTATATCTGTGGGTGGGGGAACCTGGGGCTGGGTGTGGTGGGGGCACCTGTGCTGTGGGGGCCTGAGGGATGGAGGACGGAGACCTTGTGCCTGAGCTGCAGGGCGGTGGCGGGGTCTTGCTCTTACCACTCCGGGGGGACTTGCGGGTGGGGGCCTCAGTCCGTCTGCGCCTGGGGGAGGGTGTCCGGGGCGAGGGGCACTCTGCTCCGTGTGGGTGGGCTTCCTCTTCCCCCGGGATGCTGGAGCAGCTTCATCGGTGGGGAAGAGGCCGAGGTCACAGAGGAAGAGCTGCTGTGACTTTGGGGTTGCATGTGAGGCAAGGGAGGGTGCTTTGGAGGGAGAGGGAACTGAGGACTGCGCAGTGCATGTGGATGCGTGTGTGTGTTCCAGGGCCCCATCCCCTGTGAGTCTGGCTTCAGTCCCCTGAATGTGCGTGCGTGTGCGTTTTGTCATTGGCGTGTGTGTCAGTGTGCTGGATGTGTGTGTGCTGGTGTGTGCCTGTGCCGGTGTGTGTGTGCTTGGGACGGGTAAGGTGCTGGGGAGTGTGGATGGAGCAGAGGCAGGAGGGGTGAGGGACCGTTTGAGGAGGGACACTGCTGCCGTCAGGGAGGAGTCCATGGACCTATTGCCCCTCTGTAGGTCAGACATGCCCGATGAGATGCCCTCCATGAACGACACCAGCTGAGTCAACAGCGCGGTGTGCGCATGGAGGACACTCAGCATGGCTGTCTGCCCTACATGGAGCTGGCGAAGGAGGTACACAGACTCCTCACTCAGGGCAGCAGGGGACACAGGGGCAGGGGGTGCGGTGCCTGGCCCAAAGGAAACACGCTCCCGGACATGGGAGCCTCCACGGACCTGGGGAATGGGAGCCGATGGGAGGGCGGTGGTGGTGCTGGTGGTGGCGGGGACAGCAACACTAGCTGTGGTGTGGTGGCTGCTGACACCCGCCTCCACAAGGGAGTCATCCTCCGAGTTGCTCTGGTCCTCAGCTGAGGTGGATGCTGCTGAGGACTCCTCGGTGTGGCTCCCCTCGCCCTCCGTGCCACTGGGTCCCTCCGACCACTCCTCGGCTGCTGACCCAGTCTGGCTCTCTGGCTCCTCCTGGTCCGTGGAGCTGTCCCCTTCCGTGGCCGTGGATGTATCTGCAAACAATGGGGATACAGACAGACATCAGTCACCTGCACATAACGCACACACCACTGTGAGCACAGCACATCACAGAGCAAGCCCTGGCATCATCAGTTGTACATTGCTAAAAGTGCCCTAATTGAACAGGAGAAGTCAATTGTCAGTCTGATGCCAAGCATGGCACTCACATCCCACATGGCCTTGCACCCATCTGTCTGGTGTCTGTTGGATTGCAACACCCCAGTGTTGACACATGCACCAAGTACACAGTAGTTGGACAGTGCAGAGGACACGGTGTGGACACATCACAGCTCTTGCCACTGAGTCAGTACAGGTTTCCGGATGAAAGGGATGCCCAGAGTCAAATAGGAAATGCATGTGATGCATACCAGCGACAGACACCATGATGCACCCATGTCCTGATAGCCAGCGCCACTATGGTGTGCATGTAGCACATGTCACTCCCCTGCAGGCTCACCAATCAGTAGACACATGCCATGGCGGAGGCATGACTGCAAAGTCATACATCACTGTCTCAGTGATGTATGACTTTGCAGCCAGACAACAACACTCTGCACTGTGTCACAATAGTAGGTCATGGGGAATGCAAGTCCTGGAGCTGCACAAGTGCACATGTACATCCCCCCACAACACATCCTCTTAACCCTCATCTGTCCAGGTCATACCTATTGGACATATGGTAGACCTGTGACACTACCCTCTGGACCTGAGCCCCTCACACTCTGCTGTGCATGGGGAACAGCTGCCTGAACTTCACATTTACATGCCCCAGTCTGCATGGGCAGCTGATCAGACACCTATGTGTCACACAAGTATCGTCTCCTATGGTCACATCTCCAGTGGCATGCTGAGCCCCTACCAAGAAACTCCACAGCAGTCCTGGCGACTAATCCACAGCACACTGACACAGAGGCAGACACCTGAGGGGTCAAATCACTGCGCACAATGTGTCCGCTGATACACGGGAGTGGGAGTACAGAGTGTATTGTATGGCCTGGAGTAGGCATGACTGTCCAGCCCCACATGAATGAGGGATGAGCCCTGGACTGTAGGCAGCTGGCTAAGTATGTGTGACACACGTCATATACATACTCCTGGGGCCCAAACATTGTTCCCACCCGCAGCATGGGTGTGTGCCAGATACCCCAGCCACATGTGGTGGATCAGCTCAGCAATTGGACCACAGATCAAAGTAACACGCTGAATACATGTCAGAATACAGGCATTGTGTAAGCAATGGACCCACCCATGATGCCCACCACAGAGTCAGGGAAACAGATGCTGTCTCCCACCTTGAGTCAAGCAAACTGCAAGGACACAGTCCTAAGTGACAGAATTCCCTGCATGTAAGGGCCACACCTGGGTATCAGATGAGGAGTGGGCAGTGCACAATAGAGGGACATGGCTCCTGGACAACATGACTGCTGTACTGTGGCAGTTTAACCAGGCCCGAGGAGGGCACATAGCATGTTAGACAGAGTACACAGTGCAGTCTTTGACTCACCCCCTCCTTGCTGCTCTCTGGCCTTCAGCTGCCCATCCAGGTCTGGAAAGACCACCGCCAGGATCCTGAGCATGTGGGGGGTCAGGGTCCGTGTTCCGCCCCTCCTGCGAGGAGGCGACAGCTTCAGCTGGACCCGTGCAATCCTCCGGGTCCAGCCCCGAAGGTCCTGCCACCTCTTTTGGCAGTTGCGGATCCGGCGCTTGTAGACCCCCACGGACCGGACAGCCCGGACGATGTCCTTCCATATCTCATGCTTCCGATGGGCAGAAGCCTGTCAGGATGACAAAGTGATAAGGCCATTACTACACATGCAACATATCCGTGCATGACACAGTTGCATATACATGTCGCAATCACAGGGGCACATGGTGTACACAGGCAGTGCACGGCTGCCCATGGACAGTTTTCCAGAAGTCACTACATGGTATCATTGCATGGGGAGTACAACCCTGTTCAGAAGCACTGTCACTGCACCATACCTGTCCAGTGCAAGTCACTACACACTATGGGGGGTGACAACTACTCAGTGAGCCTGCTAGCCAGTGGCGTGCTGACTCTCAGCCTTGCTAGTCAGACAAAATGCACATTCAGAAAGGCAGTGCACAGGACACTCACCTGCTCCCCTGGTGTCCCATACAGCTTGCTGTACTGTGGAAGTAGGCTGTCCAGCAGGGCCTGGTTCTCCTCAAGGCTGAAGGCTGGGGCTCTCTCCACAGTACGTGCCATTGCAGGGTCCAGAGGGGCAGAGACAGCAGCAGTGCAGTGGCAGATGTCGTCCTGGAGCATGTAGTGCAGGCAAGTGGGCTCTCAGGGGAACAGCCAGCAATATATATGTGCTGGAGAGGCAGATCCTGTCCCTTGTGTCCAAAGTGATAGGTCCAAGTCGTTTGCATCTTCTGAATCTGGCCAATCCATGGAATAGCAGCACCAAAACACGCCCACAGCATCCTTCAAAACTTCAACTTCATGACATACATGATTTTGCAACATTGTTGTGGGTGACCAACTGAATTCCCAGCAACCGACTCGTTCGTAATTCGAAAACGCGTCCGTTGCCAGGCAAGCCCATTGTCAATGGGTGCGCACCGATCGGTCCATTGCGGTACAACGCGCACAGGGGTACAACGCGTACCCGCACACATTGAAGGCAATGGGCCGGCCGGAGGCACCGATCGGTCCATTGCGGTTCAACGCATCACTGTACATGTGACTGGCATAGGTCAGCATGCCTGTCTCAGATGTACATATGCCAGCCACAGATAGCTCCCAGGGAGTGAGGGGCACACCTACATCACGACAACCTGTCCAAACCTTATCATAAGGCATGTAAGGCTGCATTTCCTATTGTGTGTATGTTGGTGTACATGTTGTCCTGTGGGTGTCACCTGTGGGCAGCCACCCCCAGGCTGTGCACGTGTTCATGGGGACAGGATCCTGGGTGTTACGTGTACGTGACCACTGTGATGTGCAACTGTTCATATCTGTGCATGTGTCATGGTCACATTTCACAGTGGTGTTTGTGTATGTCATGTCACATACCCCGTGAGTCCCATGTGGGACGGTATGTTTGAGCCAGGGTGTCCCAGTGGCACAATAGTGATGGCCCTCCACAGTCTTTGTGCATGTAGTGTTTACAATGTCTCTGATTTCATGTGCACAATGGGAGACAGTCTCCACATCCACGTTGTGTGTGCATGGACTCTGATGTTGTGCGTGTGTGTCACAGACGTCCATGTCTGTCCTGCCATGGCAAGTGTGGCCACTACCTGTGGGGGTCATGTTTGTTTTGCTGTGGTGTACACATGATACTCCAGGTGATGCCAGTGTCCATGTGGCATTACAGGGTCCCTGGGAATGTGCCTGTCGTTGAGCTGTGGTGCCTGGGGCACATCTGTCCTCACATGTCACTGTGGGGGGTGACTGTGACACGGCATCATGATATCCAATGGGCCAACCTGGGACAAATTGATGCCACCTGTAGGACCGTGTTGACAGATGTTGGCCATGTATGTACCATACATGTCGTTCCGGTACTGCACACTTCATGTAGTTGTGCCTCATGATGATGTATGTTGGGATCTTGAGTGTGTTCAATGCCGCATATGTGGGGTGACTGACGATCTTGCTTACTTCTCCTCTGCACTGCAGGGCTCCTGCTGTCCATCGGCCATTCCCAGACCTGGCAACGATGGTGGAACGGGACAGCATCCGACGGTACCGCTTCACCAGGCAGCTGATTGAGGATTTGGCAGTGCAGTTGTCCCCACATTTGCAGCCTGGCCGGCCGTATCCTACAGCGCTGACCCCCAAGGTGAAGGTGATGGCAGCCCTACACTTCTTTGCCACCGGTACCTTCCAACATACTGTGGCGTCTGCTGGTGGGATGTCACAGACCATGTTCAGCCGTGTGCTCCGCGATGTTTTGGCGGCAATGTTGCTCTTCCTGAACCGGTACATCTATTTCCCTAGACTGCGACGACTCACTGACGTGAAGAGTGACTTTTATGCCCTGGGGAGGATGCCGCATGTCATTGGCTCCATTGATGGGACACATGTGGCTTTGGTACCACCACAGGCCCAGGAGCAGGCCTACAGGAACCGCAAGCACTACCACTCGGTCAATGCACTGGTGGTGTGTCTTGCAGACATGACCATCACACACGTGTGTGCCCGTTTCCCTGGTTCAGCACACGATGCCTTTGTGATGAGGAGTAGTCGCATCCCCAGGATGATGGCACAGATGCAGAACCAGCGTGCCTGGCTTGTCGGTGTGTACTGACTTTGTGCCATTGTGTGTGATCTGATCTGTAGTATTCCGCCCACCTTTCCAAGTCAGCTGATGTGCACTTGTCTGTCCGTAGGTGACTCGGGATACCCCAACATGCCGTGGTTGCTGACACCCCTCAGGAACCCTGTGACACCTGCCCAGATGCGCTACAATGAGGCACATGGTCGGACCAGGAGAGTGATTGAGCGGACCTTTGGTCTCCTGAAGAGCCGCTTCCGCTGCCTGGACAAGACCGGAGGGTCCCTCCCATATGCCCCTGCGAAAGTGTGCAAGATTATCATCGTCTGCTGCATGCTACACAACCTGGCAGTGCGGAAGGAGTTGCCTCTCATCCAGGATGACGATGACCAACATCCGCCACCTGTGGAGGATCCTGGCCTGGACCACGATGCCAGTGACGATGATGATGATGATGGTGATGGTGATGTCCGCACACAGCTCATCACCAACTTCTTTAGCTGAATGTGAGTATCCTGAGGTGTCATGTGAATGATGTGAGTTGGCATGATGTGTGGGTGGGGCTCTGGCGCTGTTGGAGTGTGTCCATGGGCTACTTGACTGGATGTGTGTTGCGATGTGTGGTGACAGGTGGGCTGTACTCCCCAACAGTGTTGACATGCTAACTTGGTTCTGGGTGGGTATCTTGTAACATGTATTGTGCATGAGTTTTGCTGTTCTGTCCTGTACTGCATTGCTTTTGACTGTGTGTCATTTCTGTCCTTCACAGGGTACTTTCAGATTCGTTTGGTCAACTGTGTCCACCGACGACGTGATTGCACATCCAGGCTGGTAGCTGTTGTGTCCCTACAGGTGATGTGCGCCACACCCATGGACTTCCTTCCGTCTACAGTTGTTGACTGTGTGCCCGCTACCAGGTGGGGTTACCTTGCATCTGTAGTGGTTACGGCATGTTGCTACTGTGTAATAAACCTGTGCTTCACTTAGTGATGTGCGTTGTCTGTGGTCACACATTTGACTGCCATTTGCTTACTGCACCTGTGGGCTACTTGACTACAACTGGGAATGGGTGTGGTGTCTGTGCATTGCACCGTCTTCCCTGGCAACATCAGTGTAGGCAATGAGTCAGATGGCCTAGGTGTGTATGTGTTGTGTAGCCCTGGTGGTGTGTCTCCCTCATATGTGTCACGTTGCCTGTACTCACATGCCTGTGTTGTCCTTGCTGTTGCAGTTCGCATACACAGTGTAATTTTGCAGTTCATCATCCCCATAACAGCACCCACGTTGGAATCACGACAGAGGCAAGTATGGTGTATTAGTGTGTTTATTGTGATACATTTGTGTTAATAGTGCATTGGATGGGTTGTGCTGTACATGAATCTTGCAATCCCAAGTTCCCAGGTGAATTGAAAGTCCAGGTAGACAGGATCCCCAGTATCGGGGCCACAGTTGTCTGACACATTGTTCCAACTTGTACTCCCCATGCAATGTGTGGGAGTAGTGTTGCCGTCAACAGGGTGAACAGTCTGTGCACAAAGGCGAAAATCCAGAACAGGTTCAGGCTTCCTGGGAGTTGCGCTTGGCCATCAGCCTCTCACTTTCCCCTCCTCGGACGACCCCTCTTCTTGGGGGGGGCCCTCAAGTGCAGGCTGCTGCGGTGCAGGGGACTCTCCGCCAGAGTCCTCCTCCCTCCCTGTGGCAGTTGCAGTTTGTTCGGTACCAGATGTTGTTGGCACACAGGGAGGTGTGGACTGGTTGCTGTTCATCTGGCGGAGGCATTGTAAAATGTCCCTGTGCACCGCCGTCATCTCATGTAGTACATCCCACTTGGACTCCACGCGGGACATGTGTGAGTCCACACGTGACATGTGTGACTCCACGTGGGACATGTGGGAGTCCAAGCGGGCATGATGGGCAGCCTGCTGCTGTTTGATGTCTCTGAGGAGCCCCACTACCTGGCTGAGCTCTCCGGTGCTGGACTGGTACGCATCAGCTATGCGTACCAGTTGTGGGTCTTCATGCACACCAGCAACGTCTGCAAGCAGCGACCTCTGTCTCCCACCCCTCCCACCACCCCTGCTGACATGTGCAGTGTGTGCAGTTGCACGCACAGATAACCCTGGTCCACCTTGGGGTTGGTGGTGGTGGTGGTGTCCATGGCCCCAGGTTGGTCCAGGGTCACTGCGCTGGTGTTGCTCCTTATTCTGTCCATGTCGGCAGGGATGGTATTCGTGGTGACAGTCGTTGGAGGGGTGGGTGCAGGGGTGCAGCTGGTGGACCTGCTGGTGCTGCAGCTGGTGGTCCTGCTGGTGCAGCATGTTGACTTGCACCGGATGTGCCAGGTTGTTCATCGTCCGAGGAGGACAGAGGCTGTACGACGCCAGTGAGCTCGGCATCCTCTTGAGCCTGGGACTGGGACTCCTCAGCGTCTGCTGCTGTGTCCCCATCATCACCTGTTTTTGGGAGACACAAACAATGTATGTCATGTTTCTGCAGGCATCAGTGGTTGACACACCTGACAGTTGTGACTGTGCCTCTGGGTGCGGGCCTGTACATTGCATTGTCCTAAGTCGTCACAGTCAGGGGTTGATATTGGTGTGGCACATTGTCCTGCATTATTTGGGCATTTCTATGTATTCTCTGGGGTGTGAACATGGTCTGCATTGCTTGTGTTTGGTTGACAGCCAGACCTCCTTCCCACCCACCCAGCCAGCCAGTCAGTTATCCCACCATGGAACGTGCTTGCGTTGCAGGGAGTGTAAGTTGTCTCTCAGGATGTCAGTCAGTGGTGTCCTGCTGTTTGTTGGTGCACAGTTGGCAGCAGGGCCTTGTGCTCTCCACAGCAGTAGCCAGTGTCAGCCATCTTGTGAGTCCTTCTCCACTCCCTGTGATGTGAGCATGGTTCAGGGTGGTGTTGATGGGCCAGTTGTGAGGCTGAGCAATGTCTGTGACTACGACTCCCATCATGCTATTGCCTCCACCCCCTTCCCAGCATGCCCATGCTTCCTTCCTTTTGACTCTGCTTCCCTGTGGGGTGGGCTGGCTGTGCTGACAGGATGGCTGGGAGTGTTGTCCTGGCAGTTGTTTGGCTAAGAGTCCCAAGAGTGTCCCTGTGCTTCACACAACATAACCCAGGGTGGTGGTGCTTTGTGGGATCTTGTGTTAGGATGGAGGGCATTGCATTCTACCAGGTGGGTACTGTGGAGTTTGTGTTGGGGAGGGTGTGAGGGGAGGTGCTGGTGACTATAGTCAGTGCTGCGAGTCCCCCTTCCCACCCAGCCAGCCAGATATCCCACCATGGAACGTGCTTGCATTGCAGGGAGTGTAAGTTGTCTCTCAGGATGTCAGTCAGTGGTGTCCTGCTGTTTGTTGGTGCACAGTTGGCAGCAGGGCCTTGTGCTCCCCACAGCAGTAGCCAGTGTCAGCCATCTTGTGAGTCCTTCTCCACTCCCTGTGATGTGAGCATGGTTCAGGGTGGTGTTGATGGGCCAGTTGTGAGGCTGAGCAATGTCTGTGACTACGACTCCCATCATGCTATTGCCTCCACCACCCTTCCCAGCATGCCCATGCTTCCTTCCTTTTGACTCTGCTTCCCTGTGGGGTGGGCTGGCTGTGCTGACAGGATGGCTGGGAGTGTTGTCCTGGCAGTTGTTTGGCTGGAAGTCCCAAGAGTGTCCCTGTGCTTCACACAACATAACCCAGGGTGGTGGTGCTTTGTGGGATCTTGTGTTAGGATGGAGGGCATTGCATTCTACCAGGTGGGTACTGTGGAGTTTGTGTTGGGGAGGGTGTGAGGGGAGGTGCTGGTGACTATAGTCAGTGCTGCAAGTCCCCCTTCCCACCCAGCCAGCCAGATATCCCACCATGGAACGTGCTTGCATTGCAGGGAGTGTAAGTTGTCTCTCAGGATGTCAGTCAGTGGTGTCCTGCTGTTTGTTGGTGCACAGTTGGCAGCAGGGCCTTGTGCTCCCCACAGCAGTAGCCAGTGTCAGCCATCTTGTGAGTCCTTCTCCACTCCCTGTGATGTGAGCATGGTTCAGGGTGGTGTTGATGGGCCAGTTGTGAGGCTGAGCAATGTCTGTGACTACGACTCCCATCATGCTATTGCCTCCACCCCCCTTCCCAGCATGCCCATGCTTCCTTCCTTTGACTCTGCTTCCCTGTGGGGTGGGCTGGCTGTGCTGACAGGATGGCTGGGAGTGTTGTCCTGGCAGTTGTTTGGCTGGAAGTCCCAAGAGTGTCCCTGTGCTTCACACAACATAACCCAGGGTGGTGGTGCTTTGTGGGATCTTGTGTTAGGATGGAGGGCATTGCATTCTACCAGGTGGGTACTGTGGAGTTTGTGTTGGGGAGGGTGTGAGGGGAGGTGCTGGTGACTATAGTCAGTGCTGCAAGTCCCCCTTCCCACCCAGCCAGCCAGATATCCCACCATGGAACGTGCTTGCATTGCAGGGAGTGTAAGTTGTCTCTCAGGATGTCAGTCAGTGGTGTCCTGCTGTTTGTTGGTGCACAGTTGGCAGCAGGGCCTTGTGCTCCCCACAGCAGTAGCCAGTGTCAGCCATCTTGTGAGTCCTTCTCCACTCCCTGTGATGTGAGCATGGTTCAGGGTGGTGTTGATGGGCCAGTTGTGAGGCTGAGCAATGTCTGTGACTACGACTCCCATCATGCTATTGCCTCCACCCCCTTCCCAGCATGCCCATGCTTCCTTCCTTTTGACTCTGCTTCCCTGTGGGGTGGGCTGGCTGTGCTGACAGGATGGCTGGGAGTGTTGTCCTGGCAGTTGTTTGGCTAAGAGTCCCAAGAGTGTCCCTGTGCTTCACACAACATAACCCAGGGTGGTGGTGCTTTGTGGGATCTTGTGTTAGGATGGAGGGCATTGCATTCTACCAGGTGGGTACTGTGGAGTTTGTGTTGGGGAGGGTGTGAGGGGAGGTGCTGGTGACTATGGTCAGTGCTGCGAGTCCTCCTTCCCACCCAGCCAGCCAGATATCCCACCATGGAACGTGCTTGCATTGCAGGGAGTGTAAGTTGTCTCTCAGGATGTCAGTCAGTGGTGTCCTGCTGTTTGTTGGTGCACAGTTGCCAGCAGGGCCTTGTGCTCCCCACAGCAGTAGCCAGTGTCAGCCATCTTGTGAGTCCTTCTCCACTCCCTGTGATGTGAGCATGGTTCAGGGTGGTGTTGATGGGACAGTTGTGGGGCGGGCAATATGTGTGACTGCGACTCCCATGATGCTATTGGCTACACTGACTTGGCCAGCATACACAGAATTCCTTCCTTTGAGTGGTCTTCACTGTGTGTTGGTGTTGTTGTGGTGGCTACATGTGTGGATGTGTGTGTTAGTTCTATTTGTGCCACTGCCTAGCTGTAGTTGTGGTTGTGTTTGTACATGTGTTGGCACAGTTGGATGTGACTTTTTTGATGGCATGTGTTGTGTTTATCTGACTGACATACACATTTTGGGATGATTCTGTTCTGGTTGCTGTGTAATTGCTATGAGTGCATGGTTTGACTCTCCCCTTGACAGTGATGTGTGTGTTTTGTGGCAGTTTATTGTGTACATTTGTTGTGTACTCACCAGGCTCTGGGATGTTCTCTAGTCCATAGACGCTCACTGGCGGAAGGATGGCCCGCACCTTCTCCTCCCAGGGCCTGAGGTATACTGGCTTGGCAGGAGGGCCACTGCCGGTGTATTGGCTCAGGTGGTAGTCTTTCTTGAGCAGCTCCCGTACCCTCCTGCGCACGTCATACCACCTGTTCTGGATGTCGGTCTTTGTGCGCCGACATGGTGATTGGGCGTTCACCCTGTTGATGATCCTCTCCCACATCTTGGTTTTCTGCGACATGGGGGTCTGTTGGACCAGAGTGCCAAACAGCTGTGGCTCCACCCTGAGGATCTCGTCTCACCATGACTTCCAATTCACTATCTAGGAACTTGGGATTCTTCTTGGGGGGCATGGTGATGGGTGGTGATAGTGGGTGATGTGTGTGTTGGTGTGCAGGTGAGGGTGTGTGAGTGTGTGTTTTGCTGGGTGTATGTGAGGTAGGTATTTGTTGGTGTGCTGCTGGTGTGTGGCTTGTGTGAGGGATGAGCTGTGGGTGTGTGGTTGCTTTCTCTTGGGTGCTGGCAGTGGAATGGCATTTGCAAAGGCTCATGGTAGTGATTTGTGTCCTTTATATAGGTGGAGTTGTTGGTGTGTCTTTGTTCTCTGTCCCCACCCCCCAGTATTTATTGGCTTGGTAATTGCTTGTTTGGCCTTTTTTTGGGTGATTTTTCCTTTGTGCTGTTTGTGTATGTTGGAAACGTTCTTGTGACCGAGTCGGACCCTGCATTGGTCTCGTACGGTGTTTTCCGTTTCGTTCACGCTGTGTTTGTGCAGTTTTGTATGCTGCGTACGCGTCGGTCGCGGTGTATTGTGTTGCTTCGGCTCGGTTTTGTATGCGTGTCGGTCGTACGGCTTGTCCTCCGTCCGACTCGGTCGTGTTTTTCGCGCCTTGCATCGTACTTTGCAGGTTTGGAGTTGGCGGGTACGATTCGGTCGGATTTGTTCCGGGTGCGTGTCGGTCGGTTGGATTCGCGTGTTTTTCCGGCCGGATTGCTATTTTCCGAGCGGCTCGGTCGGTCGGCTTGGTTTCCTGACGTGTCGGTCGGATTTATCGCGGCTTGCATCGTACTTGGCGTGTCGGGCGCCACTGGTACGTGTCGGTCGGTATTTTTTCCGGATCCGAGTCGGTCGGTGCTTTTTCCGGCCCGAATCGGAATCGACCCCTGAGTCTCCACACTCAGGCTTGTGAGCTGTAAATCACCACATTTTTAGGTCTTAAGTGTTCGCCTCACTGAGCCATGAAGCAGCCTTGCAAAGTGCACTTAATAAGAAGTATTGAAACAACCGGTCAGAACATAATTTACCAAGAGTAGTGTCGCTATGCGGGACCTGGTGGTGCTCACCCCACCTGGTTCACCACCACCAGTGACAGCCTGCAAAAACAGACACTGCCCTCTAAGCCTGGGAAGAAGGGTGTTATTCACATTTCACGTTTACTTACGCTTGCAGTGCCTAAAAGTATTTGTTTTTTCCAAGATGTGTTTTTCTATAGTTTTTTCACGATACATATTACTCATGTATAGTGCGTAGTGTGAAAAGAGTCGCTCCTATGTAGCTGTAAGAGTTCAGGTTGTGGGTTGGCGTGGATTTATAACTGTGAGTTCAGTCTGAACACAGTGTCATTTTCTCACAGTTTCTGTTAGTGGGTCATAAAGGGGTTATGAATATATGCTCATCCAATCCTTGGACTCTCTGCAGAGCGCACAGAGCAATGGTCGGTGTGCCAATTGTATCTGTGATAGTATGTGAAAAGGTATGAAGGTGATACCCAGCTGTCAACATATTGAAAGAACGAAAGTTAAAGAAAATGCAGTGCATACAGTTGAGTGGGTACATTGTGTGTGTGTAATTAGAGAGATTGGTGAAGTGAAGGAGATGCAAATAAGTACATGCAGGAGATAGTGAAAAGAGGATGCTTAAGAAGAAAAAGATGATGTATGAGACATGCAGATAATCGGGGCTATTAAGAAAGGTAATCACAGAAGTAAATTGAGTAATTTACTATTTTTGGCTGTTCTCAAAAAGTGTCAAGTTACACAAAAGTGTATACTTACAGATTTCACCCCTAAATAATGGGTAGGAGCCTAACTATCATTAAAAAAAGCAGTGTGAAGTCTAGCACCAGCTCTGGCACTGCAACACCCTCCCGTAGAAAATAACGGAGGCAGGGACTTATCTGTAAACCCCATAGCAAATAATTTGAATTTAAATTAAATTATTTAAAATACTTAACAAATATACATTATAATTGATTGTTAAATATATAAAGATGTGCATATTTATATTTACATTTTAAATATGTTAGTAAGTGTTTGTACTTTAAAATGATTGTAAACATACATTTTATTAAATATAATTGAATTACTTTTTATTAATCCTATACTTCCCTTTTAATAATTAATGCTTAAAAAATTACATAAGGTTGGATTTGAGAAAGGTAATTTTTAGGTAATGTAATTTTAAGGTAATGAAATATAATTTAAATGATTACATTTTTAATTTAAAATTCAGTTAATAGTGCTGGTAGAAGGAACAATTGCCTGTGCTTTTTCATGCGGCGATCTCTGCCCGATGACACAGATCTCCCTATGGTATGGTTTACTTTTCATTATTCTTTAGTACACACAAATCTTAGCCCTGACTGTGAAGTTTTCCAATGGTAAAGTATAGGGAAAAGTAATAAAGTTTATTCAACTTTGGAAAGTCTGTTAAAATATTTTTATGTTAAATATTAATGCAAATTACTGTTAAGTATTTATTTTAAAGATAGATTTAAAGATAACATGCTACAGCACTATTAACTTCATTTCACATTAAAAATTAAACGATTTAAAAAAAATAAGTTATATTGTTTTTTCTTTAGTTTAAATTACAAAATAAGCAACTACCTAAAATATTGTTTTTTTTATTATGCCTTAATAATTATTAAAAGTAATGTATAGAATGAGTTAAGATTAATTTAATTATATTTAATATTTGTTACATTAATTGTAGAATGCAAAAAATGGCATTAAAATATTTTATAATGACATTAAAAATATGTACTTTTTTGACTGCTTCCTGATGCTTTTACTGCTGTGCCCATGCTGCAGACAAGTGCACATACGCATAGTGGCATGCTTGTGCCCATCCAATCATTGGAGCTGCATCGCGTTAGACCAAAAGAGCTCTGTGTTCTCCGCGTTCTGTGTGCTGCAAGCGAAGCGGAGCATAATCTGAATTTGAATTTTCTGTGTGCTGCAAGCGAAGCGGAGCATAATCTGAATTTGAATTTTAAAACCCCAACGGATCCTAAGTGTTCCATATTTTCTGACTCTTTCCTTTTTTTATAAACGTGGAGCACTGAAAAGCCAGTGGCTGGGCCAAATTGGGCAACTGTGTCGGCCCCCGTGGGGAGCCATGAGGAGTACGGCGCGCAGCAGTGCACTCCTAAGCCCGTGGTACTAATTACGCCTAAACTGCATTTGGAGAGAGTGATCAGGGTGAAAACATTCCCCAAGCAGCTTTGAAGACTGCAAAAAGTGGATTAGAAGCATTTGTGGGTGGCAGGCTCATGGAAAAGCACCCAGCTACAGCAGGAAAGCAGAGGTAAGTGCTTGATGGTGCTTGGTGGTGCCTGGTGGTGGCAAGGTGATCAGTATTAAGGATAAAGTGATTTTTGCCTGAATGGAGTTGAACAGCCTGAATTGAGCTGAGCAGAGCTCAGTAACCTCTGGCAGGACCATGGAGGAGTGCAAGTGGCAGACCCGTGGACATAAAAGCAAGAGGAAATAAATTATGGGCCCCACAAATAATTTTAAATATATTTAGACTATAGTAAAAGATGGCTCCAGGGAAAAGTAAACCATGCAAAGGGCAGAATAGCCATCTAAAGCTGGATAATACCACTATAATGGGAAATAGGAACCCAGATGAGAGCGTGAGAAACCCCAGAGAAGAAACAACAAGGCTAATGTGTGGAGATCTAAAGAAGCAATCCCTTCATAAAAGCCCCCTGCAAAATAAGATAGGGGAATGTACTAGATATAGGCAATAAATACCTCGGATAAGAAGAGTGAGGAAAGGTCTGGGGAAGGGCACAAATGTAAAACAGCAGAAGAATAAGGATGCAGGCATAGTTAGGGGGTACAATAGTTTGGCAAAAGATCAAAAAAGAATCCCCCTGTCACTGTAACTATCCCTAAGAACTCCAAGAAGGTACGGAATCACGAAGGAGAACGAAGGGGACCTCAAGGCAGAATGAGGAGAAATAGCCCGCAACCCCAAAGTAAGTGGGAGTGTCGTAATGCTAAACATGTGGGCTGAAAAAGAGGAAAGGGAGACCCTGAGATCAAATAGGGAAAGGTAAAGAAAATTGAAATGTCGGTTAGTAGGAACAGGGGGGAGTGAAGAGTGAGACCTTTAGAAATAGAAAGTAGAGATGAGAGCAACTTGTGGTTATATCTTGAACCATCTCAACATGGGAAGAGCGGGAAGAAAGTGAGAAAGCTACTACCTTTATATCTGTCTCATTTATTATTTTCCTTTTCTAAATGTGCTAGCTGAAAGAAATTGGAACAAAAGATCTCAGACAAGGGGGCTTCACGAAAAACTACAATGGGAATGAAGTCACAAAAGTCCTTTCATACTCTGGACTGGTAAAATCTGCACTTGTAAATGAGGAGCACGAGATGCTAAAAGAAGGGATCAAGTTATTCCCAGAATCAGAAATGCCTGAATCAGGCAATCTTTATAAACCATTTCTAAGGCACCATGTAGGGTTAGCACCAAGGCAGGTTAGGGTGATTTACCAGGTATTCAGGGATAAGGAAGACCTTGAAATCACTGTGACACACTCTGAAATAGTTAGACCTTGGGGAGAGTTGAACTATAAAAATGGGTATAAGGTCCTTTCCTCACACAGCCTTGGGGTACTAACATGGAATATCAATGGTTTCGGGAGAATATCAAAACTAGAAAGTTTCAAGAGATTAATAAACCTTCACGAGATTTGTAAGCTTGCAAGAAATGTAGCTGTGCAACAAAACCCCAATGATTGATGGGTTTGTTCAGCTAAATAGGTCTGCTAAGAGGAGTGAATAGGGACGCCCGCCTGGTGGGGTTAATAACCCTGGTATCACTAAAATAGCAAAAAAGGTGATACTCTTGGCAGTTAAATGTAATTGGCTGGTGGCCTGTAGAGTGTACCTTGTTGACCCCGACCCACGGTATGAATGCATGGTAATAGTGAATGTGTATATAGGGGGTGATGAATGTAGGTCCGAATTGGGAAGATTCAAGGAAGATGTAGATTCATTGAGTGAAATTTATCATCATGATTTGTTCATTCTGTTGGGAGATTTTAACCACAAATTAGACCCACAAAGGGTTTATTTCTGTTTTAAAGAGTTACTGACCTCATATAAGATAAGTGTCACCAGCTTTCCAAATACTAGTCTGGCAGCATGAGATGTGGCTCTAGGAAAATATCTGGATTCAAGGGGTTAATTTGCTTAAATGGTAGAATGGACTCTGACCGCCCAGCGAATTGAACATTCAAGATACGTCTACAACCTTGCCCTATAGATTATATCTAGGCTGTCCAGTTTTAGGTTTAAACCTATGATAACTGATAAAACCCCACTGAAAGGGAAATAGCCCTCACCAGTGTAAACATATAAACACTGAAAAAACACCTGCATAACCACAAATTAAATGCCATTCAAAGAAAGGAAAAGGAGAGTGAAAGAGTCATTTTTTTTTCTTTCTGAAGGGGCCAATACAATGTAACTTTGTTATACAAGCTGGCAGCAAGAAAGACTGGGCTAACATTATTCTGCTTGAGTTTTGTTGTTGAGGGATGTCACTAAAATATTGTTTCTTCTTCCTTTTGCTTTTTGCAGTTTTGTGGTCTTTGGTCTAAATATGCAGGGTTTGGAAGCAAGTATTAGGTCTTTTTTAAACTATTTTATAAACTGTAGAGAATCAGGAAATATCAAAATCATATTTGATATTTTGGTTACGTTTGATTCTTTCACTGATAGGTAAAATGGCTGGTTTCATAAGAATTTTTCCCAAGATCCCATTTACCCATAGAGAATGGCTAAAAACCCTTGATACATCAGCCCCTAGTTTCTAGTGAGTCAGTATTGATAGTAGGTGAATTGACAACACCTCAGGCTTTAAACATTCAATGCAAGGTATAGTGACAAGTATATGTGAAAAAGTGCTATCGCCAAGCATCTGGGATAGTGGTGAAAACATGACAGGATGCAACATGGAACGCAGTGTCACTTGGAATGCTGCTGCAAAAAGGTTCTTTCCAAGATCAACAAAGATTGGATTCATATTGTTTGTATTTGCAGTGATTCAGCTACGTATATGAAAAAGTTGTGCGATGATCTGTCAAAATCGATGCCTGAGCTGAAGTGCTTCCCTGTAAGAGATCCTTGCCACTTGTTAGATGGTATGCTGAAAGCATCTTTACAATCTTCAGAGTTAATGAAGAATGGTATTGACTTTTTAGTCCATTCTGGTGCATTGTTTTGTTGTGCGCGGAAATTAAAATCCAAATATTTCTCATTTTGTGCTTTGTGTGGCATCAAAGAAAGAGTCATCCAACTGTGTCACTTAGCTGATGATTCTCAGTACAAGGGGCTGTGAATGCTAAATTACCCATGTGGCAACCGTTTTCAAAACTTTGCCGAGTGATGATGCCAAAGAAATGTGAGAATCTTTGGTCGCAAATTGATAGTGATGTGAAAAAAAGTACACTCTACTGCATTCTTAGATTTTTACAGGAAAACATAACTGCTGTAGTGGACATAATAAAAAAAAACTAGAGTCTGAAAACACCCTTGTCCGCCAAGTGTTCAGCATAATTGGTGTAGATGTGGAACATCTACTTGAGAGTAGGCTGGGCGGCACCTTTAGTGACTTTGGCACTGCAACATGTTCCATGTTAGAGTGCTTGCCACTCGGTAAACAAAGCAATGTTGAAGAGCAATTCAGGAACTTTTATTTTATAATGTATGAGAAACGGCTTGCAATGATGCATAGAAATGTCCCTTAACCAACCATGGCATTTGAAGTCAATGAAACCTCACTGTGTGTCAGGGTCTAGACTCCGGTTGCGCACTGACTGCTCTCTGTGCGATACCGGCAAGCACAATACGAGCAACGAACTACATATCCCGGCGATCAGCGCGCGAGTCACGCCCCACGTGACCCGGATGCAATGCCGGAAATTCAATAATACGGCAGTTGGAACTCTGAACACCGCCGATTATCCTGGCAGTTTGACTTACTGCGTTCCCGTGGATTTTCTTCGACCAGACACGGTAAGAGTGCATCCGCACTATTCTCTGACCGTCTATTTCTCGCTTCGTTTTGGCTGGTAGGGTAACTACCCCGCTGGCATAATCCTCCCTCCTCTGTTGGCCGAGAGTAGCTATTCGGGCGCTCTCTTGCAGAGGAGCGCTTGTGTCTCTTACTGGGGCTTTATTTCACCTCGTATTCTCCCTGTTGGAGAGATCGGTCTTGTCGGCTGTCTCATGCGGGGAGAATAACGGAGACGAGTAGACCGAACCTTACGGCCTATCGTGAATACTTATTGAACCCTCTTCTTGGAACCCATCAAAGTAACTCATCCTGTTGGAGGGGCAAACACAGAGAATCCTATATCAGGCACTATTTGTTGACCCTTGATTTCCTTGTGCCTAACAGTATACGCTCGCTCAGAACTGACCCCCACTCATAAGGTGCATTTCGAAGGGGAACAGAGGATCAATTCGAGGTCTAAACGTTACTTCCTGAGAACTGATTACTACAGGAGTTGTTTCAGGGTGTTGTGATTGAAACAATCCTGAGCTCATTATTATAGTGGGCGAGTACACGACAGAAGTTGTCTCGGCCCCCTTGTTATTACTTTTTCACGTTTTGGTTATTCTTTTCTTTTCTAGGAGAGAGGGCAATAAGAGGGTTGCAGAAGGACTCTGCCTTGCATATCAAGCTACTCCACAGGGGACCTTTGGTAGGTGTGGGGGTGGACCTGCTCTCATGTTTACAAAGTTCATAAGCTATATTAGGATAGGACCTGTTTTCAATACTTGTTCTCTCTTCCTATAGTTCCGTGTTGGACACTTGCAAACTCCCTCTTCTGGCATCGTCCACTCACCTTCTTCTTTTACAGGTAGTGTGTGACGGGCTCGAATATTATACAAGTGTTGGAGGTTAGAATGGGGGTTTTTGTGTATAGTCAGGAAAATGGCGCTCAGGCTATTGCGTGTGCTAACAGTGGACCTTTGGTAGTGCGGTGCTGCCAGGTCAGGGGAATAACCCGATAACCCCTGGGGAATCTGTGAATCGCAGGATCCACAATTTTTAAAGTAAGCGTAGTCCTGGGCACACGCGGTGAGGGTATTAGTAATATAATATGCAGTACTGATGCGTTATTCAAATGCAGTGGTCAACACCAGTATTTATCCAAAAAGGTATTTTTTATTTCAACAACAACTGTGTTGAATATAGTAAACCAGCCGACACGTGTTTCGTCACTGGGAAAGGTCCTGTGACTCATCAGGGCTGGGAAGGATACAAAAAATAAAATAAATAATAAGTGAGGAGAAAACAATACTATAACAAAGGGTACCTAGTCTGTGGTAGACATGATATCTAAATGGAGAGGGATCACCCGAAGTGACTGCTGGGGGCATAAAAAACTAAATGTGACCAGTGTGGTGTTTGGTGACACTCGTGAAAGTGCCGCTGTCCCTAGATCAGGGCACTAGGTGAAGATGCAGGAAAACATGTCAACACATAGTGACTGGTGTGATTGTGCCGCTCTCATGTGTAAAAGAAAACATGAGGAAAAGCGCGGGAAAAACTGATACATTGTGTGAGTGAACAGTGCTAGAAGTAGCGTAGATTAGTTCAATAGGGCAAGAAGTGAAGAAAAGACATGTGAGGACTAAGAAGGCCTGGACTGAAAGAGAAAGGGGAGAAGAAGCGGGTAAACTAATAAACCTGAACTGTGGAACTACTAGAAGAGTACTAGAGATAGGAGGGGAGGGGACACAAGAGGAAGGTGGAAAGTAAGATACAGAGGTCGTGAACAGGTAACGAGGGAAAAGGAAAACATTGAGTAGGCTTACCCGAGGACCGGATAAATAAACATCAACCCGGTGGGGGTTTAAGCAGAAAACGAGAGTGTCAAGAAGGTGGCGCAGAAGAGGCGCTGCGCTGGCATCAAAGATGCAATGAGGAGGGAAACCGCTGGGGAAGAAAAGTGGGAATGAGGATGACGTGAAAAGAAAAAAGGAAAGCTGTCAGGAGGGCTGAGGACATAGGCGGGGTGGGGAATCTTACCGGGTGGTGCTCTCCCTAAGCTGAAGAACGTGAAAGCGCTGGGGCGGGTACGCCACGGCATACGAGAAAGGCAGGAACCTAGGGTAACAGGAGGAGCCTGTCCAGTGTCCGACTGAGTAGAAGAAGCACCAAGCCAGGCAGGCGAGGTACGGAGGCAGGCTGTAAAGGAGGACGGGGAGGGGAGGTTACGAGGCACGAGAAAATTGGGGCGGAATAAATATAAAGGGAGGAAGGGAAAGAGAAACTTACCCCGGGTGCGGGAAATTGAAGTAGTATCAGGAGGTTTATATGGCAGGGTATAGCAGACGCCTGTCTGAAGAAAAGAGAGGAAAAGGGCACTGAAATATGGAAGAATATCGAGGAGTGAGGGGTTGGAGGAGACAGGTCGAATCTGCAAAACCAGTTACCTGGGGTCCGGATCGGAGAGCTGCGAGGACACACTGGAGCCGTGGTAACAGAATGGAAAGGAAAACAAGGAAGGGGAGCTATATCCTGAAAAGATAAGGAAGACTAGAGCGAGAACCATAGGAGATCCGGCCGGGCGGTCGCCATATTGAAATACTCGGGGGAAAGTCAATAAGTAATGCGCATGTGCGGAGGACGTCTACACTATCAATGAGGCACCCGCAGCCTCGAAAAACTCGCACAGTAGTAGAGACGAAAAGTGGAGAGTGTAGTCAGAGGTACGTGACAGTGAACAAACATGCATCTGAAAGAAAGTCAGTTACGGACGGATATAACAATGGCAAAGATAATAAATACATCATAAATGATAATTACAGCAGGTACATGTGAAAGGATACAGTGGGGGAAACCACTAAAACGGAGTATTAGGTATGCTAAGTCATATGGGAAATGCAATGAGTAAATGCGGTAACAATGATCAAAAATTACATGAACCTAAATCATAGGAGGGTGAGTCAATAGGGAGATGTTGACACATGAAATGATGTGGAGAACAGACATGCAAGTATTATCGAAAAAAATGGGGAAAGGGATAAGTATGTGGACATTGGTAATGTATACATATTGAGGTGCCAAACCAGAAATATGTTATAATGCCCAATAGCACAGGAAAAGATGCAACTGCAACAATGGTCAGAAATACATGGCACTTATTCATGGAAGGTGTGTAACAAGGAAGATGATGACACATGAATATGGTATGGAGAATAGACATGCAAGTATCAACTGATTGCATAGGAAGAGGACAGGTGTCTTGACAAGTAAATAGCACAGAATGAATTTCCAAAAAGAATTTTGTCATAATGTTCATTCACCCAGGAAGTAATGCAACTCGTGATCAGTGTTCAGCCCGTGTTGCACTGTCCGTAGACGCATAATCCAAGTAGCTTCCAGGCGTCTGAGTCTGAGTTCTCTGTTGCCACCTCTCGCATTGGTGGATGCAATGTCAAATCCGAAAAAGGAAATCCGTTTCTTGGGGCCCTGGTTGGGACAAGTGGCAGCATGGATCGCAATGGGATATCTAGTGTCAAGATTGTTTAAAGCTCTGACGTGTTCTCCAATTCGATCTTTTAGTGGTCTGATGGTACTTCCGATGTACCAAAGTTTGCAGGTGCATTCAAGAATGTAGATCACAAATTTTGTGTTGCAGTTGATGTTATGTCTAATCTGGTACTGTTGTCTGTTCACAGCCGTGAAGTTTCTGATCCCATGTTGGGCTAGTTTGCAGACACCGCAGTGTCCGCACTTGAAAAAGCCGAGATTATGGGTCGTTAGCCAAGTGGGCCTGGTGCTGAGTCTGGTTTTCAGTGTTCCTGAATGTGATTTGTGGTTTGGGAGGTACGATCTCTTTAAGTGTGTTGTCTGCAAGTAATACGTTCCAATGTTTGTTAAGGCTTTTCTTCATTGCTAACCCCATGTCGCTATAGTCAGTGATAAGTCGGACAGGTTGGTCTTGCTCAGGGATTGTCATTCTGGTGTGTAAGTAGACCGAACCTTACGGCCTATCATGAATACTTATTGAACCCTCTTCTTGGAACCCATCAAAGTAACTCATCCTGTTGGAGGGGCAAACACAGAGAATCCTATATCAGGCACTATTTGTTGACCCTTGATTTCCTTGTGCCTAACAGTATGCGCTCGCTCAGAACTGACCCCCACTCATAAGGTGCATTTCGAAGGGGAACAGAGGATCAATTCGAGGTCTAAACGTTACTTCCTGAGAACTGATTACTACAGGAGTTGTCTCAGGGTGTTGTGATTGAAACAATCCTGAGCTCATTATTATAGTGGGCGAGTACACGACAGAAGTTGTCTCGGCCCCCTTGTTATTACTTTTTCACGTTTTGTTATTCTTTTCTTTTCTAGGAGAGAGGGCAATAAGAGGGTTGCAGAAGGACTCTGCCTTGCATATCAAGCTACTCCACAGGGGACCTTTGGTAGGTGTGGGGGTGGACCTGCTCTCATGTTTACAAAGTTCATAAGCTATATTAGGATAGGACCTGTTTTCAATACTTGTTCTCTCTTCCTATAGTTCCGTGTTGGACACTTGCAAACTCCCTCTTCTCTCTTCTGGCATCGTCCACTCACCTTCTTCTTTTACAGGTAGTGTGTGACGGGCTCGAATATTATACAAGTGTTGTCATTTCTCTAACCTGTGTTATTTGTGTACTCCTCCAAAAGACTTACATGGTGTTGTTGTGTCGTCCTCAGGTCTCCCTCCAAGCTGTTCCTACCCTTTCCTTCCCCCGCTTGACTATCTCACTAGTCCGAGTGTATCTATATTCCGGACTTGGGGCAGTCGAGAGGTGGACCCCCTTGAGCATCAGCACAGTCCCGAGGATTCTGGAAGGAAAAGCCTGACAGAATAATCGGCCCACGAATTCTATTCTTCCTGGTTGTGCTGGTGTCCAGGATGGCCACCTTGGAGGATGTCCTAGCGGCTCTGGCTCTGGTACAGACGGAGCTTGTTGCCTCTCGCAATGAAACAGCGGCCTTACAAGCTAGGGTAGAAAGAATGCACAGGAACCCTTTTGATGCAGGGGGAACTCATTCCCCGACACCTCTTCCAGTAGTAGTGGAAATGCCGGCACAGCTTCCGTTAGCCCCCTGAGCGGTTTTACGGGGATATCAAGAAAGTGCAGGCATTCATGACACAAGCCCTGCTCCACTTCACCTGCAAACCGAAGATGTTCACAACAAATCAGTCACGGGTAGCATTCTTAATCTCCTATCTGGGTGGCGAGGCAGCGCAGTGGGCAGTCCCCATAGTAAGGAGGGACGACCCCTTGCTCTATGACTGGGACGAATTTAGGGTAGAATTTGAGAAGACGCTTGATCGCCGTGCAGAAACCTTCTCAGCAGACAGGGACCTGTTAGAACTCAGACAAGGTAACTCAGATCTGGTCAGTTACCTTAATAACTTAAGAAGACTGGTAGCATAGACCGATTGGCCGGAAACCAAACAATCTGCCATATTCTATCAGGGACTCAAGGATGAGTTGAAAGACGTACTCGCCCAAATCGACCCCCAACCTCGAACCTGTGTGGCTCTCATAGAGCTGACTCTACGATTGGACCACAGACTAAGAGAGCGGAAGGGGGTACACAAACAGAAGGAGAGGTATGCCCCTCTGTACGACGGTGCTCATCCCTCAGAGCAAGCTTCAGCGAAGTCCGAACCGATGGAGATAGGGGCGGTGAGAGCGTCCTTAACACTAAGTGAGAGAGACCACCGATGCAAACAGGGCTTATGCCTGTATTGTGGGAAAAAAGGGCATTACCTCTGTGACTGTCCTGTTAAACCGAAGTACGGACGTTTTAGACCAGGACAAGTAGCTACAGTAACAGCAGACAAAGGGGCGGAAAACTCCAATGCTTGAGGGCACAAGAAGGGAAACCCTCAGGCAGAAGTACTATCCCTTCGGTCAATCTCTTTGCCTTCAAGGAATCTGAACACTTCTTTATCTCATTGGTAATGGGAATCAATCAAGAACAAAAACAGATAAGAGCCATGGTGGCTTCGGGGGCCACAGGATGTTTTATGGACAGAAAGGAAGCACAGAGGTTAGGGGTGCAACTCATTTGCAAACAAACCCCTGAACTGGTGTATGCTGTCGACGGCAAAGAGCTGGAATCAGGACCGATAAGTCACACCACACCAGAATATGAGCTTATCTATGACGGATACCATCATGAACGGTTATCATTCAACATCATTCAGGCCCCCTAATACGGAGTGATACTAGGCCTCCCCTGGTTGCAAAAACATGAACCTACCATAGATTGGACCAACAAAACCTTGCATTTACGGTCTACTTATTGTCAGAATAACTGTAACCAGCTGCTCATCTGTCTATCCAAGGTCTGGGGGCTAGACATCACATAGCGACAGCGGCAGAAAAGAACGTGGTATTACCCAAGTGTTACAAGGCTTATACCGACGTATTCAGCGACATCATGGCGGAGGAGCTCCCCCCACATAGGGATTATGATTGTCGGATTGATTTGGTTCCAGGATCCGTGGTTCCATGCGGCCGGATATATGCCCTTACGACACCTGAGAACTTACATCTGCGGGCTTACTTGGACAAACACCTTGCCTTAGGGTTTATTCGCCCTTCCAGGTCTCCTGCTGCTTCTCCACTCTTTTTCATTCCGAAGGCTAATGGGGATCTGAGATGTTGTATAGATTACAGAGCGTTGAATAACTTCACCGTCAAGAATCAGTACCCACTTCCATTGATCCCTGTCCTTCTTGAACAGGTGAGAGCCGCGGGTATATATACTAAATTGGATCTCAGAGGGGCGTATCATCTGGTCCGGATGCGTGAAGGCGACGAGTGGAAGACAGCCTTCAAAACGCGGTATGGATTATTTTAATATCTCGTCATGCCCTTTGGGCTATGCAACGCCCCTGCAGCCTTCCAGTTTTTCCTCAACGAAGTCCTCAGAGAATACCTGGACCACTTTGTCGTGGTTTATATCGATGATATTCTGACTTATTCCGCAAACGAAGAAGAACACGTTATCCACGTATGTCGGGTTCTACAAGCGTTACGTAAACACCGGTTGTTTTGTAAAATTACCAAGTGTGAGTTCCACGTGACCACCGTGGAATTCTTAGGGGTCATGCTCACCCCTTCAGGCCAACTCATGGCGGAAAGGAAGGTTAAAGCGATCGTCGAAGGGCCGCGTCCTCAGAACGTAAAGGACATCCAAAGTCTACTGGGGTTTGCCAACTTTTACAAAAAGTTTATTCGGCAGTTCTCCAATTTGGTGGTACCCCTTACCCGATTGACTAGGAAAAAGACGCCTTTCCTCTGGACAGAAGAAACCCAGAAAGCATTTGATCTCCTAAAAGAGGCCTTTAAGTCAGCCCAGGTTCTCACGCATGCCAACCCAGAACTACCCTTCATCGCAGAAGCCGATGCATCCGAAGTAGCGGTAGGAGCAGTACTATCCCAAAGACACGAGACTACGGGATATCTACACCCCATCGCGTTTATGTCCAGGAAACTTAATGCCGCGGAACAGAACTACACTATAGCGGAAAAGGAACTTCTGGCTATACGGGATGCATTTCTGGAGTGGAGACACTGGTTGTTGGGAGCCACTCACCAGGTGACCGTTTACTCGGACCATCGCAATCTCCAGTTCATGCGAGCCGCACAACATCTTACTCCACGCCAACTCCGTTGGATGTTGTTTTTTGCCGAGTACCACTTTATTGTCACTTTCCGGCCGGGCGTTGACAATAAAAAGGCAGACGCTCTCACGAGACAGGAGAACCTTACACATCAATCCGTCACTCTTGAAAGGGCGATTATAGAACCTAGCAGAGTGCTATGTGTTGTACAAACGGACGATTTCCTACAGCAAATCAAACAAGGTATACGGACCTTTACCTGGAGAAACTGGCTCAAATTTCACCCGGTTTGGGGAAACACCAAGGTCTCCCCATGAATGGCCAACAGGTGCTGATCCCTACCAAGAGTTTACGCAGAATGGTGTTTTCCTGGTGTCATGACCTCCTGTGCGCAGGACACACTGGTGGAATGAAAACTTTGGAGAAAGTGTTAAGACAATTCTGGTGGCCAACCGTCCGCCCGGACGTCATTTCATGGGTGAGGAACTGTTCCACATGTGCCCAGATGAAGACCGACCACCGACAGGCTCAGGGACTTCTTCAACCTATGCCCACACCAAATGCTCCATGGGAAAGGTTCTCAGTGGACTTTATAGTGGGGTTACCCAAGGATCAGGGATGCACAACGATTGTGGTGGTTATTGACTACCTGTCCAAAATGGGCCACTTCATCGCATGCAAGCAGGTACCCTCTGCTGGACAGCTGGCTCGGTTGCTGTTGACTAATATAGTCTGACTTCATGGCCTACCCAAAGTAATTGTTTCCAACAGAGGGGACCAATTCACCGCTCTTTTCTGGAAAACCTGGTGTTCCGAATTACAGATAGCCTCTTCCCTATTCACTAGCTTTCACCCTCAAACTGACGGCCAAACAGAGAGGCTAAATCAAACCCTTAAGCAGTTCCTGAGGTGCTATGTTAACCACAATACTGAAGCATGGGTGGAGTGGTTATGGGTGGCTGAGATAGCGTACAACAGTGCCAAACATTCCTCTACACAACACACTCCTTTCTTCAGTACGTACGGTTTCCACCCTCGTTTCTCCCCTTTAGTCCTTCCTCGTGCAAACACCAAACTTCCAGAATTACACAAGAGGTTATCACATATTCGTAAAACCTTACTTGAGACACGGAACAATTTGCTCCGAGCCAAGAGAAGGTACACATCCCAGGCAGACAAACACCGAAGGCCGGGTCCTACGTATAATAAAGGGGACAGGGTTTGGCTGTCAACAAGACACATCAGATTTAAGAAACATAGCGTCTTTAACCCCAAATTCATAGGTCCTTACCCAGTGATCAAAAACATAAATCCGGTGGCAGTGAAGCTGCGGCTACCGGCGCATTTCCCTATACACCCGGTTTTCCATGTTTCCCTGTTGAAGCCCTCTCACTGCCCCGTGAAGAAGAAGCCTGTGCCAATTTGGGTTCATCAAGATCAGGAGTATGAGGTCAAAGGGATCCTGGACTCCAAGTGGGTGCGTGGGAAACTGAAGTACTTGGTTGCATGGAAAGGCTATGGGCCTGAGGAAGACTCATGGGAACCGGCGGAGGCGGTACATGCGCCCAGGCTGGTGGCCAAGTTCCATAGGCTGCACCCTGGTAAACCTATAGGCAGTCAGTGTCCCCCGGGAGGGGGATGTCCTGTCAGGGTCTAGACTCCGGTTGCGCACTGACTGCTCTCTGTGCGATACCGGGAAGCACAATACGAGAAACGAACTACATATCCCGGCGATCAGCGCACGAGTCACGCCCCACGTGACCCGGACGCAACGCCGGAAATTCAATAATACGGCAGCTGGAACTCTGAACACTGCCAATTATCCTGGCGGTTTGCCTTACTGCGTTCCCGTGGATTTCCTTCGACCAGAGACGGTAAGAGTGCATCCGCACTATTCTCTGACCGTCTATTTCTCGCTTCGTTTTGGCTGGTAGGGTAACTACCCCGCTGGCATAATCCTCCCTCCTCTGTTGGCCGAGAGTAGCTATTCGGGCGCTCTCTTGCAGAGGAGCGCTTGTGTCTCTTACTGGGGCTTTATTTCACCTCGTATTCTCCCTGTTGGAGAGATCGGTCTTGTCGGCTGTCTCATGCGGGGAGAATAACGGAAACGAGTAGACCGAACCTTGCGGCCTATCGTGAATACTTATTGAACCCTCTTCTTGGAACCCATCAACTAACTCATCCTGTTGGAGGGGCAAACACAGAAAATACTATATCAGGCACTATTTGTTGACCCTTGATTTCCTTGTGCCTAACAGTATACGCTCGCTGAAAACTGACCCCCACTCATAAGGTGCATTTTGAAGGGGAACAGAGGATCAATTCGAGGTCTAAACGTTACTTCCTGAGAACTGATTACTACAGGAGTTGTCTCAGGGTGTTGTGATTGAAACAATCCTGAGCTCATTATTATAGTGGGTGAGTACACGACAGAAGTTGTCTCGGCCCCCTTGTTATTACTTTTTCACGTTTTGGTTATTCTTTTCTAGGAGAGAGGGCAATAAGAGGGTTGCAGAAGGACTCTGCCTTGCATATCAAGCTACTCCACAGGTGACCTTTGGTAGCTGTGGGGGTAGACCTGCTCTCATGTTTACAAAGTTCATAAGCTATATTAGGATAGGACCTGTTTTCAATACTTGTTCTCTCTTCCTATAGTTACGTGTTGGACACTTGCAAACTCCCTCTTCTCTCTTCTGGCATCGTCCACTCACGTTCTTCTTTTACAGGTAGTGTATGACAGGCTCGAATATTATACAAGTGTTGTCATTTCTCTAACCTGTGTTATTTGTGTACTCCTCCAAAAGACTTACATGGTGTTGTTGTGTCGTCCTCAGGTCTCCCTCCAAGCTGTTCCTACCCTTTCCTTCCCCCACTTGACTATCTCACTAGTCCGAGTGTATCTATATTCCGGACTTGGGGCAGTCGAGAGGTGGACCCCCTTGAGCATCAGCACAGTCCCGAGGATTCTGGAAGGAAAAGCCTGACACTGTGGTACACTGTACAAGTTCTAGATCCCGTCCGTAAAGGGGAATTTTCTCTGTACTTTCAAAAGTGCTGCTTCATTTTTGACCGCTTCAATAACTTGGAGGGCATAAGCACCCAGTTCAACGCAAATGCTGCTGAACCTGCCCAGAGAATCGCAATCTTCAAGTGCACCAGTATTGGCATGGAAAGCTATGTCAGTGGCCAGAGTTAGCAAATTGTGTACCGGCTGTTTTGGCATTGCCCGTCTTAAGTGCCAATGTTGAGAGGGCCTTTTCACAGAAAAAGGTTTACATGGGAAGGAAAAAGTGAGCGCACACGACCAAAGACTCACTGAAGAAGTATTGTATGGTGTACTATAATAAGTTTGATGTGCAAAAATGTATGTGGACCTCATATACACTGTACGTACACAGTCTATATACCATGCGTTATGAGTGTAGAAAGCAAGCAATAATAAAAGCAAAATGTTCCATAAACACCGGAAAAAAACTTTCTGTTGTTTTTAATGGCGCAAAAATGTGTAACCACTGATAACCACTGTTTTTTTAAGGTATTGAAATCACTTGAAAACACTGAAAAAACTCCACCAGAATTTATTTACCAAAAATAGAAACTGAAAACAGGAAAGCCTAATTATATCTTTATGCATGCCTGGACTTTTGTCAAAGGTAGGGGTTTCCAGGTGGTGCAAGGTGAAGGAAGTGATCATTATCCTTTAAAACTCGAATTAGTAGGAGGTGAAAGAAGTCTTCGAGATATAGTAATCCCTGTACAAATGGACTACCCAAGGCGTCTTACTACTAGAATGACTGCGGAGTGTATGGAAACATTGGCCAAATTCCAGCAGAACCAAATATTAAGCATTGCCCCCATTAATAACATAGGGTGGTATGAAAATACAATTAGCCATGTGGCCCATTGTTTAAGGGTTGAACTCATAGGGAATACAACTGGTGATAATATGACAAAGAGAAACCTGACCAAAGGAAATTATTGGTTCAATAAGAAATGTCAGAAATTGAAGGCACAGATAAGAAAAGGGGAAAAATGCCCCAAAATAAGGTATGCCACTCAGAGCTACAACAGCCTCCAGAAGATAAGGATAGTATATAATAAAATGCTTTTGGAAAACAGCAAAGAACATATAAAGAGAAATGCTGGGAAGACCTGCTGACAGCAATAGAAACAAAATTTGTTAAAAAGTTTTGGAAGTTAGCACAGGTAGGCTCTGGTAAGATACAGGGGGCCATGAATTGCGTGGTGGAAGAAGACATGTGGGAAGAGTATTTGGGAGAAATATATGGGAAAAGGGTAGAACCCGAAATGAAGAGAATAATCCCTTGGTCTGGTATAGATGTGGAAGAGGTGTGGCACAGCGGCCAGGGTGCCTGACTCCGGACCACAGGGTTCACGGACCACAGGGTTCACAGTTCGATACCCGGTGCCGGCGGCAGGTTAGCCCAGCACCATGTGACTCTGGGCAATAGCTCGCTTAATCTTCCCGAGGGCCCCCAGCGCCGGGACACCTCTCTGGAGGTAGCTGTGCGCTTTACAAATGCTGGTATTTCATTTAATTTCATTTCTTTTCATTAGGTCCCACTTTACCGTAAGTAATGTTAAACGTATTACAGCTCCCAGCCATTATAATAGAGACCCGGCCTGACTGGTGGGCAGCATTCTTTTCTCAGATGCTCGCTGGCATTCTAGAGACGGGTCAGATGCTGGAAAATTAGAGAGACAAAATTATTAGACCCATCCACAAACGCAGAGATATATAAGCCCCCAAGAACTATAGGTTGGTTAACCTTTTGGATGCGGGAGAAAATGTTTTTGCAAAAATCATCCTGGGAAGGCTTAAGGAATGGGCTGAAGTAAACCATATTGTGCCCCCTAGCAGGGGAGTTTCAAGGAAGGTCATTCCACTATTGATCATTGTTTCTCACTCTGGTCCATCGAGGGGAAGTCAGTGGAGCAGAGGCGCAGTCTGTATTGCTGCTTCTTTGACTTCCGGGTGGCATTCGATCTGGTGGACCAGAAACACCCATGGGAAATTCTGACCAAGTGTGATATCCCAGGGGCCTCTTGGTTTTAATTCAGGAGTTGCATAGTCACAACTCGGCTCAGGCTAGTAAGGACACTGAGGGGACCTTGACACAGAAAATATTGATTGAAAATGGGCTGAGACAGGGGGTGCGTCTTGGCTCCCCTACTCTTCACCTTATTCATAGCTGAACAGCCATCAGCCTTGGTAGTGGCTCGGGGCATTAGCCCCAAAATAGATGGTAAATACATTGAATGTCTTCTGTATGCAGATGATTACGTAATTTTAGACCAGGCAGAGATAGGTCAGCAAAGGAAGCTGGACGTGTTTAGGGAATACTGTAGTCATAAAAAATCAATAGTAAACACAGAGAAAACTAAGATGCTGGTTTTTGGTTCCTACTAAGTTGGAAACAGTTAAGGGATACATTTATTCAGGGGTCTGGTTTCAGAAATCCTTAAAATGGAATGTCCATTTGGAATCATTGAGAGTAAGGGCTCTTGGCTCAGTTAGTGGCTTGAAATTATTTAATAAGGACTATGGTGATACGTTGTACAAGCCTGTTTTGAAAGGCTATGGGGCTATAATAACACCATAGTTCCAATATAGAGCTGGACTGTTATATATAAGTGGCTAAAGTGGGTGGGATGCAGAGGAAGGGAAATGTTTAAAAAGCTTACTTCTCTACCCGGGTCTTCTATGATTCATGCCATAAGAATGGAGACTGGCATGGTATCATGGAACATACTGGCCCGGGTGGGGTTAATAAGATTTTGGCTACGTCTGAGTACTGGGGAGGAGCAAAAGATCTCCCTATGGAAATGAAGTGGGCTAATGAGATCAGAAAAAGCTTAGAGAAAGTTTGTAGGGATATGAGGGTTAAGATGTGCCCTCAGAATCTACAAATTGAGGTTGAAAAGAGCGAGCAGAGGGTATTAGGTAAGGAACTGTCCTGAGATTATGATCGACAGTATCTTGAGGGGAAAACTTCTGTTTATTTTATGCTTAACTCACGGCAGAATGATGCATGGTTCCCTTATGTGGATGTATTACTGAACCGCTGGTTTAGAAGTGAATTGTTAAGGCTAAGGGTTGAAATTAACCCTTGTTATATTAATGATGAGATAACAATGGCAATGATTGATTCTTAGGAGAATTGTACATGTGACCTAAGCACTGAATGCAATATTTTGCACAGTCTATTGGACTGCCTAAAATTTCTGACCCTAGGGAAAATGATTTTATACCCAATCTTTTTAAAATATAGTACTAGAATCCGTGCACAAGCCGTAGCCATTTTAATCGAAATGCGTTTGTTGGATATAGCATGTGCTATTGGGAGGTTTATGATTGCTGTCCAAAATGTTTTTGTGTGTATATAGACGAGTAACTTTTAGGTAATGTATGATGACAGCTAGTATCTGTATATGAGGGTCAAGGTGACGACACAAAGAATGGGTATATTTTAAGATATCTCAGTTTTAATAGGATTTTATTGAATGGATTGTTTTATTTTGTTAAATTATGCAGGCTATTTAAGTGAAAGTATTTATAAAAGTTGTCATGTATGTGTTATGTGTTTAAGGACTTTAAAAAAAATGTTTTGTTTTTTGCTCTCCAATTTAGCATACACAACTCCAAGAACAGTGGGAGTGATACATATGACAATATGACATTGTTCTGCTTTGTAAGTACTACTACATTTATCACAATTGGAGATTTAATAACAATGCCACTGTGAACACTCATAGTTTCAAATAAAACTACTAACACAATATTTAAACTTGTAGGCGTCTGCCGTGCACCTGGGAAAGTACCTTTATGAATTGATAATGTTGGTCGTGGTATTCTGCACGCAATAATGTAAACAGTTGCTCGTGGGCGACGAGATCTGGACTAAATTCACCTGTATGTTGGGGTGCATTTGAGGACAGTAACTCTAAGTGGGTGTATTAGTTCAGCAGGGCTGTGTGTATGTCCTGTAAAGATGATGGAGCAACAAGAGAAAGGAGGGGTGGGAGCTAGCATAGGCACAGCCTCTAATAAGTAGAGCACCGTCTGTTGAGGGTTAAATTGATCCTAGGGAGACCACAGTATTGAGGAGGCATAGCCCAGTTTGGATTCTATGTATGTTAAGTACCATTTCCAATACGGGGGGTTGGTGGGAGTAGGGTGGCCTGGAATGTTGCTTTGTAGCAACTTGTGCTCAGTCACTAGTGCCCCCCGAAGGTCTGCAAGCCACTTGTGTATTGGAGGTACTGAGTTCGACTTCCAGGACATTGCCAGTCTGCGTTTGACTAGGTCCAGTGCAAGGTCAAGGAATTTGTTGATGGTTTTACGCCATGTATTGTGCTTGGTGATGCCCAGTAAAAAGTGCGGGCCTTGCACTCTGACAATCGTATCCATGGCCTCGGAGAGTGTAGTAGCCACTGCATTCCAGTATACTGTCAGCTGGGGGCACGCCCACACCATATGTATGAACTTGGCTTTGGGATTGTGACATCAAGGACATATATCGGGGGAGTTCGCGTAGATTTGCGCCAACCTATGAGGGGTGAGGTATGTATGATGGTGGTAGTTGAAGTGAGTGTATTTAATTCTAGCATTTCTGGATATTATTTTCGTAAACCCTATCAACTGCGCCCACTGCTTGTTGGTTAGTGTGATTGATAGTGTTGCATCCCAGTATTCTCTAAGTGTTGTAAAGGGAGCTACAGTGTTCGATCTCAAAGCAGTGTATAACATAGTAATTGCCCTTTTACCCGTGCCATGTGTCAGTACTGTTTGTAATAAGCCAGATGTCTTGGGTTCGTCGTCTGTGTTGCCCCATGTCCTATATAATTGATGAGTAAGTGATGCGTACATTAAGAATGAGCCTGGGGTATACTATAACCATCCACTAGAGTCTTGAACTCACATAGAGTCAAGTCGACGAACAGGTCGCCCCATGTGGTTAGGCCAGCCGCAGACCATGTGTTTTAGGACTTAAGGTCTAAATAAACATTTCTTTGATTGACTAATATATTTTTAACAAAAGAATTATGTCTTTATATTTTTAAATATTTATGTTACTTAATTTAATTTAACATTACTTCCTATGGGGTTTTATTTGAAGTGCCTGCCTCTATTGATTTCTATGGGAGGGTGTTGCAGTACCAGTAGTTGGCCATATGTGGTGCTTGATTTACTTCAGCTCTGTGCTGGAGTACTTTAGCATCATTTTGGGTTCCTTTTAGTAACTGGTAACTTTAGAAGGGCAGTTTGTGAATAGGTATGGCCTTACTCTTTTGAGACAAGGTAGACTTAATCCCTCTTTACTCCTCCTCTATTCTCCTTCTTTACTTTTACTCCTCTCTGTTCTCCTCCTCAATAGAAGTAAGTATTCCCCATTTTCCAGCCACTACCCTCTGTCCTTCCACATTCATTGCTAAAATGTATACTTTATGTACAGAGACGCTGCACTCGGGACATTCATCACTACACAGAAAAAGATAGGCGAGGCGCAATCTCCACATGTAGGATTGTCAATACCATTTTGTAGTATGTTTTGTAGTATTACAAAAAGTACTAAAAATGCAGTTTGCGAAAAGGCTCCCGAGTGCTTCAGAAAGAGATGAGGATAAAAAGAGCAAAACAACAAAGAGGAGACAACAGCAGGAGAGAGTGGTGTGAAGAGGTGAAAGGGAGTGATTGAGTCTGCTTCGAAATGTAAAATTCCCATATCTATATATATTGAGGATCGTTGCACTTGTGGAATATTTTGAGGCTTGGCGGACGCCTCTGGTATCCGGCACGACCGACATTCAGGCAGCACACCAGCAACCGCACTGGAAGCCGAGTGTGTGCCCCCCGCAGTCTGGAGAGAGCGTTGACTTAAGACCGGAAGAAGAGGAAACGTGAGCTGGGAGTCGGAGGACACCCAAGAAACGCAGTACTCTCTACTGTGGTTAGTGGCAAACGCAGCGGCATCGGGAGTTCGGTTGCAGCACTGACGGCTTTCTGTAAAACGTGAAAAGAAGACGGATAGTTAGACGCTGCAAGTAGGAATCGAGTAAATCACCAACAGGAAATGAATGATGAAGAGTATGCAGAGAGGGAACAAGAGGCATCAAAATTATTTGCTGTGGGAAATTCTAAGGATATTAGCAGTAACGTAAATTTTGAGACAGCAGAGACTGGTAATGGTTTGTGGCGAAACTCACAACTAAGGGAAAAACTAAAGAAGAGAGAAATCTCTTGTTGGTGGGAATGTGCTTTACTGAAGCAGTATGTACAAGTTGGTCGTGTCCCAAGGGGGCTAAGAATTATGATCACCCCAACATATGAAAATCTGGAACTTTTAAAGGAATAGGCAGAACATAATTTAAAAAGCTCAATGGGAATGATACACATGCTGATTAAATATGCTGAAATTGACAGAGTGGAAGTAATCCAACAAATCAATGAATTAAGTGCCATTCTAAATAAAGAAATTGATCAAGGAAACATCACCAAATTCAAGAATGAAGCAAAGGGACGTTTAACCAAATATGAGCAAAGAATAAAAGATAGAAAAGCCACGAAATTTTTAAGAGATCATCTGGATCGTCTGGATTATGAAAGGGGGCAAATTTATACCTTTGCCAAGAGGTTTGATACTATTAGACGGCAGAAAATTCAGAGGATAATGGATACAAGCAAAATACAACAAGTTAATTCCCAGAGTGAAATAAGCTCAGACACTGGATTGGAAGTGGAATAAGAAGACCTAACTAGACAAGAGGGAGGGGCAACAAGTTTCTCGGTCACAGATGAATTACGTTTTTTACAACTTGACCAGAGAACAGACCACAGAACAACACGGGGATGAGGAAGACCCTGAGGAAGAGGAAACAACGGAGGGGTGGACAAGGATGTAGGAGAAACACAAGGAGAAACAACAGTGAGATCAACTCGCTCAAATACGAAACAGATATCTTGAAAATAAAAGAAAATCAAACAGTAGTGAATTTGAGCCAAGTAGATGTGACAGAAGATGACAAAACATGTTTGGAATTGTGATTGTATTATTGCCATAGAACAAACTTCAACTGCTCACAAAGTAGAATTGAATTTTACAAATTTATAAGAAAGTTGAAACTAATTAAAATGCATAAAATGAAAGAAAATGACAATACTCAAAACACAAATTTAGAAGAATTGGAAACAAAAGTAAACACCAACCTAGTAGTATCAGACTTGGAAATATTGGAAGATTTGTGGCTACTACAAGAAGAAAACAACCAAGACCCATTTGTGGATGCTGCAATTTCAAGTTTAGAATGGAATAGACTGAAAACAAAAACAGAGGGAATAACCCTGCTTTCGATCAAAGTCCAGATTTGTGCCCCAAACAATAAGAGATAATCTAGACATCTTCTCATCTAATGTGATAAAAGCCCTACGTCAACTATACATAACGTCTATCAAAGAGAGACAAATCCCTCTTTTCCACTCTTAAGAAAATTAACAACTCTACCGATCTGGTAGTGAAACCGTTGGATAAAGGGGGACATATAGTCCTATGGGACAAAGAACTGTACGTTGAAGAAGGTCTAGTACAATTGAACAATCAGCAATGTTACAAACGTATCAAAATGATGAATACATCAAAGTGAAAGAACAATTCACTGATAGACTGGAGAGTTGTAAGGAACAAGAACTTATAAGTTGGGACAAATTCAGTTTCCTAAAACAAGATCACCCAATGCTCCCAGTCTTCTATCTGATACCAAAAATTCAAAAAGACCTCAGGCGACCGTCTGGCAGACCAATAATAGCAGCTCAAAATAGCTTATGTGAGAATGTCTCAAAATATATAGACTATTTCTTGAATCCCATTGTTACAACTCTTCCTTCATATATTAAGGATTCTTCAGATTTTTAAAAAACATATATATGATGTTAAATGGGAGTCTAATATGCTACTAATTACACTAGATGTATCCACCTTATATACAACATTCGACATCGGGATGGCATAAGAGCAGTACAACTTTTTTTGAGAATGAGACCGATAGACTTTGCATTGCATAATCAAATGTTGTTGGAAATGATGCAGTGGTGCCTAACTAGGAACATCTTTTTGTTCAATGAAGAGCTGTTTCTACAGCTGCAGGGGATGGCCATGGGCACCTGCCTCACCCCCAGCGATGCCAATTTGCATATGGGCTTGTGGGAGGAACAGGTGCTCGGGGGACCGACCTTGGAACATTGGTCAAAAAATGTCACTTTATGGCTAAGATTTATAGATGATGTCTTTGTGCTGTGGCAGGACACAGAGGCACAAGCAGAACGGTTTATTCTGGACTTAAACCAAAATGAGTTAAACTTGAAGTTTACAGGGAAAATAAGTACCACATCAGTAGAATTTTTGGATATCAGAGTGTGGGTTAAGGAAGGAAAATTGGAGACAACTATATTTAGAAAGCCTACAACAGGGAACACTATCCTTCATGCATGTAGTTCCCACCCAACCCCACTGATAAAAATGATTCCCTTCGTAGAATTTTATCAGGCCAGAATAGCCTGTAGTACAGTTGAGGAATACAACAAAATAGAAAAGGAAATGACAGATCGTTTCATCCAGAGAGGATGCCCTTGCTCAATATTGAGTGCAGCATCCAAAATGGCGAAGGCTTTGAACTTAGAATTAGCCCTGTTTGAACAGTCAAATACATCTAAAAAGAAAAGATCTATAAAGAAAGGTCCACATAGATTCATTAGCACGTACAATTCAGAACATGCTAAAGTTTGGTAAATCTTATGCAAACATTGGCACTTGGTAAAGCAGGATCCCGTTTTAGGCTCTTCAGTCACAAACAGCCACAAATTACCTATAGAAAATCAAAATCACTAAGGGATTATTTGGTAAAGAGTCATTTCACTTCTCAGAATACAGGGAGGATGTGGCTGACACCTAGGGATGGCTTTAGTAAATGCAATAAATGTAAGGCATGTAAAAATGGAGAAAATCCGACATCAGTGACTACAGCCTTTAACAGAACTATGAAAATAAGGGGCACCTAACGTGTAAATCTAGTTTTGTCATTTACATTCTTAAATGTCCTTGTGACAAACTATATGTTGGGAGTATAGCATTACCAGTACACAGAAGGGTGTTACAGCACACTCGTGTTATCACAAACAACAACCGCAGTTACCCCGTAGCAAGACATTTTGAAAAATGCCACTGTAGTAATCCAGTATACCTGAGGTTCAGTTGTATTGCCCAAATCCCCCCAAAAAAGAGAGGAGGGGACAGGGAGAAGGAATCCAGGAAACTGGAAACTTATTATATATTGGAATTGGACAGCATGGAGCCAAATGGCTTCAATATGGATGGAAAATTATATACATGCCTATGCTAGTTTTACTTTCAAGCATTCTCTTCATACAAAGAAAACCATGTTTTATGTTTTCAATATATAAATAATTTTTTAAGGGATGCACTTAGAAACTTTTTAACACTCAATATATAGTTAGCCTCACTCACATCCATTAGCCCCTGTTGAAATAATTAAAGGTATTGCAATACATATCGCTTACCCTTTTTAAAAGTTAAAGGTTAGTAGGGTAGTTTTAGCTTTCCGTATTGCCTATAAACAATAGGGGACTCAACAGTAATACTTATACTTGGGATGTCCGAAAAAGTGGACATTACCGGTGTATGGATTGTGAGAAACATGGAATCTAGTATTTCACACCTTTTGTATATGTAGGATACAATGGATTTGCAAGAAGCAATCTGAACAGTTCATGAGGGGTTTTAAATCATGAACGAAACTCGATACGCATCATGTGGAGCCCACCCAACAAGGTGAATAGTTATTTTCCTTGATTTGAGGCTGATTATGAATTTTGCAAATAGCACCTATGCACTTTAAAATATAGCCACTGGCTATATGTTAGTAATACATCAGCACTTTATTATGAGTACTTTGAACTATTTGTGACCTCAGTATATTATTCAACATTGTATAATGCTTCATAGAACGCATATATCATTATTTATTTGTGAATAATTATCAAAAGTAGAATGTATTTCAATTCACTTTTAATTATACATACATAATTATTCTCATATATAAATGAAATTAAGAAACTGATAGGTAATGTCGCACTCGACACATGTTCAAAGATGGCGCTGAAACAAATTACTATGTTCTGTCACTTTACTATAGTCCTTTCCTTATGTCATCGATTGCACAATCCTTTAATATAATCTAGGCACTGGCCATATGATAGCAATATATCAGCACTTTATTATGAGCATTGTGAACTGATTGTGATCTCAGTATATTATTTAAAATTGTATAAAGTTTTACAGAATGCATATACTATTATTTATTCGTGAACAATTATAAAAAGTAGAATGTATTTCAATCCACTTTTAATTATATACATTTATAACAATTCTTATGCATAAATGAAATTTAGAAATTGACGGGAAATGTCACTTTAAAAACATGCTCAAAGATGGCGCTGAAAGAAATTGCAATGCACTGTCACTTTACTATAGTCCTTTCCTTATTTTGCAGATTGTACAGCACATTAATACAATCAATCATGTGGTGGTTTTGTCATTGTGAACAAGGCTACGGGAGGTAACCGGAACGCATGGATGCAGCTAATGTTTCCTGAATAAACTACTTTTGAACTCCTACCTGAGTGCTGATAGCATCCATATTGAGGATCGTTGCTCTTGTGGAATATACATATATATATATATATACACACACATACATATTATCTACTGGCGGTCGCCAGTAGATAGTTATAGTTAGGACCTATTTTCCATAGGAAATCCGCGACATTCTATTTGAAATAACTCTTGCGTCGGTTGACGAATCTTCGCAAAATTTTCAAACTTTATGGCCCGCTCCGGTCCGCTCCTACCCTGAAAGTCTCAGGGTGATTCGTCAAGCGGGGGCCGAGAAAAAGGGGGTCCCAAAACATGTTTTCCCCATTCATTTTCCCATAGGAAACTTTAGACACGGTTACAGCTCGAACTGCTGAACGGAATTACACCAAATTTGGCAAAAGGTAGTTCTTGGTTCAGAAAGAACCCTTTTGTTAAATGGTGTAAATCCGTTCAGTAGTTGCGGAGAAATTAAAAAAATAAGAGTCAAAAAATCAATTTCCCATAGGAAACTTTTAGACACGGCTACAGCTCGAACTGTTGAACGGAATTACACCAAATTTGGCAAAGAGGTAGTTCTTGGTTCAGAAAGAACCCTTTTTGTTAAATGGTGTAAATCCGTTCAATAGTTGCTGAGAAAATAAATAGTAAAAGTACATATATATCTATGGCCGCGTCGGATTCGCGCACCCTCCCGATCACGAGCTGTCTGCTAATTGGCTGTCAACACTCCAAACCAGGAAGTGTTGGCAGCCATCTTGTTCCTCGGTAGAACCGACCGAGGAACAAGAAAGCAGTAAAAAAGTGCGCAAACGCACAAAGGGGGCAGGGTAGAAACACCCTGACCCCTAGGTCTGCTCAGGGGTCCCACAAGGACCCCTGGGCAAAAAGCATTTTCTTTTTTTTAAATCGGCAGGATGCGCTCAGGGTGCGCGGATCCTGCCGATAAAAATCGAGCGCGGTCTCCCGCGCTTTGATAGTCACTTGCCCCCGGGTGGGCCAAGTCCCGGGGGCATGCTGGGGGTGTTTATTTTATGTATGGGGGCCTCTAGGGCCCCCAAGCCCCGGGGACCACCACCCCCGGGGCTTTATCATAAATGGTGCGGGAGGGCTCTGAGCCCTCCCGCAGCCCCCGGGGACCGCCACCTCCCCGGGGCTTTTTTTTTCTTTTTAAAACCTGTGTGGGGGCTCCAGCCCTCCACACGCCCCGGGACCACCACCTCCCCGGGGCACTAACAAATTAAAATGGGGGTCCGTTTTGGACCCCCGAAGCCCCGGGGACCACCACCTCCCCGGGGCTTTGCTGGTGTGGGGAGGGGGCCGCGCGGCCCCCCTCCTGGAGCCTGTGGTGGCTCCTGGGGACCGCCACCCCCAGGACGGCTCCTGCAGTGTCCCGGGTGCCTACCCCCGGGACACTGCTGTTTGCAATGACAGGGACGGGAGCCCCGCGGCTCCCGTCCTGTCATTGCAAACTGCTTTGGATATTGGAAGAGAGAGCAGGGAAACCTGCTCTCGCTTCCAATATCCAAAGACAATTGCTTTTCACACGGGGAGCAGCATGTTAGCTGCTCCCCAAGTGTAAAGCAATGCCGGCTCCCGTAGGACACGGGGAGCCGGCGGGACTGTGGGGGGTTTGGGGACCCCCCCACAGTCCCCAACCAGAGGCCAGGCCCCGGGGGATGGGGTCCCCGGGGCAAGTAGTGGCCCGGGAGGGGGGCCACGTGGCCCCCCACCCCAGAAATAATTTTTTAAAAAATAAAAAAAATAAAAAAACGGGGTAAGGCCCTGGGGGATGGAGTCCCCAGGGCCCAAAAATAAGAAAAAGGAAGGGGGGCCACACAGCCCCCCTTCAGGGAAAAAAAACAAAAAAACAAAAAAAAAAACGATTGGCCCGCAGGCCCCGCCCCTTCCTTCACCACTTGCAAACGCGCCCCTGGCGCGTTTGCAGATGGGGAAGTAATTCGCCTTGAATACTGGGCTTAGCAACTAGCCCACCAGGAACCTCCAGTATGCCTAGGGCTGCGTTGCAGAGAGGTGTACAGAGGCCACGCCCCTTATACACCTCTCTGCAACGCAGCTCTGTGGTGCTTTTGGAGGTACATGGTGGGCTAGTTGGCCCCCAGGAACCCTCAGGATTCAAGGGGACTTAATCCCCAACCTAAAACGCGCCACGGGCGCGTTTGCACAGTGGTGAAGGGAGGGGCGGGGCTTCAGGTGACATGTGTGCAAACAGGCCCCGTGGCGCGTTTTAAGATGGGGAATTAAATCCCCTTCAATCCTGAGGGTCTCTGGGGCCAACTAGCCCAACAGGTACATCCAGAAAGCGCCACAGAGCTGCATTGCAGAGAGGTGTAAAAGGGGTGTGGCCTCTCTACACGTCTCTGCAACGCAGCCCTCTGGCGCATACTGGAGGTTCCTGGTGGGCTAGTTGGCCCCTAGGGACCCTCATGATTCAAGGGGACTTAATCCCCCAACTTAAAACGCGCCACGGGGCGCGCTTGCACAGATGTCACCTCAGGCCCCGCCCCCTACCTTCACCATTGTGCAAATATTCCTCTAAAATCTGCCGAACTACGAATTCGGATTTACTCACCTGTTATCAGGAGAGACCTCAGTGCTGCATCTTTCAGCCCAGTACTAATCCTGAAAAGTAATTTTAACCGTACTTACCAGTAACTTGAATTTCCTTCCATAGGATATCATTGCCCGCTTTTGCTGAAAAGTTTGTAAGTGTTGATTTTTGAAACATACAAATATTCCTCTAAAATCAGCCGAAATACGAATTCCGATTTACTCACCTGTTATCAGGAGAGACCTCAGTGCTGTATCTTTCAGCCCAGTACTGGTCCTGAAAAGTAATTTTAACCGTACTTACCAGTAACTTGAATTTCCTTCCATAGGCTAACATTGACTGGTTTCACTTGGAAATTCTTCTAAGTGTGGAGTTTTGGAACTTTAAAATATTCCTCTAAAATCAGCCGAAATACGAATTCCGATTTACTCACCTGTTATCAGGAGAGACCTCAGTGCTGCATCTTTTAGCCCAGCACTGACCCTGAAAAGTAATTTTAACCGTACTTACCAGTAACTTATATTTTCTTCCATAGGAATCCATTGTCTGGTTTTCAGCTGAAAAGTTTCAAAGTGTCGATTTTCACAAACTACAAATATTCCTTAAAAATCGCCTGTATGACTTAAACGCATTCTTTCAACTGTTTACAGGAGATGCACCAGTGCTGGATCCAGGATCCAACACTGAGTAAGAAAAAGTAACGATAACAGCTTTTACCTGCTAAGTGAATTTCCTTCCATAGGATAACATTGGTGATTCTATGAGAAAAAGTTTCTAAGTGTCAACTTTTAAAATACAATAATATTCCTTAAAAATCACTACTGTAACCAAAACGCTTTTACTCAACTGTTTACAGGAGATGTCCCAGGACTGAATCTAGGATCCAGTCCTGTGGTTAGAAAAGTAATCCATAAAGTAACTAATTGCATTTAACTAGAAATTCACATTGAGCTGAATGTTGCATTGTTTGAAAATGTGTTGCCCATTGCAACAACTGTAACTACTGTACTTAAAAGTCTATTGCCTATGTGCAAAGTATTTAAACTAAAGTAATTCATTCTGAGAAAGTATTTTTGTAATGTATAATGTCATTACAATGTAATTTAAAAATAAAATATGTAAAAAAAAATTTTTCTAAAAATGTAGTAAATCAGTATGAAAAAAATAAATATAACAATTAATACATTTAAAAATTGTCATTTACAAAACCTTTGAAATTCACTGAAAAACCGTAGGTTTCAGACATGTTATAGTTAGGAATTAGCATTTAAAAACCTTTGAAATTCACTGAAAAAACCATAGGTTTCAGACACGTTATAGTTAGAAATTAGCATTTAAAAACCTTTGAAATTCACTGAAAAACCATAGGTTTCAGGCACGTTATAGTTAGAAATTTGCATTTAAAAACCTTAGAAATTCACTGAAAAAACCATAAGGTTTTAGGGACAGTTATAGTTAGTTGGACATTGCACTCGTACAAAACCCGTGAAATTCCCCTCGCTATAGTTAGTTCAGGTAACTATAACTCGCGCCCGCAATGCACTGCTGATGACGTCACATATTACATCACTCATGACATGGTCAGTGACATCACTTATGACATCACTGATGACATCTCAAATGACATCACTGATGACATCATCCATGTGAGAATTTAATGCACCTCCTCACACCCTAATATAACCTTTGATACACCCACTCTAAATTACAGACTGACATTCTCAAAACCATAGACACTCCAACACCAATAACTACATACCCACTCACTGATTCTTAGGTCTACACACACACATCCACTCACTCACCCGTACAGTCACTCATACTTATGGTCACTCAGTACAGGACTATCATATGCACTCATACTCCTATATAGACACTCAAACACCGCCACTCATCCATAGAGGTACTCACACACCTAGTCAGTCATGCAAATAATTAAACACACTGCCATTTACTCACCTATACAGTTATACACACACCAGCTCACTTACTCATACAAATACTAGCACATTCTTACACTCTTATACAATCACTGATACAAGCACACACTCATCCATACAGACACTCTCACAATCACACACTCTCGCTTATAGCTATTTATATACTCCAACACACATATATACTGCCTTTCACATATGTAGTTATTCACACATGTACCACTGGGACATACATTCACTCACTAACACACTCTTACACACACTTACCCACCCATACAGTCTATCACAGATGCACTCTTGAAACCATCCACCCAGTGAATCACCCACTCACACATCTATGCACAGAGTCGCACACACCCACCCACACAAACACTCAGGCACCCATACAGATACTCAGACAACCAATCAATAACTCATATAGACACTCATGTAGCTATTCACAAACCCATGCACCACTTACACAGCAACAGACAGACGGATACAGACATTCACCCAGTTTAGTCACTAACCCATGCATTCAGTAAGATACGTTTAATCACTCACTTATCGAGTTAGTCACGCACCTACTAAATCATCCATACAGACACTTATACACCCACTCATTCTTCAATACGCCTTTCCCTATATATATTAAAAATATTTAAACTTTACAGAAACACACAGTCACTGGATGATGTCATCAGTGATGTCATTTGAGATGTCATCAGTGATGTCATCAGTGATGTCACTGACCATGTCATGAGTGATGTAATATGTGACGTCATCAGCAGTGCATTGTGGAGGCGCGAGTTATAGTTACCTGAACTAACTATAACGGGGAATTTCACGGGTTTTGTACCAGTGCAATGTCCAACTAACTATAACTGTCCCTAAAACCTTATGGTTTTTTCAGTGAATTTCTAAGGTTTTTTAAATGCAAATTTCTAACTATAACGTGCCTGAAACCTATGGTTTTTTCAGTGAATTTCAAAGGTTTTTTAAATGCTAATTTCTAACTATAACGTGTCTGAAACCTATGGTTTTTTCAGTGAATATATATATATATATATAGTATATATATACACACACACACATATATATATATATATATATATATATATATATATATATATTCACTGAAAAAACCACAGGTTTCAGGGACGTTATAGTTAGTTGGACATTTCACTCGTACAAAACCAGAGAAATTCGTCCGTTATAGTTAGTTGAGCTAAGTATAACTCGCGCCCTGCAATGCACTGCTGATGACATCACATATTACATCACTCATTATATGGTCAGTGACATCACTGATGACATCACTGATGACATCTCAAATGACATCACTGATGAAATCATCCAGTGACTGTGTTTCTGTAAAGTTTAAATATGTTTATATATATATAGGCCAAGGTGTATTGAAGAATGAGTGGGTGTATGACTGTCTGAATGGATGATTTAGTAGGTGTGTGACTGACTGTATAAGTGAGTGATTAAACGTGTCTTACTGAATGCATGGGTTAGTGACTAAACTGTGTGAATGTCTGTATCAGTCTGTCTGTTGGTGTGTAAGCGGCTGCAGGGGTTGGTGAGTAGCTACATGAGTGTCTATATGGGTTATTGATTGCTTGCCTGAGTATCTGTATGGGTGCCTGAGTGTCTGTGTGGGTGGGTGGGGTGTGTGTGACTCACTGCATGGATGTGTGAGTGGGTGATTCACTGGGTGTATGGGTTCATGAGTGCATCTGCGAGGGGCTGTATGGGTGAGTGAGTGTGCGTAAGGCTGTGTTGGTGAGTGAATGGATGTCTCAGTGGTATATGTGTGAGTAACTACATATGTGAAAGGCAGTATATGTGAGTGTTGGAGTATATAAATAACTATATATGAGAGTGAGTGATTGTGAGAGTAGCTGTGCGGATGAGTGTGTGCTTGTGTCAGTGATTGTATAAGAGAGTAAGTATGTGTTAGTATCTGTCTGAATATGTGAAGTGGTGTGTGTTTAACTGTATAGGTGAGTAAATGGGAGTGTGCTTGATTCTTTGCATGACTAACTAGCTGTGTAAGTAACTCTATGGGTGAGTGGAGGTGTGTGAGTGTTTGTATAGGTGTATGAGTGCATATGATAGTGGCTGTATTGATGAGTGACTGCATGTATGAGTGACTGTATGGGTGAGTGAGTGGATGTGTGTGTAGACCTAGGAATCAGTGAGGGGGTATGTAGTAACTGGTATTGGTGTGTCTATAGTTTCGAGAATGGCAGTCTGTATTTTAGAGTGGGTGTATCAAAGGTTACTAGGCTGTGAGGAGGTGCATCAGAGGATCACGTGGATGATGTAATCAGTGATGTCATTTGAGATGTCATCAGTGATGTCACAGACCATGTCATAAGTGATGTAATATGTGATGTCATCAGCAGTGCATTGCGGGGGCGCGAGTTATACTTAGCTCAACTAACTATAACAGCCGAATTTCTCTGGTTTTGTACGAGTGACATGTTCAACTAACTATAACGTCCCTGAAACCTGTGTTTTTTTAAGAGAATTTCTATGTTTTTTTAAATGCTAATTTCTAACTATAACATCCCTGAAACCTATGGTTTTTTCAGTGAATTTCAAAGGTTTTTTAAATGATCATTTCTAACTATAACGTCCCTGAAACCTATGGTTTTTTCAGTGAATTTCAAAGGTTTTTTAAATGCTAATTTCTAACTATAACGTCCCTGAAACCTATGGTTTTTTCAGTGAATTTCAAAGGTTTTTTAAATGCTAATTTCTAACTATAATGTCCCTGAAACCTATGGTTTTTCAGTGAATTTCAAAGGTTTTTTAAATGCTAATTTCTAACTATGCCTACAGAGGTAGGACATGTGCAGAAAGAGGTAGAAAGGTGCAGAAAGAAGCAAGAGAAATGCAGAAAGAGGCAACAGGAGTCCAGAAAGACGAAGAAAGGTGCAGGAAGAACCAAGTGATATGCAGAAAGAACCAACAGAGGTGCAGAAAGAGGCCTTGTTGCAAAGTCATCTTGTGCCCCCAACTTTTTGCTGACTGGTATTGGTGGTAACTGACTCTGACTAACCAGGCATGGAGCCAGTGCTATGCTGAAAGACACTTAGAATACACTGAAAAAACACCTACATACACTAGGGTACACTATGGGTTGAGGTACCCCTGTGATTTGCATGACCTCCCCTGTAAGGCCCTAGTACATAATAGGGCAGGGGGATTAAAACTACCTCTAACTCAGAGTTGCAGAAAGAGGCAAGAGAAGTGCAGAAATATGCAAGAGAGTTGCAGAAAGAGGCAAGTGAGGTGCAGAAAGAAGCAAGATAAGTGCAGAAAGAAGCAACAGAAGTGCAGAAAGAGGGAAGAGGGGTAGAGAAAGAGGCTAGAGAAGTGCAGAACGAAGCAACAGACATGCAGAAAGGGGGAAGAGGGGTGGAGAAAGAGGCAAGGGGTACAGAAAGAAGCAAGAGAGGTGCAGAAAGAAACAAAAGAAGTACAGAAAGAAGGAACAGAGATGCAGAAAGAGGCAAAAGGGGTGCAGAAAGAGGTAAGAGGGGTGCAGAAAGAGACAAGAGAGGTACAGAAAGAGGGAAGAAGGGTGCAGAAAGAGGCAAGAGGGGTACAGAAAGAAGCAAGTGAGGTGCAGAAAGAGGCAAGAGAGGTGCAGAAAGAGGCAAGAGAGGTGCAGAAAGTAGAAGAGATGTGCAGAAAGAGGCAAGAGAAGTGCAGAAAAAGAAAGAAGCAACAGAAATGCAGAAAGAGGCAAGAGAGGTGCAGAAAGAAACAAGAGTGGCTTGTACACCATTAGTACCAATTTAACACCCACATTTAGTAATAAGTAACAGGTGACCTTTCTAGGTTTGCAAAGGGCCTTCTACCACGCTGTAACACTTGTCGCTGCACTTTTGGTAACGTTTGAGCTGTTTGAGCTAGAAACAAGTCTTTTTTTGTTCAAATCTGCAGATTAGGGAACAGATGATCGATTATGTGGCTAACGCGGAAAATGTATAATTGTGCGAAAGTCGGTGCAGCCGAACAGTCACATAATTCCAGTGGCCCTGCTCATACCTCTGACTAGGTCCACAAGTGCTCCTCAGTGATTCCTTCTTTTTTTGTCTCACTGAGTTCATAGTTTAGCTTCTATGGAAATGAGGAAGACTAAAACTGAGGTTACCACTCCACAACACAGACTACCATACCACATAATTACTTTCCATAACACATAATCCCACTCTACATAATTCCTATACACTAAATACCACATACTTTCTATCCACATAATTTCACTGCACAACTTACCACATAATTCCACTATACACAACGTACATCCACTCCACTCCAAAAACATTAGTAAAAAACTTTTACATTTACAACGCTAATAGCTCTAACTCTCGCAAATGCGAAACCTATTACTTTGCAAATGCTTCTTTAACTAGTAGTCGCGTTTGCAGAGTGGTGGTGAAAGGGTGCTGGGCCTCCAACCAGTGCTCAGGAATCCCGCTGCGTAGGACTTACAGGAGGAACCAGGAGGGCTTCTTGGCCCCCAAAGTCCCTCAGGAGTAAAGTGGACTTCATCCCCCATCCTGTAGTCTGCCAGGAGGCGCGTTTGCAGAGTGCTGGAGAAAGGGGGGCGTGGCCTCCAAAGACGTCTTAGCAATCCCACTGTGTGGGACTTACTGGAGGTAACAAAAGGGGTAGTTGGCCCCCAAGGACATCTTTGAGGGCCAACTACCCCTCCTAATACCTCCAGTAAGTCCCACACAACAGGATTGCTAAGTTCTCATAGCAGGCCATGCCCCCTTTGCCCACCACTCTGCAAACGTGCTCCCTGGCATGCTCTTGGATGGAGATTGAAGTCCCCTTCGCTGCTGGGAGTCCTTAGGGGCCAAATAGCCTACCTCTTACCTCCAGTAAGCCCCACACAGTGGGATTGCTGAGAGGTGGACACAGGCCACGCCCCCTTTCTCCACCACTCGGGGGATAAAGTCCACTTTAGTCCTGAGGTCCTCAGGACACAAGAGGACCTCATCGCCCCACTAGCAGTTCGCCAAGAGGCACGTTTGCAGAGTGGTGTAAAAAGGGGCATGGCCTCGGACCCCCTCTCAGCAATCCAGCTGTGTGGGGATTACTGGAGATACCTGATGGGCTAGTTGGCCCCTAAGGACCCTTAAGGATCTAGGGGACTTCATCCCCCAACTTAGAATGCGCCAGGAGGCATGTTTGCAGAGTGGTGCAGGGAGGGGGCGGGGCCTCCGGCGAGATGTCGGCTTTTCTTTTTTTAAAATATTTCTAGAAGAGGGGCTGTGTGGCCCCCTTCTTTTAGTATTTTTTGGGCCCTGAGGACCCCATCCCCCAGGGCTTGAGCAATTCTTAAAACTTTTTTTTTCAAACTGTGAAAGGGGCCGTGCGGCCCCCCCTCCCGAGGCCACTTCTGGCCCGGGGACCCCATGCCCCGGGGCCTGCCCTCAGCATTGGGGACCGTGGGGGGAGCCCCAATGCCCCCACGGTCCCTGCCGGCTCCCCGCCTCCTGCGGGAGCCGGCATTGCTTTTGGGCAAGGGGAGCTGCTAACATGCAGCTCCCCTTGCCCAAAAGCAATTCTGCTTTGCTTCTTGGAAGCCTCCAAGAACCTCCAAGAACCAAAGCAGTGTTTGCTATTGCATGGCGGGAGCACATAGCATAGCAAACGGCAATGTCCCGGGGGTGGGCATCCCGGGACATTGCAGGAGCCGGCCCTCGGGGGTGGCAGTCCCCAGGGCCATCTAGGGCTCCAGGAGGGGCCGTGCGGCCCCCTCCCATCGAGTACAAAGTCCCGGGGAGGTGGGGGTCCCCGGGGCTTGGGGGGGCCTGCAAGGCCCCCTCCTCATTAATGAAGGAAGCCCCGGGGAGGTGGTGGTCCCCGGGGCTTGGGGGGCCAGTGAGGCCCCCGCCTATAATTAATGTAAGCCCGAGGGAGGTGGTGGTCCCTGGGGCTTGGGGGGCCTGCGAGGCCCCCCACCTTAAATATATTAAAGCCCCGGGGAGGTGGCGGTCCCTGGGGCTGCGGGGGCCCCCGCATATAATTCCCCCATTGCCCCCGGGACCTGGCCCCCCCGAGGGCTCAAAGAAACGAAGTGTGGGAGACCACGGTTCGTTTTTTTTTCCAGCAGGATTCGTGCACCCAAAGTGAACTCTGATGGTTTTTTTTTTTTAAATGCTTTTTTGGGCCTGGGGTCCCTGTGGGACCTACTGAGCAGGCCTAGGGGGTCAGGGTGTTTCTACCTTGCCCCCTTTTCTTGTTTTTAATCTTTTTTTTACTGTGTTCTTGTGACTCGGTTTTACCGAGTCACAAGATGGCTGCCAACACTTCCTGGTTTGGAGTGTTGACAGCCAATCAAAATGAAGCTCGTGCTCTGGAGGATTCGCGAATCCTCCTCGGTGCTCAGATATCCATATTTTTATTTTTTGAATTTATCAGCAACTACTGAACGGATTTACACCATTTAAAAAAAGGACGCTTTCTAGACAAAGACCTACCTTTTTGCCAAATTTGGTGTAATTCGTTCCAGCAGTTTGGGCTGTAGCTTTGTCTAAAGTTTCCTATGGAAATTAACATGGGGAAAACACGTTTTGGGACCCCCCTGTTTTCTCAGCCCCTGCTTGACTAATCACCCCAAACTTTTAAGTCAGGAGCTGACCTGAGCTGGTCATTAGTGCCAAAGATATTGGCAAAAGAAAAAACGCTTTTCCTATGGAAACTAGGTCCTAACTATAACTACCTACTGGCGACCGCCAGTAGGTAATATATATATATATCCGTTTCACCATTCCACCAATGCCGCCGAACCCTTTGAGGCAGGTGCTCCGTTCATGAGGATGGAACTCACGCATACATACCACCAAACCCTACAAAAGCAGGACGGGCACTCATGGGGTCAATTACTGGAATTTATTGATATTGAATGAGCAGACGCGTTTCTGGGACCTTGCCTTTCTCAATTCTCATGACAATTAAATGCACACCATTGCAGTTCCTTTAAAATTCATCAAACTGTGCTCCCGTTGGAGGATGCAAATCAGGCAAGAGAGGAGGAGCTGGCCTTCATAGTTAAATACTTGTATTCCTGAGGTGGCCATATTCGCATGCTCATCAATCTTAAATGCCAAATGGTACGAAGATGTGTTTGCTGGGTAATTTTTGCATAATGCATATACAGACATCAAGCAACCACAACATCTGTGTTAATATTGCATACATGCTAATAAGATATTTGCATTTTTCTCCTACCAAAAATAAATATCAGGAGTATTGAGAAAGGCAAAGTCGCCGAAACGTCTCTGCTCATTCAATATCAATAAATTCCAGTAATTGACCCCATGAGTGCCCGTCCTGCTTTTGTAGAGTTTGGTGGTATATATATATACATATTTGGGATGCATGCTATTACAACAACATGAATGACATTACCATGCATAACATTTACCACGCATGCCTTTATAATGTATATGGCTTTACTACGCATGCATTTACAATGATTTTCATTGCAAAAGCATGAATGAAAAGGGCATATGCGTGATAAAGGTTTTACCAGCAATTATAAGTATTTTACAGGTAAGTTTAAATCCTCTCTATATATCGATAAAGAGTTTATATTTTCATGTAAAATGCTTACATTGTCGTGATAAAAACATTTTTGATAAAGAAATACAATTTCTAAATAAAAACATGTGCAAGTAGGAAAAAATACTTCTTTTTTGTATGTATGTGTGTATATATATATATATATAGGGTCCAGGAGACTTGCACATTTTTTCACAGTGACATCAGGGGTACGTGAGGGGAAGCAGCAGGCGCCGCCCACTGTGGATTGAAAAGGTACTACCATAGAGCGCCTGCATGAATGGACTTGGAGTGTCAAGATCGGGATATCCCTCTATGCCCGCTAGAGTGTCTCCACCAATCATAGAAAGACAATCTGTATTTAAAACGTGAACACTGATAACACCTGTGTCATAGGCATTTGATAAAGGCAGTTATGCCGAAATGCGTCATGCTGGTTGGATCAAAGTGTGAGCTCCTTTGAACCTGCGTGTGCTCAATCTTTTCAAATGGGGAAGGATTATGGACTGTGATATATATATACATATATATATATATATATATATATATATATATATATATATTCACTGAAAAAACCATAGGTTTTAGGGACAGTTATAGTTAGTTGGACATTTCACTCGTACAAAACCAGTGAAATTCCCCCGTTATAGTTAGTTCAGCTAACTATAACTCGCGCCCCCGCAATGCACTGCTGATGACGTCACATATTACATCACTCATGACATGGTCAGTGACATCACTGATGACATCACTGATGACATCTCAAATGACATCACTGATGACATCATGCAGTGACTGTGTGTTTCTGTAAAGTTTAAATATGTTTAATATATATAGGCAAAGGCATATTGAAGAATGACTGGGTGTATAAGTGTCTCAATGGATGATTGAGTAGGTGCGTGACTGACTCTACAAGTGAGTGATTAAACGTATCTTACTGAATGCATGGGTTACTGACTAAACTGTGTGAATGTCTGTATCCGTTTGTCTGTTGGTGTGTAAGTGGATGCATGGATTTGCGAATAGCTACATGAGTGTCTATATGGGTTATTGATTGGTTGTCTGAGTATCTGTGTGGGTGCCTGAGTGGGTGATTCACTGGGTGCATGATTTGAAGAGTGCATCTGTGATGGACTGCTTGGGTGGGTGAGTGTGTGTATCGGTGTGTTAGTGAGTGAATGTATATCTCAGTGGTACATGTGTGAGTAACTACATATGTAAAAGGCAGTATATATGTGTGTTAGAGTATTTAAAAGGCTATAAGTGAGAGTGTGTGATTGTTAGAGTGGCTGTATGGATGCGTGTGTGCTTGTATCAGTTATTGTATAAGAGCATAAGAATGTGCTAGTATTTGTATGAGTAAGTGAGCTGGTGTGTGTATAACTGTATAGGTGAGTAAATGGGTGTGTGATTATTTTTTGCATGACTGACTAGGTGTGTGAGTACCTCTATGGATAAGTGGCGGTGTGTGAGTGTTTATATAGGTGTATGAGTGCATATCATAGTCCTGTACTGAGTGACCGTAAGTATGAGTGACTGTACGGGTGAGTGAGTAGATGTGGTTGTGTAGACCTAAGAATCAGTGAGTGTGTATGTAGTTATTGGTGTTGGAGTGTCTATGGTTTTGACAATGGCAGTCTGTAATTTACAGTGGGTGTATCAAAAGTTATATTAGAGTGTGAGAAGATGCATGAAATTATCACATGGATGATGTCATCAGTGATGTCATCAGTGATGTCACTGACCATGTCATGAGTGATGTAATATGTGACGTCATCAGCAGCGCATTGCGGGGGCGCGAGTTATAGTTAGCTGAACTAACTATAACGGGGGAATTTCACGGGTTTTGTACGAGTGAAATGTCCAACTAACTATAACTGTCCCTAAAACCTATGGTTTTTTCAGTGAATTTCAAAGGTTTTTTAAATGCTAATTTCTAACTATAACGTGTCTGAAACCTATGGTTTTTTAATGAATTTCAAAGGTTTTTTAAATGCTAATTTCTAACTATGCCTACAGAGGTAGGACATGTGAAGAAAGAAGAAAAAACGGACAGAAAGAAGCAAAAGAAATGCAGAAAGAAGCAACAGAAGTCCACAAAGACGAAGAAAAGTGCAGGAAGAAGCAAAAGATGTGCAGAAAGAACCAACAGAGGAGCAGAAAGAGGCCTTGTTCCAAAATCATCCTGTGCCCACAACTTTTTCCGACGTGTACTGGTGGTAACTGACTCTGACTAACCAGAGCCAGTGCTATGCTAAAACACACTTAGAATACAGTGAAAACACCTACATACACTAGGGAACACTATGCGTTGGAGTACCCCTGTGATTAGCATGACCTCCTCTTTAAGTCCCTAGTACATAATAGGGCAGGGGGATTAAAACTACCTCTTAAAACGTGCTACAGGGCGCGTTTGCACAGTGGTGAAGGGAGTGGGGGCCTGAGGTGACGTGTGCAAACGCGTCCTTTGGCACGTTTTAAGGTGCAGGATTAAGTCCCCTTGAATTATGAGTGTCCCTGGGGCCCAACTAGCCCCCCAGGTACCTACAGTTAGGACCACAGAGCTGAGTTGCAGAGAGGCGTTCCAACGCCACGCACCTTTTTTCACCTCTCTGCAACGCAACTCTGTTGTGCTTAGTGAAGGTACCTGGTGGCCTAGTTGGACTCCAGGGACCCTCAGGATTGAAGGGGACTTAATCCACCAACTTAAAACACGCCACGGGGCGTGTTTCCACACATGTCACCTCAAGCCCTGCCCCCTCCCTTCACCACTGTGCAAACGCGCCCCGTGGCGCGTTTTAAGTTGGGGGATTAAGTCCCCTTGAATCATGAGGGTCCCTGGGGTCCAACTAGCCCACCCTGTACCTCCAGTATGCGCCAGGGAGCTGCGTTGCAGAGAGGTGTTCAGAGGCCACGCCCCTTTTTGCACCTCTGTGCAACGCAGCTCTGTGGCGCTTTCTGGACGTACCTGGTGGGCTAGTTGGCCCCCAGGGACCCTCAGGATTGAAGGGGATTTAATTCCTCATCTTAAAACACGCTAGTTGGCCCCCAGGGACCCCCAGTATTCAAGGGGAATTTGTTCCCCATCTGCAAATGCGCCAGGGGGCGCGTTTGCAGAGTGCTGGAAGGAGGGGGCGTGGCCTCCGGCGCGATTGTTTTACTGCTTTCTTGTGCCTCGGTTCTACCGAGGAACAAGATGGCTGCCAACACTTCCTGGTTTGGAGTGTTCACAGCCAATTAGCATACAGCTCGTGATCGGGAGGGTGCGCGGATCCTCCGTGCCCATAGATATATATGTGTTTTTACTTTTGATTTTCTCAGCAACTACTGAACGGATTTACACCATTTAACAAAAAGGGTTCTTTCTGAACCAAGAACTACCTCTTTGCCAAATTTGGTGTAATTCCGTTCAGCAGTTCGGGCTGTAGCCGTGTCTAAAGTTTCCTATGGAAAATTGCATGGGGAAAACACGTTTTGGGACCCCCTCCTGGGCCACTACTAGCCCCGGGGACCCCATCCCCGGGGCTGGCTCCTCTCCGTTAGGGGACCGTGGGGGTCCCCAATCCCCCACGGTCCCGCCGGCTCCCCGCGTCCTTTGGGAGCCGGCATTGCTTTTCACATGGGGAGCTGCTAAGATGCAGCTCCCCGTGTGGAAAGCAATCGGCTTTGGTTTTGGAAGAGAGAGCAGGTTTCCTGCTCTCTCTTCCAAAACCAAAGCAGTTTGCTATGACAGGATGGGAGCCGCGAGGCTCCCGTCCTGTCATAGCAAACTAGAGTGTCCCGGGGGTAGGCACCCTGGGACACTGCAGGAGCCAGCCCTGGGGGGTGGTGGTCCCCAGGGCCATCAAGGGCTCCAGGAGGGGGGCCGCACGGCCCCCCTCCCTCCATTGGGAAAGCCCCGGGGAGGTGGTGGTCCCCGGGGCTCGGGGGTCCGTAACAGACCCCCATATTGAAATATTTAGTGCCCCGGGGAGGTGGCGGTCCCCGGGGCATGTGGGGGGGCCTGAGAGGCCCCCCCACACATAAAATTAAAAAAAACTCTGCATGCCCCCGGGACTTGGCCCACCCGGGGGCCAAATAGCATCGAAGCGCGGGAGACCGCGCTTCGATCTTTTTTTTATCGGCTGGATCCGCGCACCCAGCGCGTTTTTGCCAATTTTTAAAAAAATGTATTTTTATTTTTTTGTCCCTGAGCAGGCCTAGGGGTCAGGGTGTTTCTACCCTGCCCCCTTTTTGCGTTTTGCGCAATTGTTTTACTGCTTTCTTGTGCCTCGGTTCTACCGAGGAACAAGATGGCTGCCAACACTTCCTGGTTTGGAGTGTTCACAGCCAATTAGCATACAGCTCGTGATCGGGAGGGTGCGCGGATCCTCCGTGCCCATAGATATATATGTGTTTTTACTTTTGATTTTCTCAGCAACTACTGAACGGATTTACACCATTTAACAAAAGGGTTCTTTCTGAACCAAGAACTACCTCTTTGCCAAATTTGGTGTAATTCCGTTCAGCAGTTCGAGCTGTAGCCGTGTCTAAAGTTTCCTATGGAAAATTGCATGGGGAAAACACGTTTTGGGACCCCCTTTTTCTCGGCCCCCGCTTGACGAATCACCCCGAAACTTTCAAGATAGGAGCGGACCGGAGCGGGCCATAAGTTTTGAAAATTTTGCGAATATTCGTCAACCGGCGCCAAAGGTATTGGAAATAGAATGTTGCTAATTTCCTATGGAAAATAGGTCCTAACTATAACTATCTACTGGCGAACGCCAGTAGATAATATATATATATATATATATTGCTGCTCCCAATCTCCATGCCTCATACGCACGAAATCCAGCACTCTCAGGGGTGAGTTCAAAGGTTTTTATTTTTACATGAACTCTTGCAAAAACAGACGCGTTTCGGCTAACGCCTTCCACGGTGTGATCGGGCCCGCCAGAAACGGCCATGTTTAAATCAATCCTGATGCGGACACGGGCATCGACAAAGGACCAACAGTGTGTAAACGTGATCGCCATATTGGAGTGGCATGTAGACCATACATAGCACATTACATTGTACAACACATGTTATAAGAACTCGATGTTACGCCTTATAAATTAACATTCCTATTGTCATTGTTAATAGCGCCCTGGATGGGCTTATGGCCAATGTCATTCTTTTTACAAACGTATTTAAACAATGAAGTCATCACTGTTGGCATGATTGGCAAACTTTACATGAATTTACACTATCTTGGAATGATGTCAAAGCCACAGTTTGAAATCTTTTTTTTAATATTTTTTGAAATATTTTTATAAACATTGGAAATCACACCATGAATGGGCAACCATTATTTCGGTATTCTCCAATTGTTTGATGGTCAAACTGCAATATCAATTGCCTATGGCAATGTCATTTGCCAGACCTTAACCAGCCTAAGTACCATTCCGTCCATACTTATATTTATCCCGCCCTGTATGGGCAAACTCTGTCGTCCTTCATGCAATTCATTACTAACTTAAATCAATCTAGTTATTCGCCTCGTGTCCTCATTTAGTGCATCAAGTATATATTGTGATGTGACAAGACAATCTAAGTCCCCTTAAAACAATCCAGCAATTTAATTGGGCTAAGAGTCTCATTCCAAATGGACACTCTCTTGATTGTTAAAAAGAAGAAAAGAAAAGGAACAGAATGAAGAAACAATACTAAATACATTAGAAGACACTGCAACCATTCTACTCATGCCTTTTGTCTGGCTTCTGTTGTTCTACCTGTATCAGCCTTCTCCCAAATGAACAGCTAATTCTTCATTGATATTCATGCCATTGGGGGCCTTTGTTTGAAGATCAATAATGTATCTTGATTTGAGTCTTCTTAAACCTATAATCCTGTCTCCTCCCCTGGGATTTGCAGGTACATGATCTAAGCAAAAGAGCTTAAGGAGATCCCTGTTACTATCATGCTTGGCACTGAAGTGCCTGGCTACTGGATAGGTCATGTCTCTGTTCTTGATTGCTCTCATGTGCTCCAAGATACGTATCTTCACTGGATGAATTGTACTTCCAATGTATTTTAGGCCACATAGGCAAATCAGACAATATACTGTGTACGGTGTACTGCACGTAAGGAACCTCTTAATTAAGACGTGCAGTACACCGTACACGGTATATTGTCGCATGGCCCCCGTTCCCTGGACATTTTGGACCCCGAGGACCCCACCCCCGGGGCCTGCCCCTTTTTAAAATTCTTATTAAAAAAACAAAAGGAGGGGGGCCGTGCCGCCCCTCTTCTCAGGCAAACTTTAGCCCTGGGGACCGCTTCCTACGGGGCCCAGCCTTTCTTTTTTTAATTATTTTATTATTTTTTAAATAAAGAAAGTGGGGCTGCATGGCCCCCCTTCCCTGGGCCATTTTCAGCCCCAGGAACCCCATCCCCTGGGCCCAGGCCTTAATTTTGTTTAAAAAGGAGAGCGGGGCCTGCGCGGCCCTTCTCCCCAGTCCGATTTCAGCCCTGGGGACCTCATCTCCCAAGGCCCGGCTTTCTTTTTTTATATAATTTTTTTTAAATAAAGGAAGGTGGCTGCGTTGCCCCAATTCCCTGGGCCATTTTCGGCCCCGGGGACCCAACCCCTGGGGTCCAGCCTTTTCTTTTTTATTGTAAAATAAAGAAAGTGTGGCCGTGTGGCCCCCCTTCCCTGGGCCAATTTTGGCCATGGGGACCCCATCCTCTGGGGCCTGCCCATTATTTTATATATGTTTTTTGTACATGAGAGGGGGGGCCACACTGTCCCCCTCCTGAGGCCAATTTCAGCCCTGGGGACCCCATCCCAAGAGGCCAGGCCTTTATTTTTGTATTTTTTTAAAAAAGGGTAATGGGGCCTGCACGACCCCCCTGCCTGGGCCAATATAGGTCCCAGAGACCCCATCCTCTGGGCCTGGCCACTTCGTTGGGAACTATGGGGGAAGTCTGAAGGACCCTGTGGTCTCTGCCGCTCCCTGCCTCCTGCGGGAGCCAGCATTGCTTTGAGACCCAGGGAGTTGCTGACATGCAGCTTCCTGGATCCCTAAGCACTGCCTACTCGCTTCACATCTGAGATGTCATCAGTAATGTCACTGACCATTTCATGAGTGATGTATTATGTGAGGTCATAAGCAGTGCATTGCAGGGGCGTAAGTTATAGTTAGGTCAGGTAACTATAACTGCTGAATTTCTATGGTTATGTACGCGTGGAATTTGAGTCTAACTATAACGTCCCTGTAACCTTTGTTTTTTTCAGTGAATTTCAAAGGTTTTTCAAATTCTATTTTCTAACTATAGTGTCCCTGTAACCTTTTTTTTTAAGCGTTATGTATGGTTTTTCAAATCATATTTCCTAACTATAAAGTCCCTGTAAACTTTTTTCAGTGAATTTCTGTGGTTTTTCAACTTGTAGTTGCGTTTCCAGATTAGCAGAGAAAGGGGTGGGCCTCCTACCAGCTCTCAGGAATCACACTGTGTTGGACTTACTGGAGGTGACAGGAGGGCTTCTTGGCCCCCAAGGACCCTCAGCATCCAAGAGGACTTAATCTCCCAACCAGTAGTGTGCCAGGAGGTGTATTTGCAGAGTGGTGGTAAAAGGGGACGGGAACTCTGGCGATGCGCCAGGCCGTTTTTAATTTTTATTTTTAGGGAAAGGGGGCCACGTGGCCCCCATTTCCTGAGCTAATTTCTGCCCAGGGACCCCATCCCCCAAGGCAGGCCTATCTACAATAGGGAGGGGGTCGTTGGCCCCCCTCACCTGGCCGATTTGGGCCCCGGGGACCCCATACCCAGGTCCCAGCCTTTAATGTATTTTTTAATATAGGGAAGGGGCAACACGGCCCCCTCCCCGGGCCGATTTGGGCCCCGGGGACCGCATCCCCTGGGGCCCACCCTTTTTAATATGAAGAACCCCTTCACAGGCCAATTTTGGCCCCAGGGACTCCATCCCCGGGGCCTGGCCTCTATAATGGGTGCCCTGGTCCCACCCAGGGCACCTATTCTGTTGGAGATCATGGGGAGCCTCGAGGCCCAAAGTAAAAGCCCTGCTATAGAAGCCTATTGCGGATCTATCCAACCTCAAGACCTACTGCTCCATCTTTCTCCTCTTCTTTCCAGCAAAGGTGGTTGAAAAAGCCATCAACTGCCAACTCACAGACTACCTGGAGTCCAACCACCTGCTCGACCACTCCCAATCTGTCTTCAGCCCAAACCACAGCATATAAATCACCATCATAGCTGCCACAGACGACATCAGAGCCATCCTCCACCGCAGCAAATCCGCAGTACTGATCCTTAACGACCTGTCAGAGGCCTTCAACACCGTCTCCCACCATCTCCTCATCCAAAGACTCCACCACATCGGCATCCAAAGAAATGCCCTCAAGCTGCTATCCTTTTTTCTCACCGAACGCACCCAAAAAACCAGCCTCCCGCCGCACACCTCTGACCCCAAAAGAATAATCTGCCATGTACCTCAGGGCTCATCACTCAGCCCAACACTGTTCTATGTCTACATGACCCCACTGGCCCCCATCACCCATAGACACGATGTCAGCATAGTCTTCTAAGCCGACGACACCAGCTCATATTCTCTCTCACTAAAGACACTGACTCAACTAGATTAAGATCCAGAACGCCATGACGGAAGTCGCCGACTGAATAAGAGCCAACTGCTTCCAACTTAACACTGACAAATTGGAAGTTCTCTTCTTTGGAAGACCCCCTCGCCATAGGATGACTCCTGGTGGCCCTTCGCCCTCGGACCCTCAATGCCTGCATCCTCAGAATCATCGTAGACAGGAAACTCCCCATGAGATGGCAGGTCAACTCAACTGCCTCCAACTGTTTCAACACCCTCAGAATGCTCCGCAAAGTCTTCGGATGGATCCCTAGAGACACCAGGAGAACCGTCACCCATGTCTTCATCACCAGTCGACTCGACTACGGGAAAGACCTCTACGTCGGAACCAGCACCCTTCTCCTCAATAATCTACAAACCATCCAGAATGCATCTCCAAGGATCATCCTGGACCTGCCTAAACGGGCCCATATAACCCCCCACCTCCATAGCCTACACTGGCTCCCCGTCAAGAAGAGATGCCACTTCAAACTGCTCATGCACACATACAGAGCTCTCCTCAACTCTGGACCAGAATACCTGAACACCGCCTGAGCTTCCACCGGCCCACCAGACACCTGCGGTCTGCTGCCCTGGCCATCGTCCCATGCTTCCATCCCACCGAACCTGAGGTCACTCCTTCTCCCTCCTCACAGCCAAAGCCTGGAACAACCTCTCCATCCACTTCTGAACATCAACTTCCCTTGCTGAGTTTAGGAGCAGACTCAAGACCTGGATGTTCAAATAGAATCACAGCACGCTCGAGCCTGGATTCCCCTTGGGGTGATTAGTGCTCTGATTAATTGATTAAAGGCTCCAGCTTTCTGTGCCTGCTCCCCCCTCCTGAGGGAGCCGGCATTGTTTTCACAAAGAGGGAGCTGCTGAACATGCAGAACCCTCTCTGTGAAATCAATTCTGCTCTGCTTTCAGCAAGCAAGAGCATTTTAAATGCTCCTGCTTGCTGAAAGTGGAGCACAGTTTGCTATGGCTTTTGCGGGAGCGGTAAAGCTCCCGCCAAGCCATAGTAAAGAGCAGGGGCCGGCCCTGGGGGGTGGAGGTCCCCAGGGCCATATATGACTTCAGGCGGGGGGGCAGGTGGCGACCCTCCTTTCGACTTCTAGGAACAGTCCCCTTCCCATTCAAAATAATATTATTTTCAGCCCCGGGAAGAGGGTGGTCCCTTAGGTCCCCCATTACAAAATAAACAGCCCTGGGGAGGTGGTGGTCCCCAGGCACGGGGGGTTGCAAGGACCCAATTTATTTTTCATTAGCCCCAGTGCGGTGGCAGTCACCCGCACTCCATCCAGGGAGGTGGCGGTTCCCAGGGCTGTGGAGGGGGCCTGTGTGGCCCCCAGCATAACTTATAAGTATTATCCCGGCAATGTGGTGGTCCCTGTGGTTTTAACAAACCCTAGGAAGGGGGCATCCTTGTGCCCCTCCTTTATTTTTCACATGTCCCTGGGATTTGGCCCACCAGGAGGCTTCCTAAAAAAGATGTGCAGGACACCGTGCATCTTTTCTTTTCAATTTTGCTGCAGATCCATCTGTGAATTCGCAGAAAAATTAAATCTTAAAAAATGCTTTTTAACCCCTAGTGAGGTCCCTGCAGGACCCCTCCACCATATCTAGGGGGTCAGGGTATTCCTACCCTGCTCCCTTTTCTTTATTTTTTGCATTTTATTTGGGACTCAGCTTCAAGCTGAGCCCCATGATGGCAGCCAACACTTCCTTGTTCGCAGCCAATCAAATTTCAGCATGGGGACTGTGGATCCGCGAGTCTACTACAAGGATTAGCGTACCCAGATATCTATATTTTCTAACCCTAAATATCTTAAAAACTGATTTACACAGGCTTTCTGGACCAGTAGCTAGCTTTCTGCCAAATTTGGTGTAATTACGTTCAGTGGTTTGGCCTGTAGTCATGTTCAAAATCCCTATAGGAAAATGCATGGGGAAAACGTGTTTTGGGACCCCTTTTTTCTCAGCCCCCACTTGACAGATGACCCCAAAACTTTCAACACACCAGCTGAACTGACTAAAGTAAAAGTTTTTTAAATTTCTTGAAGATGTGCAAAGCGGCACCAAAGTTATTGGCAAAACAAAAAATGCTCTTCCTATAGAACAGAGTTCTTCAATCTGTGGGGCGCGCCCCCCCAGGGGGGCGCGACACCATCTCAGGGGGGGCGCGCACTCCGCACTAAGATCTTCCCTTTGTTGGTCTTTTACTGTCCCGCGTCGCAACTTCGCAAGCCTTCACCCATTTCAAATGGGAATTGTTTATTGTAGAGCTCCGGTAACAGAGGGTTGGAGGAGGGAGGGAGATGAAATAGATAAGGCACGACGTGCCCGTGCTTTTGTTATGTAAAGAGCTAACAGTTAACCTTCCCAGGAGGGGGTTAATTCGTAGAGCTGAAATGCTTCAGCTGCAGTGGGAGGCAGGGACTCCTCTGCTAAAACCGAAAACAAACATTCAGACAGTCCTGTTCCTTCACGTTCGATTTCATAGCAGAGGAGACTCCGTGCCTCCCACTGCAGCTGAAATGACTGCCTATTCCTTTCTTTCAGTTTTAGCAGAGGAGACATCCTGCCTCCCACTGCAGCTGAAGCATTTCAACTCTACCAGTTTAACCCCGTCCTGGGAGGGTTAGCTCTGAGCAGAAAGGAGACAAAGTTTATTTTAAATTTACACAGGCAGGCGCGCAACGCCCACAGGGCTTCAAGTTGCCAAAAGAAAAATGCCAGCCACCCATGTGTTGTTTCAACAGCCTCAAATTGATTGTCTTGACACTAAATATGTTTATAAAGAAGTATGTATACATTTGTAATGTGACTTTTCAGTCTTTGTTCCATTTTATTATCAGGCATGGATCATTCAGGCAGCCCCACAATTAAAAGTGCTTCTATTTATATTTGCTGTTCAAAGTATGCACACACAAGTGCTGACAATACAGCTTTAGGTGACTGTTTATTTTTGTTCTGCCTGGGACATCAAAATAATGAGCTGGCAACCCTAATCATAAAACTGGAAGTTTGTTGTAAGATCAGCACATTTATTTCCTCCACCCTGATCCCTGGTTAATGCCATAATAGCAATAGTTTAACATATCTGAAACCCTACGCTGCCGTCAATAACCTGCTGAGTTACTTCAAGTGTCTGGAAATGAGCCTTGCATTCAGACAACTCGTTCCTCATTTTCGCCCTTCACTTTCACTCACCCTGCACTCACAGCGATCACAATGCCCTCACACTGATCCCGATGCACTCACACCATTCACCCGCTTACCCTGTACTCACAGTGATCACTGTGCACTCACAATGCACTTGCGCTGTTCACCCTGTACCTCACCCTGCAGTCACACAAGCACACTACTCACCCGCACTCATGTGACACTTCACCCACCTGTCCCTCTGACAGCTCAATCTGCAATCTCACTCAAATAAGACCATCACTAACCATACATTAATTCGTCCCACTCTGCACTTACACCTGCACCCAAATTCATATGGTCACCTCACTCACCCTGCAGTCACTCCTCTTACCCTACTCTCACACTGTTGCATGGCTCACCCTGCACTCACATGGGTACTCCTGCCACCCACACAGCGCAGAGGTTTAATGTGCCTGCTACAAAGAAAGTGTACCATGCAGATCAAAGAACTGAGTGTGAGTAAACTACGAGTAGTGCTATAAAAAATGAAATGTTTGCCAGAAAGGTGCTATAGAGAGATGAGGTGCTTTGTTGGTGAGTGGTAGTGAGGAAATTCATGGAGAAGGAGCAAATGGGGGAGGGGCGCAAAAACAGACCGTTCCACTGTGTGCTACCAGTGCTAGGGCCAGCCCTGGCTGGGAGTGTTAACCCCCACCTGACGTTCGGGTCTAGTTGCGCCCCTGTACACAAGTATGGGCATGTCGTGCCCCATCAAGGTTTTTGTCCTAAATTACAAAAGGACACATATACATGCACTGCAATCCAGCCTTTCAGGGGCCACTTGATAGAGGCAGCTCTGTTTTTGCCCTGATGGCCTGGAATAATTCCTAAACAGATTCTTGTAAATACCGCTTTGTTTCATTTCTTTTTATGTGATTGATGTGAGAGACTCTATTACTATTTGCAGAGAAATGTTTTTGTTTCATGCAACAACCATAAAAAGTTTATTTTAGATCAAAACGGGTCCTCACATATGAGAAATTGGAGGATATCACAGATATTATTTGCTGTAAAATTAGTGGGCTGCTGCTTTGTTACAACAGTGAAAACACACATCACTATCTCTGAATATTAGATGTAAACTCTTAGAATTTCGACCATAGCGCCTGTGCACCATTAGTAGCCTGGCTAAAGAGGGTATGGCAGAGCTGAAAGTGAATCATTTAATCTCAAAGCTGTTCTGAACAGGGGCCCCCAAAATAGTATTGGCCCATGGCACCCAAAATCCTTAACATGTCCCTGCCACCACAAAGTTTGTTAGACAACATTGCTCTGAAGTAAAATAGGCAACATTATTCATTTATTATCAGTTCTATTTTTTTAAACATAAGCCCGACGTGTCCTAAACCCCAACTGCTTCAGGCAAGCAACTTATCGTACCACTAAGGAATTCTCAATTAGGTGTTCGTTCAGCGCCTCTCTGTGGATTTTCACCTTTGTCTTCGGATCCATAACTGGTTGGTGGGCAATTATCCCATTATAATGCTGCCTAAAACGTTTGTTAATGGTTTCCAGAGAAGAATTGTTTCTCGTGTACCAACTCTGAGCTAGGGAGTGCTCGAAAATCTAATAACACTGTCTCCCTTACAGTCACTGTTTTGGCTGAAAATGTTTGCAGAATATTCAGCTTTGAGAGAAACTGCTATCAAAACTCTCTTGCCTTTCAGCTCGTCCTATTTATGTGAGATTGGGTTCTCAGCAGTTGCGGTATTAAAGACTAAGTACCGTTCGAGACTGGATGTGGAGCACAACCTGAGGATGGCAGTAGCAAAAATCCATCCACAGATTGACAGTCTATGTGGCTAAAAACTGGCACACCCATCACATTTATGTTGGTGGTGTTATTATTAATCTATGTCATGTGTAAAATAAAGCATCCTAGTAAAAACAATTTACGCACATTTTATCTTGAAAAATTGTGTTTTGAGCTGTGTAATAAGCCTCTGTCATTTCACCACATCCACTCACAAACCTGCAGTTTACTAAACACTCTTATTGTGTTGAACATTATTTGCCGGATATGGCCCGTGATATGCGCGTGGCGGTCGATTATGTAGTGTACCAGATTCCTGAAATTTCTGTCAGGCGGTGGGGGGGCCCAACATCTAAAACAATTCAGCTGGGGGGGCTCAACCTACAAAAGTTTGAAGACCTCTGCTATAGAAACTAGATCCTAACTATAACTACCTACTGATGACTGTGTATGTATGTATATGTATGCGGCCCCCACATTAATCTACACTAAAGCTCCGGGGAGGTGGTGGTCCCTGGGCAGGGGAGGTCTGAGGGACCCCCCATTTAAAACAAAATAAGCCCCAGGGAGCTGGCGGTCCCCGGGACAGCGGTGGAGGCCTTACAGGCCTCCTCCGCATTGATATTTTAAAAAGCCCCTGGGAGGTAATGGAACACGGGGCAAAATCAACCCCAGGAGGGAGGGCAGTGTGCTTCTCCTTTTTTCCATAGTGCCCCGGCCTACCCGGGGGCCGATGATGAAAGAAGGGCAGGAACCTGCGTGTCATTTTAAAAATAAATTGTCTGGATCCCGCTAGAATCTTTTAAAAAAAATGCTATTTTGGGCAGTGGTGATCCCAGTGGAACCCCCCCAAGAGGCCTAGGGGGTCAGGGTGTTTCTACCCTGCCCCCTTTTCTTATTTTTAAAACATTTTATGTGGGAATCAGTTCAAACAAGTCCCAAGATCGAGCAAACAATTCCTGCTTGAAGTGTTGGCAGCAAATCAAATTTCAGTAGGGTTCCAGTAGAATTTTGGGCTCCCAGATATCTATATTTTTTATACTTAAATATCTCTGAAACTTTTTAACAGATTTACGATATTCATGAAGGAATAAATCCATACCACTTTACTGAATATTGTATCTGAGTGTGCGTGTTACTTTGGATTCGTTGGTTATTTAAACTACCAGCAGGCTCTTCCAGCTGGTGCACCACCCCACATGGGTCAAGGATTTCAGGAGCGACTTTGAATAGAGATATATATATATATAGATATATATACTACAATACGGTGACATGTAGGTAGTTATAGTTAGGTCTGCTTTTCCATAGATGGGGTGTATTTTGCTTTGATAATAACTTTGGCCCTGTTTGACAAATCTCCACGAAACTTTCCCAAACAAAAGTTCATCCACCTCAGTTCCTTTCTAGAAAGTTTGGGGTGATTCATTCAGTGGGGGTTGAGAACAAAGAGGGGGTCCCAAAATGTAAAATCATTATGCATTTTCCATAGACTTCTTTAAGACAGGTGTTTAGCAAAAACTGCTGAACTAAATTACACCAAATTTGCAGGAAGCTAGATCTTGATCTACAGACGTGCTTTGGTGTAAATCCATTCAGACGTTTTTGAGCAATTAGGGGAAAAAATAATTTTCTCTTTTGGCAGTTGGTCTCACAAGAGTTTTCTGAGCCTTCCACAAGATTGCAAAATCAAAAATAAAGCCTTATGATTGTCGAGATGCCTATGAGCCTTCACGCTCTCATGGGAATGAGGGGCTCCTGTGAGTCTCGCGAGAGCGAGCGCTCTGGCTAGCTGTTTGAATGTTAGAAATGAAATGGTCGTCATTACTGTTTAGTGTCAAAAATTCAAGGTGTTGTGGAAATGAAATAAAATAGCTAAATAAGGGGGCTGAAGAAAGGCATGCTGTCCCCATAAGTGTAGAGAAAAGGTGTTAAGGGATAACTGCTGTGAAGAAAATAAATGTGTATTGTTTTTAACGAATTTTTACAGTCTTGCAGTACTCTCGTGAGATCGAGATTAGTCAAATGGAGTAGAAGAGTCCTGAATACATTCCATTAGTGGGAATGCATATTGTGGTTATTGTTTTTGAAAGGAAGTGTGCAGGAGATAAGTACTGCGAAGAGTAGATGATTAACTCCTATTTTCCCCCCACAAAATTGCAATCTTGCAAGACTCTCGCGGGATCGTGTACAGTAGAAAGGAGTAGGTGATGATTGAATAGATTGTAGTATACACACTTGCTACTGTAGAACGAAGTATTACTGGAGATGGTGTTTGTCAGAGCGTACTTTTTACGCCCTTGGCTTTGTAAAAGTTCTGAGTAGGGTATTGTTTCTTCCCACACCCTACTATGCACATCCATTATCAGACAGAGGGGTGTTCGCAGGGAGGACATCCCTTGGACAGAGCATACTATGCACATCTCTCATTCAACACAGATGTTCAGCGGAGAGGCCAATCCCTCACCACACACCCTACTATGCACACCTGTCATCTGAGACAGAGTTGTGACAGAAGAGGTAAGTCCATATACACAGCCTAATACGCCCACCTGTCATCTGATAGAGAGGTCTGACAGGTGATGCTAGTCCATGTACATACTGCCCTACTATGCACATCCATCATCTGAGACCGAGGTCTGTCAGAAAAGGCTAGTATATGCATACACCCTACTAAGCACAAGTGTCATCAGAGACAGAGGTCTCACAGGAGAGGCCAGTCTTTCTCCATGCAGCTTACTACGTACACCTGTAATCTGAGAGAGAGATCTGGAAGGAGAAGGTAGTCCATGTACACACCTCACTGCACATAGCCATCATCTGAGACAGAGGTCTGAAAGAAGAGGGCAGTCCATGTACACACCCTAATATGTACACCTGTGAACTGAGAGAGAGGTGTGAAAAGAGAGGGCTGTCCTTGCTGACACCCTACTATGCACACCTTTCATGAAAGAGAGAAGTCTGAGGGAAGAAGCCAGTATCTTCTCAGACCCTACTACACACACCCATCATCCAAGAGGGGGTCTTACTGGAGAGGCCAGTCCCTCCATACATACTACTACATACACCTATCATCTGAGACGGAGTTCTGTGTGGAGAGGCCAGTCTCTCTTCAAACCCTACTACACACACCTGTCATGTAATTGAAAGGTCTCACTGGAGAGGATAACATATTTCACGCAAGACTTTCGCAAGAGTAGCTCACAAGCTTCAGGGAGTAAAGCTTGCTGCATGGACACATGCGATCTCACAAGATGCTTGCGAGATCCAAGAGGAAGTTACTGAGCCTGCTGCAAGCTGTTTTACGATCTTGCGAGCCTCTTGCGAGACCTGCATGGAAAATTACTGGGCCTACCATCAGGTGTTTTGTGATCCCATGAGAGCCTCGCAAGATCGTATTAGCGGGAAGTAAAAAAAAAGGGCAGAGGCTCAACCAATAGTTACCATTCCTATTGCATGGATGAAGAAATGCTGTGATGTGATTGGAAGCAGAGCCAGGGATAGCTCAGATTGTTCTTGGTGATTTGGAGGAGAAGAAAACCTGTTGGAGTTGTGCTCAGAAGGAGTGACAGAATTTGGAACTAAGAGACTAGTGACTTTAGCTGTTTATAAGAAACTGCTTTAAGTTCAGGTAATTAGAAATATACTTTATGAACTTTGTTGAGAACTGTCAGTAAATGCACTACTGTTGGTAGTTATGTAGTTGTAAGTAAAAGAGGCAGTATTTCTGAAATTATAAGACAGCATCTGAAATCTGTTGATGCAAGGCCTATTGTTTTTATAAAACTTACTGTGCACATTGCCATTTCTAGAGTAAAACACTGTGCTCGCTGTTAGGAAAGGTGTGTAAAGAGGAATGTGTTACTTTAAAATTGTTATGGAACCAAGTTTGATGCTATGTTATAATTTAATTGTTAAAAGCATGCACTGGTTGAGGGTGTTGAATTCTTCAAGAGAAATGAATATGAAGATAGTAGTACAGTACATATAACTATGTGATTGTATGTTAAAATGTAAAAAAGAAAACTTTAGAGTATATAGTGATGTATCACTGTTATCAATTATTGGTTAGTATGTAACTTACATTTTTTTGGTTCTCTTGTCTTTTTTTCACTGAAAAATTGAAAACAGAGCTTTTGAAAAACAGAAGTATCATGTCGCAAAATATGTGGAGGAGAAAAACAAAAATTGTTCACTTTGGAAGAAAGGGAACAGTAACTGTGTGGAAAGCCAGGAAAAAACTGAAATGCACAACTGATGTTGCGGTTACTGCCTACAGCCCCATTTGTACACTTGAAGAAGCTTGTTCTATGTAGCTCTCCTTGTTTTTGATGTCAAAATGATCTACTTACTTTAACAGCAAAAAAGAGCTTTATTTAGAAAAAGAGGGTTGTCATCTGTTGAGCAGGTGTAGCTTCCTCTAATGGTGTAACACACTGGTTGTATCTAATTCCCCAGCTGAGCTCCTTTTTGCAAATGTTAATTTATTTTAAGTGACACTTTTGACACATCACCTGCCATAAAAAAGACTATTAAAGGAGATATTGTTTGGCAGGCTAAGGTGGCTGAAACAAAATTACAGAAGATCTACGTACATCAAACTCCAGTAGGCAAATGAACCAAAAGGGGAGGAGGTGTCGATGCCAGTGTGAGATAGATCAGTTAAGTGTGTTGTTTGTTTGTTTTACAGTAGTTTGTTAATGTAGTTGTTGTTTGTAATGTTGTTAAATTGTTTTTGTAATAAAAAGTTTAAAGTTACTACTGATTTCTTTCCTTAATTGCGTTTAAAGATTTTAATATTATGACAGTCTTACAATGTTGACTTAAAGTGGCAGTTCCATCTTTAAGAACTCTAACTGTGCTGCTTGATGTCTATATATGTATAAGGTACTATAGAGAGATTAGTGCTTCTTCCCACTGTGATATAAAGAGTTTTATACAAGAGAGAGGTTTTGGCACAGAGGCGAATGGATCCTTATGGTATATTGCGCACTGCTGTCAGCAGGTGGAGAGGACAGTTCTTTTGCACATCTTAGTATATATGCTTGTCAGTCTGGAGAGATTTTTCAGCACAGAGCTCTGTCTCTGTGTGCACCTTATTACACATGCCTGTCCCCGTAAGAAGGTGTTTGAGAGAGAGGTGAGTGTTCCCTTACATTCAAATATGCACACTGGTTGTCCAAGATATAGTTCTCAGCAGAGGGGATACTCCATGTTATACTCTACTAATGACATTCATTATCAGAAAGACGGTATGAGTAGTCTCTACCCACAGACTATTTTGCACATGTGATACTCTAGGGAGATGTCTGAGCTGACCCGGCAGTCTATATATACCTTCGTCTGTATGCTTGTCATCCAAGAGAAACTTCTCTGTATAGAGCTTAATTTCTCTCCGCACCATAGTTTTACATATGCCTTTCAACAGAGATGTCTCAGCAGAGAGGCCAGTCCATACCAACACACTACTATGCATACTAATCATCCAAGAGAGAGATCTAAGGATAGGGGCCAGTCCTTCCCCACACCCTACTATAAACACCTGTTATCCCAGAGAGAGGTCTCAGTGGAGAGGCAAGTACCTCCCCACACCCAACTTCAACATCTGTGATCTGAGAGAGGTCTCAGTGTAGAGGCCGGTTTCTTCCTACACCCTAGTACACACACTCTTCATCCAACAGATAGTGTTGAGGCCAGTCCTTCCCCACACTGTATTATGCATCCTTATTGTCCTGGGAAGAGATCTTAGTGGAATGGGTAGTCCCTATTATAATCTACTATGTAGAGTGGTTATCCTGAGGTGAGGTCTAGTTGAAGAGTCCAGTCTCTCCTCACTCCCTTCTATTCACAGCTGCCATACTGTGGAAAGATGGGACTGAAGTGGTCACTTTTTCCTAAAATCCTTGGAGAAGGAAGTAAAAGTATTGTAATGAAGGAGAGTTTGCATTATGTGACTTACAAAGAATTTACGACCTCGCAAGAGTCTCGCAAATCAAAAGGTGGGGTCTAGCGAGGCGCTTGTGAACGCAAACGCCTGACTCGAGTGTCGCATGAGAGCCATCAAGAAGGAAAAAAGTGGGGTACATAGTAGAAACAGCATACATAATGAACGTATAGGGTAGTTCTGAGAAGAGGTTTTTCAGGTAACATTTTGAACAACTGTATTATTTGTGTGTTTTTTAATCCTTTTTATCTTTTTTGTATTTTTTTTAAAAGGGATAGAACAAAAACAAAAAAAATCTCCTTCATAACAAAGAGGAGAAAAATTTAGAAATACAGGGGCATATTAGCAAGACCCACGTTAAAATTATCGCCGTTTTAGCGGCAGGAAACTGCCGCTAAAACGGCGATAATGGGCTTGCTAATATGCGTTATAGAATTCCATTAGAAGCCCAGGTTAGATGTGCAGGACATCTGACCTGGGCTTCTATTGGAATTCCATAACGCATATTAGCAAGCCCATTATCGCCGTTTTAGCGGCAGTTTCCTGCCGCTAAAACGGCGATAATTTTAACGTGGGTCTTGCTAATATGCCACACAATGTTTAAAAAAAAACTACAGCCTAGGTGGACATTTATAATCCTGGACAAGCCTGCACTGTGCTGCCCTGCTTGTCTCAGAAGAATAAATAATCTGTTTGAATAAGCAGCAAAAAGGGGCTTTGTTCAGATAAGCGTGGTTGTTATCTGCTTAAGCAGTGAGTGCTGGGCAGGCACAGTGCCACCAGTTTCAAAAGATGTGGATGCCCTTGATGAGTTATCAAGCTCTGCAGCACTCAGCATGAGCAAGGCGTTCAGGGTGTAAAGCTCTGAAATGTCGCCACAATCTAGTGGTACTCATGGAAAATTGCTTGTAACAACTGCCTCTGCTGAACACTTTTTTGCATATGTTACAAATTACAAATTTGCAAGACACTTTCTTCCCACCAGGCCTCATCTAGAAAATACTGCCAGATCAAGGACTCCATGAGTGGCTGAGGTGGCTGACTTGCAGGAACAGGAGTAGGGTTCTCATCTGAATCATATGATGACATTCTTATCACAGAAAATCAGCAAAGTGAGATAGTCAAAAAGGTGTAATCATAAAAAAAACAAGTAGGCAAATGATGCAACAAGGAAGGAATCTTTCTTTACTAAATAAGGACTTCCATATGAACCAATTACAATCCTTCCTTGGAATGTCTTTCCTTTCCTGGGCATCTTGCGGGTGTCTCACGAGAATCCAGCAAGATCGTAAAAAACAGAGAACCTTCTTAATATCTCAAATGCAACAATACATCAAGGGGCATATTCTCAAGAATGTGTGATAACTACCGCAAGTGTAGCTTAACGCAACCCCACACATCGCAGTCCATCGCGGGAAAACAACTCCGTGTTAACGTGGTATTCACAACACGGCGGTACCATGCGATAGTCACAGGACAACGCGTCAAATGAATGCGTTAAAAACAACGCGACGCCACAAAAACGCGAAACTCCAATGCGAAAATAGTAGCGATGATGCCAGTCGCAAAAATCTATGAAAACCAGCGACAGGCCTGCAATTCCCATGCGTCATGCTGGAAAATGCACTATAAAAGTAGAAAAAAACATACAAACAAAAGCCAAATAACAGCGAAGCACAATGGAGGCAGCCGGAGCAAGTACAGAGGACAACCAGAACCCCACAAGCCCCACGGAGGACCAGCCTGGGACCTCGGGTCAGGGAAGGGTAAGGACAAGAAGAAGAGGAAGACAAAGTTCAGTCCGCAGGAAAACAGGATCCTGATAACGGAGGTGATAGAACACCATCAATCACTGTTCGTCACCTCCACTGTGTCACTGGCAACTAAAAATGGAATATGGCAGACCATCGTGGACAAGGTGATTGCAGTCGGAGTGCTGAAGAGGACAATGGACGATATCAAGAGGCGCTGGAATGATGTGAAGCGCAAAACCAAGCTGAAACTCGCAAACAACCGGAAGGCAGCAATGCAGACAGGAGGTGGGAGTCCAGCGCCACAGGAGGAGCTGGACGAGATGGAGAAAATGGTCTCCACAGTCATCATTGGGGAGATGGTGGCAGGAGTCGGGGGACCGGACACTGCTCAACATGACCGGACGCAACAGCAACAGGGTGAGTAACCACCAGGGACTGGGGGGACAGGGGGAGATGGGCACAATGACACACATGCACAATTAAGCATAGCACATCTGCGGTCAAAACATGCCCCAGACCCACAACTCCCACCAAGAGACCAATACACACAGGTATGCAACATCTCAGCACTGCATAAGCACAGAACCCAGAGGCACACCGCATGGAAGGGAGAAGGGCAGCTAAATCAGAGCTGCAGGGGCGACTCCCCCAAAATGCGGCACACACACATAACATGCAGAGCACATCAACATTGACAACGAGGTGGTACAAACCGCAACACATCCACAACAGAACAGAGGACACAACAGGTGCCGCATGTGTGTAGAAACTGGGCAATCACATATGGCACTGCAGGGAAATGTGAGTTGACAATGTACAAGTACAAACTCACATCCATGATGTAGTCGGAATGTCCACTGTCCCGTATCAAATAGGCAGCTCCCCCAAACAGTCACAATGTACACTGTCATGCAGTCTGAATGCAGACATGTACAATGCGTCAACATACATGTGTACACGATGTTAAACTGCATCTCCCCTACACATTGCAGGGGGAAATCCAACACCTCCTGCAGAGCAGTCCGAACCTCTCTTCTCTGATGACGAAGAGGACCACCACACCTTAGTCTCAGACGCCCTCGAACAGCTCGTGGAGAGCCTCCGTAGCCCACTTCCAGGATCAGGGCAGCCCAGCTGCCACGAGGAGCCCCCCCTGCACAGTACACACAGCAGGCAGCACCCACCACCACGGCTGCCTACCAGGACCCCCACGACGAACACATGGCCTTCCAACGCCGTGTGTTGGGGTGCCAGGAGAAGCTGGCTGAACAGGTGCAGGTGGGGTTCGACCGCATGGCAGCCAAAATAGACGCCATACGTGGGTGTCTAAGTCCCATCAGGGACCACTCACAGTCCCTAACGGACACCCACAGTCCGCTCCATGCTCTCCAACGGACCATGGCTGACATCGCCAGAGTCCTGACTCTGCAACAAGAACGACTGTCTAGCCAGAGTGCCTCCAGCGATCTCGCCCGGGAGTTGGGACACATGCGGAGGATCATGGAGAACATGGAGCGGACGCAGGTGGAAAGAGCGGCTGCCGCGGCTGCACACCAGCGAGAGGTAGCTGGGTCCCTCAATGCCCTAAAGACCCTCCTCATGGCATTGCTGCCACAAGGCCTGGCGCTGATGCATGCTGCTGCTACCACCCCATCCACATCTCCGGCCTCTGATGTGTCTGTGCCACACAGTGCTGGAGACAGTACACCACCACCCACATGTGAGGCACATGCAACAGAAGAGGACGAAGATGCGGATGAATCAGCCCTCATGGTCAGGAGGACGCAGTAGCATTCATCTCCGCCATGTGGCCTGTTTCTGCTTGGTTCTGCCCTCTGCATCATCACCTTCCACTGTCCCCCGATGCACTCTGCGACACTCACCTTGGACCTCGACATGAACTGCCATATTCTGTTTGGTCACCAATGACAGACTGCGGACTGAACTCCTCCTCTCCTGATGTACCTGTCATTCCCAGACGTACTCTGGCTGGCCCTCCACGGGCCGACAATGTGAAGTGGGGTTGGCATGGCCCTGTACTGCTTCAGCTGCAACACTCCCTTGAATGTGTAATAAACATTCATATCCACACAGATGTGTAATGTCTATGATCTTTCAAGTGTGGAAGTATGGATGAATGTAGGGTCAGTGATTCCCCCTTAAGTCCATGTTGCCCATGTTGTGGGACTATTATCACAGGGTGACAGATTGCCGATTCCGGTCCGGGTGGTGCCGACACTACAACGGAGACACATCCATTAGTCACTTCCTTGTCCAGCCCAGGACGGAACCACGCCCAGAGCCCCGGGGTCATTGTTCACACCCTTACGCTGGACTGGCATATGCCAGGACAGCCCACTCCGATTATGAACACGGGGACGACGACAACGTTACATGTCCCAGGTCTTCACTGTGGGGATCTGCAGCTCACAGGTCTAGTTGTCAGCATGCCACAGCCACTCCCTCACGGCTGGTGTACACCCACACCACACCCATCCAGCACTGGCATCACAGGACATGTGACCCTGGCAATAAAAAGGGCCTGGCGCACGTGTTGGACGCCATTTCCACTCTCTCTGACTGGGTGTCTCCGTGTAGTTCTCATGTGTGCATGAGGGCCTAGGGCCCTGCCACCTCACATTTCCCAGTGCCGGGGGTGACATGATGGCGACGGCACAACAAGACTCAATTATTAAGGATCCATGGCTAGCGGTGCACAGACGTGGTGGGACCGGATACACTGCACCAGGCACAGGCACCCCACCACGGGACGGTGTCTTGCGGTGCAGTGAGATAGGGGCACCTAAAGTGCTGAGCGGGTGTGCAGCCTGCGATTATGCGCCGTCCTGGCGGTCCGGACTGGCAAAGATTAGTGTGAGCCCTGCTGGACCGCAGTGTAGGCCTGGGCCAGCAGGCAGTGCGGCCCTCCCCCCACGTGGCGTTGCGTCGCGCTTCACAGAGTTAGTGGCACCTCAAGCGCTGAGCGGGTGTGCAGCCTGCGATGATGCCGTGTGTACTGATGTGGTCTCTGCCATTGTGAAATCAAGACCCAGAGTCAGGTGTGTGACCTGGTGGCCCGCAGTGTGGGGCTGCATGATGTGGAGGGTGCCATGGTCGCGGGCACCGGGCTTGGAGATACCTCGGGAACGTGGTGGGCCCTCTTGGAGACACACCAGTGGCAGAAGGTGAGCAGTGATGCCTGGTTGCGCAGGGGCGGGCAATCACCGCTGTGCGGCGGGAGGGGCTGGGGTGCAGCAGCCTGTGTGCGCAGGGGCGGGCAAGCGATGATGGCGTGTGCAACTGTATGGACTCTGCCATTTATGTCTCTGGAAACTGTTTCAGATGAGGGACCTGGGGGACTGCTGTGAATACCGGCACGTGGTTGGAGACACACCGATGGCAGCAGGTGAGCAGTGAGGCCTAGGTCTGCAGTGTTGGCACTGTCTCCCTCTCTCCCTCTCTCTTTCTCTCTCCCTCTCTTTCTCTCTCCCTCTCTCCCTCTCTCTTTCTCTCTCTCTCTCTCTTTCGCTCTCCCTCTCTCTCTCCCTCTCTCTTTCTCTCTCCCTCTCTTTCTCTCTCCCTCTCTTTCTTTCTCCCTCTCTCCCTCTCTCTTTCTCTCTCCCTCTCTCCCTCTCTCTTTATCTCTCCCTCTCTCTTTCTCTCTCCCTCTCTCTTCCTCTCTTTCGCTCTCTCTCTCTGTACTTTGATGGGCGCATGGCACACCTTCTGATCCAGATTTCTGTTTTGTAGGCTGTGACTTACAGAATGTCCTGAGACGACCCGCCATGCCTCTTCAGAATTGTTTTTTTTGGTTTGTTCTGTAATAAACGTATTGTTTGGATATTTTGATATGGGTGTATGATTTCCTTTTTCTGGCCACACATGTATGTTGGGTGTTGTGATTGTGCGACTTCAGGCGATTTGTTTGGTTCATGATTTCGTGGAGTTGATGTGCAATATCTTTGTCCATGGGGGGTGGTGTGGGGGGTGCCCGTGGTAGGGCCCCGGGCGCGGGGTGGTGGGGTCCTGGGGGTGGTGGCGGTGGGTGTTGTTGACCTATTGGGGCTCAGGCCTGCATGATGGGTTGCTCCAGGGCATCTGTTGTTCTTCATGTGTGGCTATGGGCTGTGCTCCCTTGTCTGGTGCCGGTTGTCGTCCGACTTTACACCAGGTAGGAGCAGGTGTTAGTTTCCTGCTGCTAATACGCCTTAGCGCATGTTTTGTGATCTTATCGCCGATCTGGCTGGTCGTTGAGAATGTTGTGGATTGGTGTTGTCGCGGCTTTTAGCATGGGAACGCCTACTTTGCATATCATTAGCGTTAGTTGCCGGGCTCCTCTGTGGCGGTGTTTTTTGAGACTGCTATCGCAGGTAAACTGGTGTTATGGGCTGTTAGCGCCAGCTTGGGAATGGGGTGATAAATTTATCGCAGATTTGGCTGTGATAAAGTGCCATTAACTCGGCGATAGCTCCTTGAGAATATGCCCCCAAATGTTTTCCTACTTTTTACTGCACATCCCATGCCTTACTTTCTTCAGAACTGCAAAAATTAAGTGTTATGAACTTAATTCCAAATGTACGATCTGATAAGCGGATCGCAAGAGCCGGACAGGAAGTACAGCCCCCTCAGGGTCCAGGCAGGGGATTGTGTGTTCGGCTCCCGCAATCGCCTCGTGAGAGTAGTAAGTTTGCAAACAAAATAATTAACACAGTATACATCCTGTACTGAATTTAATATTAAACATTAGCATTCTGTTACTGTTAATATTTATTATGATTCTGAACTCCACATAAAATATACAAAAGCAAAAAGACAACACAGATCTAATCTTACAATTATTAACAAGGTAAAATACATTCTAAAAGCAAACAGATTATTGGTCTCATATTAGTTTGTATACAGTGCAGAGATTGTAGCAGCAAAAAATCAGGATAAACCACACTACGTATATAATGAAAATCATTAACATACAAAGTGAAAATGCGCCAGAGTTTTGGGGAAAATGTGAAAAGCCTGACCAACTGATGACATACAATGAGGAATGTTTGATTATATACAGTGCTGAGTACTGGCAATAAAAGCTGGATGAATCAAACTTCATATATAATACAATTCCTTATGTATAAGGTGCAAATGCGTCAGAGTATTTTTGGAGAAATATGAGACCTGATCAACAAAGACCATGCATTGTGAATTATAAATAAAAAATTCCATTACGATAAATTAGTGCAATTCGGTGCAGCCAGCTTTAGGCAGAATAATGCTATATTAACCTCAGCAGTAGAATACTTAAGAACCTTAGAATTCTACTTGTGTTGTGCAAAAATGTTTTTACTCCAAGGAACAAATTCAGCCTGATTAAAGCTGGGGACACTATAAAGATCCTATCTAAAAGATGTTTAATATTTGTTTAAAAAAGATAGAAATTTTGAAGCATACTGGTTCAGAGGGTGGAGCCAAAAGACAGTTCCGTGCTTCCACTGCTGAGGTAATATTATACTTTAAGAACACTGGTCTTAATAACTGGCGTCTTAATGGCTGTAAAGGGTGGCAGATGAATAACACGTGATTTAGGTCTTGCACCCAAATTCCACAAAAGTCGCAAAGTCTATCTTCCCTAGCTAATCCCTCCCATGCTCATGTTATGATTCTTAAAGGGAGCAGGTTAAGCTGTAATAACAGAGTCGCTCTATGCACTCTATGAGGAAGATTCCATAAGACGTATGGTTGAGGTTTTTTACAGGTGCCACTCTCCACTATTATATCATTCTTAGTGTGCCTTGAACACAGTACTATATCTTTTTTGCGACTAACCTTATAGATTGTTTTTTTGATTGAAGTTTTTAAGACAAATTTTGGAAGAGGGCATGCTTTATTTTGCTCAATTCCAAACATGGCTAATGCTTTTCGATAATTTCTAAAAACAACACTATTTCCCTTCAGCCACAAGAAAATTTCATATTTTAACGCTGCCCGGATGGAGCTCATGTCACTATTTAATAGGTTATTACACCACTTTAAGCTTGCTGCCTTAGCACACACATTGGTCGAAAGAAGGCTGAATTCGAGCCGAAGGGCCGCTGGAACAGCTGTGCAATTCAGATTGCATATTTGGTGCCAAATGCGCCCTTCCACCATCTCGAAAAAGTCCCAAAGCTGCTTATCCACTGACTCACACGTGTAACTTAATGAAGGCAGAATTTTAATCTTATAAAACTATAAAACTTGGGAAAAATGTCTTTGCCCGCAGCTTTTATATAGCCTGTGAATTGCAGTAGCCTGGGATATTGCCCTGCTTTTACACTGATGAATGTGATCTGTGCTAGAACAGTTACTTGAGAAAATTCTCCCTAAATACAGGTATAACTTCACTGCATCTAGCTTATCTTACCCCAAAAAACAATGCATACTTTTCCTAACCCCACATCCGGGGGACCAAAAAACCATGATTTTGCTTTTTGAAATATTTATTTTTTAGAAATATTCATCGGCATAGTGGCCTAACTCATTAGGGCACCTCAGCAAGCCTATTGGAGTTAAGTCTAACAGGATAGCACCATCCACATAGAGTAGACAAACCAATTTAATGGATCATAGCTTTGGAGGGCCCCCGATACAGTGCCCCACCCTACTAGGCAAGTCGTTAATGTATAGGGAAAAGAGGAGAGGCGCTAATAAACACCCTTGCTTCAATCCATTGTGAGTTTCTACTTTGCTTGACAGACCCTGATTCCCACCCATCAGGACCTGAGTCTAGGTAGAGGAATACAATGCTATAACCTACCTAAGCAGATGCGTGGGAATTCCCATTGCGGTCATTTTCCTCCACAGCATCCCCCGGTCAATCCTGTCGAACGCTGTGGAGAAATCTATAAAGGTAGCATACAAGGCCATACCCTTACCACTGGGTACTTTTCAATTAAAGTTTGCAAAGTTGAAATATTATCTAAAGTACCACTATGTTTACGAAATCCCACCTGCTCTGCAGGAACAAAATCGTTACCAAAAGCCCAATCCTGAAGGTGGAGAAGAATACTCTTAGCAAACAGTTCTCCAGTCACATCCAGAGGTGCAATCTGCCTAAAACTGGCAGGAGAAGTTTTAGTACCCTTTTTATATAGTGGTACCACTATGCTTCCCTTCCAAGAGGGCGGGATTGTCTCATGTTGGTAACAGTATTGAAACACCTGAACGGAAAAAGAGTGCCCATGAGGGGATATCTTTTTTAATTATGGCTATCGGGAGGTCATCTGGGCTCATCACCCCAGAGTACCTTCTCCTTTAATGAAGCACTCAATCTCCTCACGTGATGGAGGACCATAAACATTCCCGAAGGTAGACTCTCCGGTTAAAGCTGAGTCGAAATCAGACCCACCCCTGGGATTTATTGCGTATAATTGAGAGATGTAGTGAACTCCTTCAGCATCCAATATTAAAATCGGTTCAGCCTTGATTCTGCTATCACAGTATTAGGCTATGAAAGCCCAATATTTGCACAAGTCACTGGAGAGTGCTACCTCTCTGAGTTTAATCCATTTTTGATCATCCTCTCATCTACATTCAGACGCCTTCAGCCTTGTTCTTACCCGCTTTAGTCAATTGGTTTCCCTTTGCCTCGCTAATGCCTACAGATTATGTTCCCTTAATAGGGAGTTCAGCTCCAGATTTAACTTTTTTACCTCCCATGAGAATGCCATTATGTGGTTTGCACTAATAGCCCGTTCTTTGCTTCCACATGATCTGAATAGGGTTAGATGTTTCTCAAATCAAATAATCGGATTTTCCTGAGACGGACCAGAACTTGCTTCTTTTACCAGTACTGCCAAGTTTGTCAAGTTTTTATTTGACCAAAAGGTACACCCATTTGTTTTATTATACTGAATGGTATCATCTCTAGGATTCCAGGGCTCAAGTGTCTTGAGTTCCAAGTTTATGTCCACAAAGAATACTGTGGTCACTCATAGTTGTTCTCAGTACCTTAAATTGTGTACATGCTTCAAACAATTGATAAGATACCACCATGTAATCAAATAATGACTGCCCTCTGGAGGAATGAAAGTTAAAGGAAGCTGTAGAGTCCTCTACGAATCTCCCATTCTAGATTACGAGGTCATTGGTTCTCAGACAATCCAAGAACCTTAACCCTCGCCTGGCTGATTTGATATGGTCTGGCAAAGTTGTTTCAGGGATGGTCAATGCATCTTCGAATTCCGGATTTCTAAAGGTCAGGGCGGAACAATTCGAGATTTTGGCATTAAAGTCTCCCATCATGATTATCACTGTGCATCCTTCTGAGAAACATTAGCATTCAATAATAACTGAGCAGGTGAGAAAGAAAATGTATAACTGCGAACTCACGAGCCTCTCGTGAGAGCAATCACACAACTGAAAAATAGATGTACATAGTGAAAACACATCGTTGACAGTACAGGAAAAACTGATCAGTGTATTTTTGAAAGATAAATATGAAGTTAGGTAACAATACATAAAAAGACCATGAAAACTATGCTGGGAATATTTCTGTATGTGTGAGTTACAAAAACTAAGAAGTTGAACTTTCTCAGTGCAAACATTGTTGGAGTAGTTAATGTCTATGTATTTTTAAGTATTTTTTTTTTTACAAAATCCTGGAAGTTCACTGAAAAAAACAGAGGTTACAGTAACATTATAATTAGGTGAATTGCTCAGTGACAACGTTAACGTTTTGAACTAAACAAAACACAGAAAATGCAGCTGCTATATTTAGAAGCACTAACTGTAACTTGCGCCACTGCCATGCACTGCTTATGACCTCACATATGACATCACTCATGACATGTTCTATGACATCATTGATGGCATAATTTATGATATCACTGATGAAATCTCAAATTACATCATTGATGACATCACTTATGACATCATCCAAGCTTCGTTTTCCCTCATATTGTTGTATAAATGCTATGGCGTTACAGGTACTATAGTTCACATTCACAATCCACCACAGATATATGGGAAACCCTCATTAAGGAAGGTGTTCAATCTGTGTACAACTGTTCAGAGAAAGCCAAAATGGTGAATGCCAATTTCAAAACAAATGCCCTACTACAGACAGCTTTCATCTGTATGAAATCCCTAACACTCACTGAAACTACATTAAGAAATGAAGTTGATATCAGTAGAGAATTGAGTAATGCAAACAGTGTTGACTCTATGGAGAGAGTTCTCTCTACATATATCCCTGACTCCAACAGGATACGCAAGATCATCAAAAAACACTGGGGCATCCTACAGACTGGTAACCTTACAATACCACAACCCAGGTTTGCCTTCAAGCGTACCCCGAATACCAAAGATATATTGGTGCACACTAGACCCAGGACACGTGATACCTCTGACCAAAGACCACTTCGGGCCTGCTTCTGTGACGGGTCACTTCCCTCGAGGCTCATGAGCAGTCTGTGGACTCACTACTACAACTAAAGAGGTCAAGCTAACAATCACTTTTACTTGGACACAAAAGGCACACACTAACTGTAACACCAGAAATTGCATTTACTCAGTGACATGTCCTTGTGGAAAAAGGTACATAGGGATGACGACCATACCAGTCAAGACACGCATCACTGAACATCACAGTAATGTTAGATGCCAGAGGACCAGCACCAAGATGTGCGCACATTTTGCAAATCAGGGCCATTCAGTTGATGACATACGGTGGACGGTGCTTGAGGCTCTCTTAAACTTTAAGAAAGGCACCCTCTTAAAGAGAGAACAGAATTGGATTTTCCGATTATCAACCCATATTAATGGATTGAATGAGGACATACCATGGGGGGAAGTGAACCATTGATACTAACTATGACTATGGGATATGTTCCCTGTATCCATTTGGTTGGTAGTTACTCACCTTACTACCCTCACATGCCCCATATTTGGTACAGCTTGATGTACACACACATGCTAGAGTGATACTCTGCATGTTGATCTATGAGTACCCCATTTTTTTTTATTAAGACTTCCTCAAAGAGTATCTAGAACCATATGACCTCTAGGGTCCCCACTTTTACAGCAACTCAATCGCTTGCTGCCGTTCCACCACACACAGTGGGTCACCTCTTTTATCCCTTCTACTTTGGCTCACTACTCGGTGAGCATTCTGCTCCCTGTCCATTCCCACCAGGAACAGTGATGCTAAACCCGCCCACTATGATGCAGATAATGGGACCTTCCCAGTCGGCTTATTGAGTGACACTGCAAGTCATAGCCACTCCCCTCAAGGGGGCATACCACGACACCAGGAAGTCCCACCCCTCTACGCCGCCCATGATGATACGGTTAGTGGTGCTTCGATCAAGCCCTAGTCAAGCCTTTAACATACTGACTGACTGGAATGGGCTTCTTTTCTTTAACTCAGCCCTCTTCACAATGGACAGCACGCTACAAATCTTGAATGCCCCGACACACTAGCTCCCCCTTTTGGGATCCCTGGGCTGTGTTTTCACTCCTTCAATATGGCACCCATGAGCCCCCGGCAGAGCTGATCACTCGGCTTACTACCACTATCTGTAAGAATTTAATAGACCAGCACAGATCATAAGCTGCAGTCTTCCCCGTTGCCCTCACTTCTGAGGCACCAGAGACTGGGCAGGTTGTTAGTGTATTGTCATCTGGACTCTGTAAGTACTTAACTTATGTTTTTCAGACTTTCCCGACACCAGGAATTCCTGTGGGGCCTTTTCATTGTTTTATTGGTATTTCTACAGCACGCTATAATTTAGCATGGTCTCAGCGCATACTCAAGGAGGCATGCATACTATCCAAATTGGGTAAGTGATCAGGCCTTCATTCATCACAGTGTATGAAACCTTGTCTTCATTTATAAGAGTGTCACCTGCCTGTCATGTGCTCCATTTTATCTTTCTTGATCACCTTTGTGTGACATTATCAGGGTTGGCAGCATGTCAATGATTGCATGCTACTCCATTAGTATAATATGCTTTCTCTGATTGGATGATTCAGTCTTGTTATACCCATGTTTGCTTTGATTTTCAGGTCAGCTTTTAGGCAACTATTGTAAGGTACATCAATATAGGGTACTTAGTGTTTAGATTACCATACATTTCATTCTGGGTTCCAAACGCTGTGTAGATTACATTCCACCGGTCCTGATGTATTTCCCCTTTGATGATTATTGACTCCATGATGTAAAGAAACATGTTGACCTTTAAACCCTTTTTTGGCCATCAGAGATCATTGTCTCTACTAGCAGTGACCACCTTTTTAACTGGACAAGAATATTCACCGATTAAAATTCTTTTCAGAGATTTGCTTAGTCTATTTTAAATCACTCCTTTTATACACTGACACATATTTTCACCAATATACACCTTGGGTCCTATACTTGCACTTTACATATGGCATTGGGACAAAAGATCTCTGATAAAGAGCCCCCTTGAGAGTGCCTGTCGGGCAATGCAGTGCCGGTCAGATGAGGAGCAAGCCCTAAGATGAAGATTGACACCCTTATGGTTGTGTTAGGGCCCTACTTCCAAAAGAAACCGTCCCCCTCTCTTAGGTTCCTGCATGTCTGTCCTGACACCCGCCTTCCCAGGAACTGCATACCCTTAGTTTAGTAATATTTACCTCATAGCACATATTCTGGACCTTCATGAACTTTTGGTCCCCTCTTTCCCGTGATTGAATTCTTCATGGCGAACATCGCTACTTTTGCATGCTGCTGAATGCCCTTAAAAGTTTATTCAGTGCTGAGACCTGCAGATAGCTCTCGCCTAACTCACACAAGAGATCCAGTATGCAGTGATACACATGTAATCAGTTGCTTGACAACTGGTCCACGTGTCTGTCATCAGGTGGCTAGTGTGAAAGGCACTCTGCTTCAAAGCTTGTCCAACCAATTACAGCACGTCGTGATGGAGCGCTGGAACAGCAACTCTGGCAAAATAGGTTCGGCTGAGAACCTTTCATTTCAGGCAGATGGCTGCCACAAAGTCTAAAAATCACACTCCTTCCACAAAAGGAAAAGCGAGGAGGTCCAACACTAACATATTAGCCAGCTTCCCATTTTACAAATGTGCCTTTAGGTGGTTGCATTCATTGGGCCCCTCCTGCCTAAACAAGCCTATAATAACAGCATGGATTTTTTTCTTTTGTGCTGCCACTGACGTAGGTAGCTTCCAGAGAGAACGAGGAGGTTTTAGACTCAATCTGCATCTTGGAGGAATCACTGTATGTGGTGGTGTCTCCAGCTGAGTCTTGTGCCATTTCGAAGTTGCTGATGTGGGTTAAGCTGGCGTACTGCTGGAGACAGGGCTGCTTTGTGTGAAGCTGTCACCCTCTTGTTCCTCATCACCTCCCACCATGATCAGAGCTGATTCTCCTTTCTCATCACCAGTACCACCAGCTACTTTTTTAAGGTGCTCCTCCCACCGGATTGCATGATGTTTTTTCATATCGGTCATTTGGCCTCCAGTACCATAGTGTGAACCAGGCTTACCTCGACAAATACTAGTGTGGCAAATGGATCATATTGCAATGTTATCCTCCTTCTTGTTAATCGTAAAGAAGTGCCAACTGGGGAGGAGAACCTTTTAGTGTGCCACTGCCATGCCTGAAGAACTGGAGGTAGGTGGGTGTGACAATTGCCTCTCTGCAGTGCGTACTTCGAATGAGGAAGTGGTGGATGCAGGTCTCAGAGGGGCCATACAAATATGGAAGCTGGCTGTGGTGGTGGTAGATACAGTGGCACATCCCTCTGAGCTGGTTGAATAGGGGAGGGGATCTCTGTGTCCTCTGAGCCAGCTTCACTTCTGACAATGACAGGCTTGTCCTCATCCCGTTCCATAATTCTAAGGCTTTCAGGAACTTTCCTTTTCCCTTGTCTCTCGAGGCGGGTCTCGGACGCAGTCAGGGTCCAATCCATGTCTAGATCATCAGAAGTGGGGCTTGGAGAAGATGGTAGAGAAGCCTTTCTTTTTCTTGCTGGAAGCCAAAGGTTCAGGAAGCGGTATATCTTGCTCAGCAGAAATTCAACCTCCTATTCTACTCCTACTTTAGGAAGAACTATTGCTGGCTGTGGCTCCTGTTATCCACTTTGTTCAGTTTACAGCGATGCTTAGGTACTAGTTTGAGACTGAGACAAATCCAATTTAGACTCAGTGCTCGTCACAATGTTTGCAGTGGCTGTCTTGCTGACAGACATGGCTTTGGGCCTAGGTTGGGGGTGGTGCTGTCATTGATGCAGGAGTTCTACTCCCAGCTTGCTGCCCAGAGGACGGTACAGCAGTCACACAAGGTTTCCTGAAAAAGGAGGAGGGCAGCAAGCCAGTGGTGGCAATCTGCTTCTTCTTCTCCTCCTCACTGGCCACTTTCTCGGTAGCACCTTTCTTTGGGGTCATCTTCAAGCTTTGTCAGTTAGCACTTAGCTACATAGTGGAAGCAGAGTAGGACTTGTGTTGTGGTCACGTCTCTTTGTGCTGGCCTTCTGTCTGGCAGTACCATGGGTGATATCTCTTGTGCACCTAAAGGAAAACAAACAAGAAAATTACTTAGTGAAATGTGGCATTTTTGCAGTTTGAATTATTATAATTTGTATAATTAGCACAGACAATATAATTTTGTAAGGTTAGCCCAAATAATTAACAACAATAGTGTATCCATTCCAATCCATTCCATAACATAATATTTCAATCAGGAATGCAACTTATAGATGTGACAGTTTAATTTATGTGCATCTAAGGGGAGACACCTGTGGCAGACAGGGAGTACCTAGAAAATGGAATAATCCTTAAAAAATGAATGCTGTTGTGTGCCTATGGCAGGCAGCAGGTGCAGGGGGAAATGGAATAATCTTTAAAAAATTAGGCTGGTGTGCACCTATGGCAGGAAGGGGGTGCAGGGGAACATGGAATAATCTTTAAAAAATGAATCCAGGTGTGGTGCCTATGCCAGGCAGGGGGTACAGTGGAAAATGACATAATCCTTACAGAATCAATGCTTGTGTGCGCCTATGGTCGGCAGGGGGTACAGGGGAAAATTGAATAATCCTTAAAAAGGAATAATCTTTAAAATATGAATCCAGTTGTGGTGCCTATGCAAGCAGGGGGTGTAGGAGAAAATAGCACAATCCTTACAAAATAAATGCTGGTGTACGTCTATGGCCCAAGGGAATACCTATGGCATGCAGGGGGTATGTTTTTTTAAAAGTAATTACTGATGTTTCACTACGGAGTATGAGAAATCCATTGGGAGGCAAGGAGATACAGGAAAAGATTCATATAATATTATATAAACATTGTTCATGCATTTGCTACAATGATCCTCAAGCACATTAAACTGAAATCAGGGAAAAAGTGAAAACATTAACAAGAAATGGCATAGCCCTCTTCTACCAATGTCCCTAGAAAATGGCTTTGAAAACTGGAAAAAAAGAATTAGCACACTGTCTGGCTGCACAAAATGGCCATCAGCCACATGGTCAAACAACAACAACAAGCAAGCAGGCATGGACAACAAAGAACACATGCAGGCCTTTGGTGAAAGCACACTGACTGGCTATACAAAATGGTCACGGGCCAGATGGTCAAACAACAACAACAAGCAAGGGGGTCTGGACAACAAAGAACACTTGCAAGTCTATGGGAAAAGCTCATTGACTGGCTACACAAAGTGGCTCCCGGCCTCATTGTCAAACAACAACAAGCAAGGAGGCATGGACGACAAAGAGCACATGCAGGCCTATGGCAAAGGCACACTACAGGCCTATGGATGGACACTGACTACACAAAATGGCCACCGGTCACATGGCATGGAGAACAAAGACAAAATGGTGGCCTATAGCACACACACACATGCACACGCACACACACATACACACACTAGACAGTCAAAGGAGGCATGGTAAACAATGAAGAAAACAATACCATTAATCCAGCAATGCCAAAAATTAAAATTAAGTCAGCTATGAACATTTTTACATCAACACGCATCCTCCCAAGGCATGATACTACCGAACCAAAATACACTTTTTGCCGAAGATAAAACGTGAAATGCAATTCCTGGCCTAAATCACAGATGTTTTAAAACAACATATACCACAAAAACAGTTGTTTTGTATACCCAATGACTAGTACTGGCTAGATGGCCCGTGGGCAGACTAGTCCACATGGTAAAATAAATGAATAGCACAAATTTAACACACACACAGAAAATATACTTAACTGTGCAACCTTTTTCACTTATAAAAGATCAAAAATAAATGCAACAAAATTACTAGGCCCCTACTGCAACTCCAGGCCAACCACTACAACCACAATCAAATTTAAAAAGTGAATAAAAGTACAAATAAATATACTAGTTCATGCCCTATATCAAACAACACCATTTTCCAAAGGTTTACAAACTTACTTGCTGCGATGTCACAAAAACAAAGTCCTTAAAATCCAATGGTATATATGCAGCAGAAATTGCAGACAAAGAGAGTGATCCTTTCACCTTGAAATCCAAATGAAAAGTGGCCAGGAGATGGACAAAGCACTGGGAGGATCCTTCTGGACAGGAAAAGGAAGTTAGAGTCTCTGGGGGACTTCCTTCCTGTTGAAAAAAATTAAAATAAAAAAATGCTTTTCACACTAAAAAAACAATTTGAACCAGTCATTCAAGTGAAATATTTGCAAGTAAAAGTATTTTTGAGTTGATTTACCTGCTTCTCGATTTGAAAATCTCGAGAAGCAGAGACGTGACCACTCAGATCACCAGCATCACAAAATGGCACCGGAAGGCTCTGCGGCGACTGGAAATCACGCTAGCGGGTGGCAAATCACATTTGCGCTTACAAGCATGCGTTTACGGAGTGGAGCATCATGTGCGCCAGCGGGAATATAATTCCACCATGCGCCGGATAGCAGAATTTGACAGGAACTCCGCATTACACGTGTCACACTGAGTTACCTGAATTTCACCAACTTCGCAAGCGGAATTATATTTCCTCCTGGGCCTAAATAATATCTAATATTCTGTCCAGATTAGATTTAATCAAAGAAGCTCATGAGAGGTTGGCATCTGCACATACAGGAATTAATGCAAACACAGTAATGCTGCTGCTGCTCTACTGGTGGTCTAGTTTATATAATCAGACTAGGGACTGACTATCTTGGGCAGTGTGAAATTTGTCAACAGGTTAACATTTCTACTGTCAAAAGACTCTCGCCAACTCCTCTCATGAACCCAAACATCCCGTTTCAGGTGGTTTATTTGTACCACACCGGTCCCCTCCATTCAGCCAACCAATATAAATACATATTGGTGACTTTTAATTCATGTTCTTGATTCCTTTGGGTTTGGCCACAAAAAAATGCATGAAATTCAGCAGTAGTAAAAGATTTGCAGTGCCTAGTTTCAAAGGGGGCAGTTCATTAATTTCATTCAGATAACGGTCCTGTGTTCACTGCTAAGGCTTACAGGGATTCAATTCTTGCTCGGGGAGTTTGTCTACAATTCAGCAACCCATTCAAAGCTGAATTGAACAGCATTGTATAGAGTGCCAGTGGCATGAATGAACAAGCTTTGACTTCTAGGATGCTAAGTTCAGGTCTTATTTGGTACCAGTTCCTGTATAGAGTTCAGAGAGCATTAATTAACTTGTCTAGACGGGTATTTTATTTTTTTTTGGTATTGGGAAGACAGGAAGTGGAAGATTAAAACAAATTTGACTTGGAGAAATGTTTGAATGTTTTACAGAGTATCTAGGAAGTCAGAGGCAAGCTGTCTAACACAAACCACTCTGATGCCACCACCTGTGAAGAGAAATTTATTATGCCTGCCTATGGGTGGGTTCCCAAATTTGCGGACCTAGTTCGGGAAAAAAATTCATGACAAGCATGCTTTTGAAACATCTTAAAGACCACCTCTCACTGTACTTGGGGTAAAAGTTAACAGAACTGTTATTCTGCCTCCTTTGCTTGGCTCAAGGATAAACAGACAGGTGTCTATCAACCACATTAAAAAGCACTATGTGGCCAGTCCTCTGCAGCTGACCTCCGCAGACATCAAGAAGGATTCAGAGTAGTGCCTTTCAGCCTCTCCATACTCTGAATACTCTACCCCCTGAACAAAGCAGTAACATTCCAAGCTCGAGTTCCCAGCTGAGGATATTTGCTCTTAACACTCTACTCAGAAAATTAAGTGCAACAAACACAGCTGATGCTGCCAATAGGACAGTGGCTACTGCCCAATGCAATTCAATGGTTAACTATGAAATTCCACTTGATGCACCGTCATTTGAACTGGTACCCTTTCGAGAGCCTAAAGAGAGAGACCAATGATATTGAACATGACTCTGGATTTGACAGGAGTCTTTTCAACCCCCTTTAAAATCACACACAGCTAAAGACTGCTTTGTGCTTGCCAGTGGTTTCGTATTTGATTCTTCCATGGTCCTATGCCTGGATCATTTTGGGAACTTTTGTTTTCATCATGTGGTTATAAACAATATTTGTCATTCTACTGCTACTGAATGGACATTTCATCCACGCAAGAACAATTACCTCGCTTGTGATTCATGAACTACAGCCACCTCATCCCACAGAGCTCAAAGAGGTCTCTATGCTGCGAATATTACAGCTTATCCTGTGCCTGAGGCCATAGCATGGGGAAAGGTTTCATATCAGATTATGAGACCTTCTAAGACATTGTAGTTGCCTTATGTGATAAAAATTGCAATGAATGATATTATAATACCCAGTTCTATTTCAGATGATTGGTACATTGAGACTGTTAATGATCATGTCTGATTTACAGGCATATGCTGCTTTCAATATTTTTAAGATCCTTATTTGAATTCAGCAAACTACAAATAAATGTTAGGTTATCACCATTATGCACATTATTCATACATAGTACAAGTTATCCTAGAGAAATTCACAATTGCACACAATCTGAACATTGTGAGGCTCAGCCTCCTGAGAGCCATTCTAATTTCTTAAAGAAATTCCCTTATTTCCAGGGTGCTGACAGATCACATCCTTCAGTCTTTTATTTCATTCAGATGCCAAAGCAGCTTTCCAAAACTCTAATCACTACCAACAAGCTGATTTACTCTACTGAGTTCATTAAAAATCTGGCTATTCAGTGATACAAGTATTGGAGAGCAAATGTTGATGAGAAAAGCATTTGGAGAACCACATTTTGGCAGATCCAAGACAAAGAAGCCTTCTTTCGAACCTGTATAATACTGAAAGAAATGATCTTTCCAAACAAAACTATCCAGCAGACTACCTGCCTGGGATTCGGAACAATGAACTTAAAGAAACTTTTTATACCAACAGTCAATTTGACTATGTTCAATAATTGTCAGTTTCAAATGAATATGTCTGAATCAGACATAAATGATAAGATAAAGAATGGAACCTATAATTCTACTCAGTTTCCTCTTGGAGGTTTGGCCTTCTGCCTTATAATTCTGATACCTACATGCAGCATTTCCTTTCGAACGCTCCTGGACCTAAAATTAATTGTCCTGACCCAAGGTGCAATACACAAACACCTGTAGTAGTTACCACTTATAGATACCACTTATAGTATAGGTAAGCTATACCAAAGATGGTTGAAACAATTTAGTCTTTCAGCTGTGAAAGCACACTTTTCCTAAATTAATGAGAGTATCGATTTTTTTGACTTTCTTCTGGAACCACATCCTAAAAGAATTAAAGATTCCTTGCCATAGAAATATATGCCATCTACAATAATTAAAGAAATATTCGGAGAAAGAAGTTGCAGAAAGAATTAGACAAATAGATCAAGAAAACATGCAGTTTTTAAAGTTATCTACAATGGAATGCACACACTTTGTACAAGAGTGTACTCATTAAATCACATTTTGTCATCAGCCTTAGACCTTCTGAAAGGAGATCTGAATTTATTACAACACGGGCAGTCTCAGTTAAGAGCAATTATACAACTAAATTGGGCACTACAAACACTTAGATCAGGTTTGTGCCTTGGCAACTTCTCAATGAAACAGCGTTGTTTGAACCATATAATTTGACACTTACACAAAGCGAAATGGCTTAAAAAGAATCTACATACACCCAATTAAGTATAAAACAAGTTGAAGATGCACCAATTACAATCGGTAACACTCCACCTATTACCTGGTTAATACCATATATTAACTCATTACCATTACAACCTTTCATTTTCATGACTGTCCTTTTAGGTTTTACATGTCCTGGCAGTGAAAACTCTTAAATTAATTTTTCTCTATTGCAAGGTCTACCTCTCCAACAGGACAACATTGGAATGACCTTATTACATTTGATAAGTATAATTTCCAAACGGAAACAGGCAATACCTTCATGTTTGGTGTCTCTGGAATTACAATTTAAAATCCTAACTGATGGTGAAGTCTGATTTTAAATTGCAATTCTGAAAATACCACTTTTAGAAAGTTGTTGTACCAGCTACAGTGGTTCACCGAATTAATTTATGAACAACACAAACACTATCACTTCACATAAATAAAACAGTTGGATAGGACAAGAAAGCAGGAAGTCAATAATGGAAAGGTACCCATAATAGTTTGTTATATTCATAAGAAGCACTCAATACAAAACTCCAACATATAATACTTGTGCAATTTTGGACAACAAAGTCTTTTTTTTTTTTTTTAGGGGAAAATACCACGAAGCCAATACTAATTAACTGTGGTTCCTATAATTGAAAAGATTTGCGATTGCAAAATATCCCAACTGAACCGATGGACGGTCAAGGAGGGGGCATTCGTCAGGGTTATGAGCTTTTTCTCCTACCCTTTCACTAAGTGAGGGTACCCGGACAGCTGTTGGTGAGGGAACGGTTAGGATCAAAGAGGGCACAGTTCCTTGACGAATGTGTAACTACAGGATGTGCCTCCCCCTCAACAGGCCATGAAGCAAGTAGCTACAAAAGTATAGATATCTAATTTAGATGTCTGTGGTTTACAGATGTAGGCCCTCTCTATTTGACTTTATATTTATAGCATAATAATACTATTATCCCAGGCCTCACTTAGTGATAGGGTAGGAGAAAAATCTCATAACCCTGACTAATGCCCCAGACCAAGTAGGCTAACAAGAAGGGCAGAAACATATTGGTAAAGAATTTGGAATGGCAAGGATCATAAGAAACCGGAGTTGTTTGAAATATAGTTAATGCACTTCCAGTGAGTATGTTCATTGGTGTAGGTATTTTTTGTTTTTAAACATTTATAAAGCGCACTGTGACAATACTGTTATCCTGGTGCTTCTAGAGGCTCACCGGGGCACAAGGAAAAGGAATGAGGAAAGGGGAAGGAAAAAAGCTGCATCTGAGATAATACCAAGAATGATAAGTGTAACAGTATAAAGTGCTACAATATCAACAGAAATTACTTTGGGAAGAGCCAAGTTTTCAGGGCTTTTCTAAATTGTAGAATATCCGTCAAGGATTTGATAGGGCAGGTAGCTGTTTCCAGATTTGGGTTTCTCTAACCATAAAAGCACATCCGCTGTGTCTGGTCCTCCTGAATTTTGGAATGCACACAAGGTTGACAGTGGCAGAGCGAAGGTACCACCCAGGGGAGTATCTTTTAGTCTGTTTTGTAGTGGCACTGGTCCACTACCCTGGAGGGCTTTAAAATCATTACAAAGTGATCTAATAGAAATACGCTGTCGCAGCGGGAGCCAGTGCAGATCTTTCAAGGCCTGGGAGCCAGATGACTTCCTGGGTCTGTTTAAGGCAAACTTGGCAGCAGAGCCCTGGACTCTGTGCAATCTATTTAGAAGATACTCTGGTGCACCTAGCAGGAGGGCATTACAATAATCCAATCTGCTCAAAATAACATTGTGAACAATGAGTGTTTAGCGGTGGGAGGCAGCAGCGGAAGACTCTTCAGAAGACCTCGAAGTAGTGAGAAACAGGTGACCACAACTTTATTCACATGTGTTCCCATGGACAGTTTATTATCAAACATAACCCCTAGGTTATGGACAGATTCGTAAGAGGATAACTCTGCAGCAGAAGGCCCATGCCAGAGGTTTCGAAGGAATTGCAATCAGGACTTTGCAAGCAGAGCAACACAAGAGCTCAGTTTTTTCCCCATTAAAATGAAGGGAATTGAGATTGAGCCAGCTGATGACATCATTTGTACAGTTATGAAAACGCTGGTTATCCATTGTCTAAAGACAAAATTAATTGAGTGTCATCTGCATAATTCACCACTCTGAAATTATGGGATTTAATGAGCGTGATCAGAACAAGACTGGACTCAAAGCTGAGGCTTTCGGAACTCGGTAATCCAAGTTCTTAAAGTTAGAGCAGCATGGGGAAAGAGCAACAGCCTGAGAGCTTCCGGATAGATATGAACACATCCAATTGTATACGGAGCCACACACACTTATCAAAGCAAGTTGATCCAAGAGCGTATTGTGGTCCACCATATCAATTGCAGCTGAAAGATCCAAGAGGACCAAGACTGCTAATTGGCTGCCATCATTCCACATTCTGGGGCTTATTTATGAGCCCTTGCGTCACTTTTACGCTGCCGGTGCGTCACTTTTTGTGACGCACCAGCAGTGTAAAAAATGCGCAATGGTGCGTCATATTTACAAAGTGACGCATTTAGGTAGATGCGTCACTTTGTAAACCCCTGCGCCACATTATACCTGCGCCAGGTATAATGTATGCAGGGGGGGCGTTCCGACGCAAGAAAGGGTCGTAAGTGACGCAGTGAAATCTATAAGATTTCACTGCGCCATTTCTTTGACCCTAATGCGTCAATATCTTACGCCTGACTCATGGCAGGCGTAAGATCTGACGCAGGCCCTTTCACATGGGGCTTGCCCCATGTGAAAGGACACATTGCTGGAGTTGCGTCACTTTTGTGACACACTCCAGCAATGCGTCATTTTTGCGCGTACAGATACGTCAGAAATACTGACGTATCTGTAACTTCTTGCGACATGATGCGTCATACTGTAAATATGACGCATCATTGGTGTCGCAAGGAGGGCGCAATGAAAAGTGACGCATCGCTGTTTTCAAGCAGCGATGCGTCACTTTTCATAAATGAGGCCCTCTGAGTTTATCTAGTGCCATAAGCATGGCAGATTCAGTGCCGTGATTCGGATTAAAGCTAAATTGCTCTCCTTCAAGGAGAAGAATGTCTTCCACATATTGAGACAATTTCTGGCTAACACAGTGTTCCTGAATTTTGACTGGATAGGGCAGGAGAGATATTGGCCTGTAATTACTGAGAATCCCTGGGTCCAGGGAGGGTTTTCTTAATATAGGAGTAACTATCGCCTTCTCCAAGGCTAGGGGAACATTGCCCGATTCGAGTGACTGATTGCAGAGTGGTTTTAGTGGTGTAAAAAGGTAAAAGCTATAACCCATACATATTAGTAGGCTTTTCCTTTTCTGTTAAGTAATATAGGTAGCTACTTTGGAAATTTTGGAATCTGTGAATGGTATACATTTGAGAAATATAAACATAATAAATCCAAATGTGTTTATAGGGTTATACGGTTTAGAGTTAATTTTATATATTTTGCTTTTACTCCTTTATTGCTTGTTTTCTGGCATATTCTTGAAAAGTGCAGTACTTCACAAATGTTTTCACTTTGTTGTATTTGGTGTTCAGTCTTTTGGAGTTTTTTTCTGTACTGGGAATATGGTAAAGAAGATGTAAGTCTGTTTTCTTATGCTAGTGCTGTTAATTGTTGTTTAAGGTGGTTTAGAGGTTGTCTTTTTAAAAAAAATTAGTTAGGAAGCTTACTTTGTAGAAGCAGGTCCTCTACTTGTTTAGAGTGAGTTCCAACATTTTGGAGGGCTTGCATTCGGACAGAGTGACGGTCTTCTTTGCTGTGAACCTTCTGTGCAGCAATTTGCCCGTCGGCTATACTCTGTATTTATACTCTTTTTAATTACTTCTGGTATCTTATTTGTTAACTGCTTTGATTTTGAATGCCATTGATTCAGTGGCGTAGCAAAAGGGAGGCCGGGGGATGGTCTGCCCCAGGCGGCACGAGTGTTGGGGGCGGCCGCCTCCCCCTCCCCCCCCACTCTTGTCTGCAGCCGTCGCAGGTGGCAAACGCAGGAATCGCCAGCACCCCTCTTACATGCGGCTGCTGCGGGGCGGCCGCCTCAGGGACCGCTCCAGGTGTGAAATGGTCTAGTTACTCCATTGCATTGATTAAAGCGTTAGTACATTATTAAATCTTTTTTTGTGATTACCTTGCACAGAAGACGCAAATTAAATTTTTACTTATGTTTGTTGGCATGTTTATTTGATATTTTCTGTATATTTACTGTTTATTTTGGGTTGCAATATGATAATTTGTGTGTTTTTGAGTTCTATTTGATAATGATAACAAAATTATATATTAGTGGGTATTTCAGTTATCGATATTTTTTGTTGTTTTATATTTGATTTAATGTTTCATAGTTTGAGAATCTATATTTTTGTTTTTGATTACATATTTCTCTGTTTCAGATGATATATATTTAGTCAATATTTTTGTTATTTTCATGGGGGTTTAAGAAAGTAAATTATACACTTGTTAGTGTTTATACAACAATACCTTTGCATCTACATATTTTTGTGCTGATATTGTGACATGTAATTCCTGTACCTCTGCACTGCTTATATGAATTGGAAGGAGGATTCGTGGGGGCTACATCATAAAAAAGTGGATGGTTAATTGTGCTTGGCTGTTATTGCCTATTTATTGCCACTCAAAACCTCTCAATGCAAATATATCCCTGTCATTCACAGCTACTAGCCTGTAATTTTGTGTATTCTAAGGTTACATTGGTATAGTAGCTGCTGCATGGTGATGCAGATTACAGTTCCTTTGCAACTCCATTACATTTAACCTCAAGCTAGGTGGAACGTCTTTATGTGTTTATTAGCCTAGCTATAAATCTCTTTAGTTTAGACTTTAGCACAGGACGTATTGATCCAACCTTCTTGGTACACTAATTCCAGGCATCGTCTAAGCTGCACACATGGCCTTTCCACTGGGTTCATGTCGGCCCACTCCAGCTGGATGTAAACTCCATCCATTCACTGCATGAGACTTCAAAACAGTTCTGTGCTTTCATGCTGTTGCCCACCAGACACAGCACTGTATGTATCCTGTGGATATTACACCGTGATGCACAGACTTAATACCAGGCTAGTTTACCGGTAGGACCGTATTCTTTAACCTATTAGACCCTGTTTGGCTACTTTGCATGTGTTTCAGTTTGCCTTCACCAGACTATCAACCCTCCCCTAAGGAGTGCATGATTGGACATTGCCCCGCAAAACAATGTCGAGGCAGACACAGCAAGGGATAAAGGAATTGAAAGAGGTAGATTCAGTTTTCGTTTGAATTTGATGGTATTGTACATTGAACTTCAAGTTAATGCATTTTAACAAACATGCTTAATAATATGAGAATGCTTTCGAGTCAAATTTAAGGAGAGGTTTGGAATAATCCCCTGGGTCAAATATGATCACCTGCTCAAGTGTCCACGGTGCTCTGCCATTAGGAATGAATCCACAACTTTCGCACATACCAAATGCCTTGATTTTACTGTACCCATCACAAAAAGGACTCACGGACCCTACTTCTTCTGGGATGGCTCTGCCATGAATTTATCTGGAAATGGCTGTATTGAAAAAGCCTTCGAGTGAACACTGGTGAGATGGAACCTTTTAATAATTATGACATGGGTTTCTGAGTACCTGGTGCTCTGTATTAACATTATTACACATTGGAAATATTTAATCATTTCTGGGGTTTTCCCCCTTTGGGCAGAGCTTGGTGTTGTGAGAAACTATGGTAAAAGTGTAACCAGAAAAAGTACGGTCTTTACTGCCATGTTCTGCAAGTCTACACCTGATGAAAGGTGTTTGAAGTATTATGGGAAACTAGAACTGGTCATCTTGCAGCCCATAGAGTACAGACGTTGGGCATAAGACTTTGAATACATTACTGTGGGTCGAAAGATAGGAGCTGTTTCCCTATAAGACGAGACACCACACCTCTGTTCTTTCAAGTGTCTCACACACCAAATGCAAATTCCCTTTCTTACAGAACAATATTCCCCATCGCACCACCGCACCTTGCAGAACAGTATTTTTTCACCCTCACACTGGCAGTACCCATCTAAGTCGCTGCCCATGTCTACAGTACACCAATTGCACACCCACCTTTCACCACGATCCTTTCCACCTCCAACCACAACATAATTCCACATCTGAGACTAACTAACAGCCTCTGAAGTGCAAGCGTCCATCAGCACACTTGCAACCAGTCCTGACTGAAACATGCAACCTTTTTCTCTGAAAGCATCACCCAACTCTTCTTTTTATAGTAGAAGTGATCGCAAAATAATCGCACCTAATCATGTCATGATGGAGTGAAAGACTAGGGATTGGATTGCTGCAGCACTGTGTGTAGGCTGCTACTTTTTTTTATTTATGTTGCATAACAAGCAACAGTGAAAACATTTCACACACATTCTGTGCTTCTATTAAAACCATGTCAACAATGCCGATGACTATGGGCTTTATGCTCCATTACTGACACAAATCACTAGTTGTGCTCGTGCAGTTCATTCAAGAAGTACGGTTTTTAGGTCGAGCATTCGAGACCTCTTGTATATACTTTAGTATGTGGGCTCCGGAGATCAGCCCTAGGACTTGTCTGCTTCCGCTTAGGGACTTTGTTTTCTGCTCAACTGCCTCTATTTAACTGTCTTGATAGGTGTATGTACTTTGTGGGCTCTGGAGATCAGCCCTAGGACTTATCTGCTTCCGCTTCGGGACTTTTTTTTCTGTTCAACTGCCTCTATTTAACTGTCTTGATAGAAAACGACCAGTAGAGGTCAGTAAAATACCAAAATTGCTTTCTGCTGAGGAACTTTTATTTTTTTATTTTGCTGGCAACTGCCTCTATTTAACTTTCTTGATAGAAAACGACCAGCAGAGGTCAGTAAAATACCAGAATCACTTTAGCATTCTCTAGATTCCAGTCCATAGAAATTGTCTTCCACGAACACCCGTAGACAATAATTTTTTTTTTCAAATCTTGTATTTTTAGTGAAATGACCACCGAAGGCCCTGATTTTATATTAAAAACAGAGCTTTGTACTATATCACTTTCCCCTGAGAGGCAATATTTCTCTCCATGTGTTCCCATACCTGGCGCGTCACGCAGTTTGGTGCTTATTTTCCCTCCATGTTAAAGAACAGTAGATGTTTCAGCACCCAGGCTAATGTGCTGCATAGCTAAATACATATAAGGTCCCAAAGGCGAGACCGATTGCATTGCAAATTCTTGTATAATTTCGTTTTCTCAGTGACCCATTTATTGCTGCTTACTTTAACTGACTTCCTCTGACTCATTTGGCCTATTTTTTTCCCGTGCATGCGGGGGAGAACCCAGGGACAAAAACATCGCTTTAAAAACGCCTACAAAACATCCATCAATTATTCTTCCTAGTTTCCCTTATGACCTTGGCTTAAGCCACTGACTTACAGACGAATGAAAATTCGTGATAATTAAATCAATATTTAATATGGAAAAGCTGGTCCAGAGTCCTTCTTTATTGAACTGGGTATGAAATGAACAGGCCACGCAGGAAGCAACCATTTTCGGATTTATTACTGCAGTAGATCTTACCTGATCTGACATTGACGTTTTGAGCTGCTTGTTTATTACCTCTTGTCATAGCATGAGCTGCAGCCGAGAATCACGAGGAATAGTTAAACCTGTCTAATTATACTGAAAATATGTGAGGGCCTCTCGTTATTTTATTTACTTTGTAATGCAGTAAGCAGAAACCCTGCAGTCATTCCATAACGTAAATAGCATCTCTTTCCCTGAAGTCTCTTTATTGCGTGACATACTTGTTGTTATTGATTCATTTTGGCAAGGGATGCTCGCAGAGATAACATGCCGCGTCCCACATCTTCATAACTGGGGCTCTTGAATCTGAGCAGGCAAGACCTCGAGGGGCTGGAGCATCTTAGCTTGGCTTCCTCCGCTCTTGGTTCATTTTAATTTGTCAACTGCTGTGTCAGTAAATGAACGAGAATGTTCTTTTCCTAAATTAATCAGCAAATCAGCAAACGGTTCTCGGCTGTGGGTCAGCGGCCTGATCAGATGACAATAGTTATATCACGCGGTGTCCCGTGGTACCCAAGGCAGCTGCACGAGGAAGGCCTCTCAGAGCCAAGTCACCAAATAGAGCACCAATGTAACCAATGGGTGTAAGCAACAGGATCTGCACAGCTGGGCTGAACACCTATGAATCTGAAGGATTTGAATTTAGGCAATAAGTGTGAGTGAAAAGTAGGAGATGATGGATTTTTTTGGCCAATTGATTATGTACAGTGTGTGATACTCCAGAACCAAGTCGGAGATTTAGCAAGAGGTGATAGTAAGTAGTTTAAACAGCAGATGGCGGAGACATCCGATTTTGCATAGAAAAATCATTCGGTGTTCCTGCACTTCATATCTATCTATCTATCTATCTATCTATCTATCTATCTATCTATCTATCTATCTATCTATCTTTCATAATATTTTGTAGACAACACTCAGACCACAATATTTTTGCGTGATAAGATTTTTATTCTCAATGTTCTAACATAGAACTCCCATATAATATATTGTATCGTACTGAATTTTCATTTTCTTGGAGCCATAATCCAAAATGGACAATACTTGCAGAAGAGATGGTGTAAGGGAAGGTGTAACAGGTCAGTGGCTGTATCTCTTCCTGGCCTATTTTAGGTGTCCCTATGAAAAAAACTGCAGCAACAGGAACAAACGAGATAGTCACCAGTGATGCACCCTCAAATGCACAGCCACTTAGTTGTCCCAAAAGGTTTGTCTGAAAAACAGCAACAAAATCAAAGATATAGTCAATTCCAGTAATTAAGTGGTGCAACAGTAAGCACACCCTGCAAGCGTTATGAGGAACGAAAACGGTTCTCAGATACACCGTAACCAGAAGGCTGCACACAAACCGTTGGCATCAAATATGTTAACATTCTGTAAAAACCGCCCTACGGGTATAATACTTTCTAATTCAAATTTCCAAATGCCAAGCCTTACAATGAGATTTAAAAAAACTGGGTGTGTGAAAAAGGTCGAAGAATTGCCAAAAGATAAGACCTTAACAGAATTTTTTTTTAAAAATGCAAACCGTCTTTCATTCAAAATGTTCAAAAAGAATTGAACAACTGTCAAGACCCCTGGACCATGCTTACCTGTGCGTACTGGGCAAGCAAAAAGATGCGCTGCTCTGAACTTCAAAGGTTCTTGAGGCTGCAGAGGAGTTCGGGCGTGCTTGTTGTGAAGCATCTTGTCCTTGACTCTAGACCGATGTGAAACACATAAGCGGAATTATATTTGCCACAGCACTACAGAAATCCCGTAAGACGTTCAATGGTGGCAGCCATTTTAGATCTATTGAGTATAAGTTTCTCATGTTTTAGAGTGCTCCTTGCTGGACAATCAGTGGCGGCTCGCCGAGGCAGTGGCGGCTCGCTCGCGGGGTGGGGTAGGATGGGGGGTATTGGAGTCCGACATACGACAGACAGGAGTAAGGTAAGTAATTAACTAAATAAAACAATTTACCTTGCGTGCGCTGCATCGCCAACTCGGCGAGCCGCCACTGTGGACAATTATGATACTAGTTGCTGCTGCCAGTACCTCGTTGCCAGGACTGTGGAATTCATTGCACTATCATCAAGACTTATCGAGTACCCTTTTGTCAAAGAAGTATTCTAGATAAATAGTAGAGGCTAAGGGCTTAGATTTGGGTTAGCACTTTAGTATTGGAGCAGGGTCGGCTTTAGCACTGGTGGCGGCGTGCACAACAATCATTTTTAACTCCCCCTTTCATGACCTCCTTTGCCACAATTTCCCTCATTGCCAACCTATAAAAGTACACCTCATCTCTCCATAGGCACTCACTCCCATGCATTTTTTTGTGTTTTATAGCGCTCCTCATACCAGTGTAGTGTGTCAGAGCACTTTACATCATGCACACGTTATACAGCGACAATGAATGATACATGTGTAAATGAGTCTATAGGAAATGTTACATAAGACAATAAGGATTACAAGGTGTAGGAATCAAATATCATCTATTCTAGTAGGCAGTATATTTTAAGAGTGTTTGGTCTGGAGAAGTACAAACTCATGATTTCAAATGTACCACAGTGGTTGGGGTTGGCTCTACCAATAAGAATGAAATTCTGCACAAACAAACCCATTTTAGCAACATTAGGATAATGAAAGACTGGATTAAATAACATAACATTCTAATCTAGAGCATGCAGTATGTCTTCAGCTCTTTGATGACAGTTCATAGGTCACTGTGATATATTAGGATTGTAACTTATGAATTGCAAGTAACAAAAGGATCTCTGTGAAGAAAGCAGTAACCCACTGATCTATGCACATAAAAACAGTGTTGTGGTCTGCATCGTACACAATCTTTGCAGCAGGCATGTTAACCCTCTGAGCTACTTTGCGATGAGGCAAAATTGCAACTTGACAAAACTCTAATCACTCTCCAGCAGGAACATTATTCACCAGAGTTATCTTGACCTTTTTATTGATGCCTGAAAACTGCTGGACACACAAGGAACTCTGCACCAGACGCTTTTAAACCCATAAATTCACAACGCAATCCACATCGGACCAACATACCTCAACGAAAGAGTTTGTTTCCACGTACCCAAAAGAAACCTCTGCTCAGCCGACCTCGCCCTAGCAGAAACCTCGCGTATCCGCAGAACCAGAACAGGTGTAAGAGCCTCCTCCTACGTCGCTGCCAAGGCCTGGAACGAACTCCCAGTCGACATCAGATGCTCCCCCACCCTGCACACCTTCAGGAAGAGCCTAAAGACCTAGCTTTTCGGCTAACCCGGAGCAGCACCCACCCTCCTCCCAATGCCTTGAGACCCTCACGGGTGAGTAGCGCGCTTTAAGATTCCCTGATTGATCGATTGATAAATTATTACTAAACACACTGTGCCTCCAGAGCTGCACCGGTTGCACTGACCTAAAGCCGGCCCCTGTATTGGAGGCACCTGCCAAGCATTAGAATTCTAACCACCAGAGTCAGCCTTTCCAAGGTTACAAACTATATTTCACCTATTCAATGGAGTAGCTAGTAAGTTCTCTATTTGTACAGACTTTGGGTTAATTTCGAGTTTGGCAGACCAGGTACTTCATTATGACAGAGTACAGAGTTCACCAAACTGATGGTCTGTTCACCTCATTTAGAGATGGGTGGACCGCTAGCTTTCCTTCAAGACAGCCCCCACTGGCTTGCTCAATTGAAAGCTGCCTTTGGCGGCTGGACATAGTAGGGGATGTTGAAATAAGGCTGTCACACTACCCACTTTATTTAAAGTGGATTTTCAGATATTATGTTTTTTTCTGCCCATCACAGCAAGAAAAAACCTGGTGGTGAGGGGCAGAATACACAAGAAAGATTTTTGTCACCACCGGGTCCACCAAACAGCCATCTTCTCCCTCCTCAGCACTCGGGGTGGCTCCCTCGATTTCTAACTTGGCATCTACCTACTCTAGTTTCCCGATTTGCCTGCCTCCTCGTGGGCACTCCTCGTCCGACACTGTGGTCTCTCCGATGTCTCACCCTTGGGACTCCTCCTCTCAATGGAATCCTTGTACCTCTCCTTCCTTCCTCACCGGCCTCTGTCTTTCGACATTCTCTCCTCATTTTATTCAATTGGTTCTGCCTCCCCCCTGCATGAATGAGTCCTTTGTAAGTTGTTACTTTTCTTTCCCCGTTGATTCTTTGCTCTTCTTCCTCTTGTGTCCCGGTGTCCTTTCTTTCTTTCCACTTTTCTTGCCGTCATCGCCAAGCTTCCCCCCCCCCCTCCCTAACTGTGTGCTTGTTCCTTCTTTCTAGTTGTTGGGCAGGCTGCAGCGAGGTGGGACTCTCGCTGCGCGAGTAAGGTAAGTTTTCTCTGGCCTCTTCTACCTCCCCCCACACTAAAGTATTAGTCTTTCATCATCAAATTAATAAAGTCGCCTCATAGGTTCATTTAACACTGAAGCTAATTCGGAAAGTAAGACCATTTATTCCCCCAGATGCAGTAAAAACACTAGTGACAAGCTTAGCATTGTCCAGACTTGACTATGGAAATGCCCTTTATTTGGGCATTCAGAAACAACACTTGCTGCAAAATGCTGCTGCCAGGCTGCTACTGAACATTCCTAAGTACCAATCTGTTTCTCAAGGCCTAAAAACTCTTCACTGGCTTCCGGTAAAGAGAAGAACGGAGTTTAAATCTCTATGCCTGGCGTATAAAGCTGTACATGGAACAGGACCTGTGTACCTGAAACAGCATTTTTCCTGGTACCATCCTTGCAGAACACTACGCTCAGCGCACAGTAAACTTCTCCAGATACCTAAATTTAGGCAAGCCCGCTGGGGAGGAAGCAGTTTTATCCTGAACACCGCAAAATTGTGGAACACGCTCCCTCTAGCCATTAAAAACTGTCCAACTCTGCTTTCCCTCAGAAAAGCGCTGAAAACTTGGCTCTTTTCAAACTAAATCCCTCTCCTTCTTTCATTACTGACAGATCTCTCCGCTGCAGCGCCTAGACGCCCTTGGGCATTCAAGCGCTATATAAATCTCAAAATCAATCAATCATGCATCCAAAGTTTGAAAAGAGCAAATATTAAGAGCCCTCTGAACTTATGCAATTAGGTAGTATTAAAGAACCAGTTTCCAAAGAGGAAAAATACAGAATATATGTGCCTAAATAGTGTATGTGCTATGGAAGGTCGGATCATCTTGCGAAATACTGTTAGAGTAAACCACATATATTTAAGAATCAAGCATTAGCAATATCACACATATAAAATGGCAACAGGATTGGAAATGTATGATTACTCAACAGTGAGGAGAGCTGCATTGTTGAATGATAAAGTAAGTCAGTTTTAAAAGAGCAGTGAACACTATGCTAGCATCAGCTGTTATGTACTTTGCCCAACTGACAGGATATGATTATTTCAGGACTTGAAGGGTCAGGCGCTAAAGTAACTATTTGAACATTAATTTTGTGCCAATTGTTTTCACATTCTTGTGATCAAGAAGAGAGTTCCTGAAGTGGTTGAAAAGATCAATGGCTCTGCAATGTTGTCAGAACTTGTATGCTTTCATGCACACATGATCTCTTTTGATGTTTTGAAAGTCATCATGAAAATATTTATTTTGATATGATTGATGCTTCCTAGATCAGAGTGGTTTTGTTTAAGCCATGGTTAATTCTACATAATTACAGTAAGAATTGAGCAGTAAAAATAATACAAAAGATAGCTGATCATTATATTAACAACTGTTCAATAACTTAAAACATGGGCACAAAGTCATCCATCAAAGGCTTTAGAAGGAGTACAGTTAACTCTTATTATTGGTTTTGCAGTTACCTTGACATTTTGCTGTACGAAATTTCATGATGTGTTGGTGAAAAGAAAAAAAGCAAGCATGTTGCCTTTGCATCAAAGTTATGATCGTAATGCTGATTTTGAACCTGGGCATCTGTACCATGTAGTCATGTATGTGTGAATCAGAAACAGAGTATCTTGGATGAAAGCTTAGCTAATGGGTTTATTAGACCATCACAGTGCCCAGTCTCATATCCTGCATTATTTGTATCCAAGCTGTAGGGTGAGCTAGGAATATTTATTAATTGTAGAGAACTCAATAGGATTGCAGCCATTAATATTGATCCTTTGAATCAGCTAAAAAAAAGATGGCATTTTACCAAGCTTGCTCTCAGAGGAGCATATCATTTGATTGATCTAAAGGGGTGATAAATGAAAAACTGAGGGGGATATTCTCAAGAACGTGCGATAAACATCGCCAAAATAGGTTAACGCTATCGCGGGAAAATAACTCTGTGTTAACGTCGTATTCTCAACACGGCGGTAACATGCAATAGTTTCCCGATAACGCGGCAAATGTCCGCGATAACACTACCGGGACGGCGATAAAAATCTCAAACCGAACGTGAAAAAAGTTGCGATGTGCCCAACCGTGATAAAAAACCAGCGATAAGCAGCGCCAGTCCTGGAAGTCCCACAAGTCAGGCTGCAAAAAGCACAATAAAAGCGGCAACACAAAACACAAACAAAACTCAAACAACTGCGAAGCACCATGGAGGTAGCCGGAGCAAGCACAGAGGACAACCAGAACCCCACAAGCCCCACAGAGGACCAGCGTGGGACCTCGGGGTCAGGGAAGGGCAAGGAGAAGAAGAAGAGGAAGACGCGGTACAGTCCGCAGGAAAACAGGATCCTGATCATGGAGGTGATAGAACACCATCAACAACTGTACGTCACCTCCACTGTGTCATTGGCAACAAAAAATTCAATATGGCAGTCCATCCTGGACAAGGTGATTGCAGTCGGAGTGCTGAGGAGGACAATGGACGAGGTCAAGAGGCGCTGGAATGATGTGAAGCGCAAGACCAAGCAGAAACTCGCAGACAACCAGAAGGCAGAAATGCAGGCTGGAGGTGGGAGATCAGCGATACAGGAGGAGCTGGATGAGATGGAGGAAATGGTGACCACAGTCATCAGTGTGGAGACGGTGGCAGGAGTTGGGGGACCGGACACTGCTCAACATGACCCAACACAACAGCAACAGGGTGAGTAACCACCAGGGACTGGGGGGACGGGGGGAGAAGGGCACAATGGCACACATGCACAATTAAGCAGAGCACATCTGCGGACAAACCATGCCCAAGAGTCACAACACCAACCAAGAGCCCAATTTACCCAAGTCTGCAACAACACAGCACTGCATAAGCACAGAAGTGAAAGCCACACCGCCTGAAAGGGATAAGGGCCAGCCAAATCAGAGCTGAAGGGGCAACTCACCTACAATGCAGCACACACACATAAGATCCAGAGCACCGCAACATTTACAACAATGTTGAACAAACAGCAACACCAGCACAACAGAACAGAGGACACAACTGCTGCCGCTTGTGTGTGGAAAATGGCCATTCGCATGTGGCATAGCAGGAAACTGTGAGATGATAATGTACTAGAACAACCCCACATCCCTGATGGTGTAGTAATGCATGTATGGCCGTGTCCCAGATAGGCAGTGAGACACACATTGTCATACAAATCAACACTCATCACAGTTGAATACAAGTGAAGGTGCGTAGACTTTATTAGCATATGCGTGTCAGTACGGCCAAGATAAGTGCCACAACATGCAGACCAATGCAGCAGTATGTCAGAACGTGGAACGTTGCCAAGCGCCGCTGTCCACTCCGGGGAGTGCCGCACCATTCACAGGTGTGTGTTTCCCCGCGTTGTTGTCCGCTAATGTATTCGGAGTCCAGGCGAATGCAGCCATGTCCACTGTCGTCGTGGGAGATGTGACCAGAACCCCAAGTTCCAACAAGGTGTCGGGACATGTGCAATGTGTTCCAAACTGTTGTGTCTGCAGGTACGTAGTTACACGTCCATGAAAGCTAGTGCAGCTTCGTAGGCAATCATTTCCAACATGAGGTCGTTGTCGACTTCATCGAACAGGACGGCGAGGCTAGCCAGTAGCAGGTCCAGACAGATGTGCTGCGTCCACCACCTTTCTGCAATCTCCCAGGTCCAGCTGCCAGCATGTATGCCAAGTATCCAGGCATCCCATAGACAGGTGTCATGGTGACACTCATGGTTGTGGGCCAACAGGGGGCACACACACATGTCGAAATCCAGTCGGCTACCATCCTGTTGGATAGGCAGACATCCATGGACCACTCGAATATGCACGAGCGACAATGCAACACAGGCTGCACGCAGGTGACATTGGCAAGGCGGAAGCTTAGCCAGTAACTGATCCGCAGCACTACCAATGGCAGTGCCCCCAGTAAATGCAGCATACGTGCACGGTACAGTTCCACCTGACAGGGGTTGTGCATGTGTCTGGGATGTTCTGCCATTGCGTTAGTGGCCCTGGTTGAAGCGGCACTGTCCTGACCTGCGCCAGTTCTGTAGATGAAATGCCACAGCTCGGATCAATGAGTTGTTGAAGTGTGCAGCGGTTGTACGCCTGGGATGGTGTGAGAGTAAGTGTGAAGGCCATTCCATGCAAGATAACTTCGAGCAAGGACTTCTGTGTGTAGGGTGTGTATACGTTGGTCTTTCGTCGGACTGTGCGTAGTGTGGGAGTCATCATCAGCTGCTATAGTATCTGTCAGGGGGTGCCGGGCACATGCAATTCCGAGGTCGGAGGTGCAGATGTGCTTCCGCCTGATAGTTCAGACAAAGGAGCTTTCATCCCTAATGTTAGTTTGTCATCTGCTTGCAGTCAGGAAATGTGATGTGGCTTGTTGGGGGTGGGGTGGGATGTGTGCGACTTTGGGATTCATGTTTGACATGTCTTGCATGTGGCAGATGAGCGGCATCACTGTGTGTTACGTTGCCTCACTGCTGCTCCTCCCTCCCCCGAGCCTATTTACTTGTGTGCGCTGTGCGGTTGCATCACTTGCACTCCTACGGCACACCATTGTCATGCCTGTCTGCGCATGTCCACAAGCCTGACAATGACACTGTGATGTTGGCCGTTGAAGGTGGGCGGCCACGTGAGTGTAGGCCTATGGTAAGGATAGGGTGGACACAGATGTAGAGTTCATGCCTGGCTGAACTCGCGCTGCGATTAAGGCTAGGCATTTGGCTCATGCTGCGGCAATACAGATACACACAACCCTTGGCATGCATGAGCAAAGACCCCGAGCGGTCTTGCGCTCCTTCATTTCCCCGTTCGTGCAAGCCTGCCCTCCGGGTGCATGCTACATTGCAACATTGTCGATTGTGGACTGGGTGGCGCCGACACTACAACAGTGACACACTCATTAGTTACTTCCTTGTCCAGGCCAGAACTGAAGCACACCCAGAGCCCCGGGCAAATCCTTCACACCCCTACGCTGGTTTGGCGTACGCCGGCCTAGCCCACTCCGCTTATGCTTACAGGGGGGGGACAAAGCCACGTGTCTAAGGTCTTACCCACTGCCTGAGGTGACATGGTTGCGTCCGCTGTCCACAGCATAATGTAATGTGGTAGGGCCCTGGCCCATCATGCATACATAATGACCACACGGACACACTTAGATAGATAGTGGACCTGGCTACGGGCACGTGCGCCCGGCCCCTTTTTATTACCAGGGTCACATGTCCAGTGACGCCTGTGCTGGATGGGTGTGGGGTGAGTGTAAGCCTGCCCTCAGGGAGTGGTTGGTGCTGGCAACAACTAGAACAGTGATCATCGGCTCACACACACAGATTCAATCATAAAGGGTCCATGACTTGTGGTGCACTGAGTTTGTGGCACCGGATGCACGGCGGCCGGCACGGGCCTACCGCCACGTGGCGATGACTTGAGCTGCACAGAGTTAGTGGCACCTGAGATGCTCAGCGGGTGTGCAGCCTGTGATGATGCGTCATTTGACTTGGGGGACCTGCTGAACGCAGTGTAGGCCAGAGGCAGCGGTGAACAAGGGCCCACAGCCACATGGCGTTGACTTGAGCTGCACAGAGTTAGTGGCACCTGAGACGCTCAGCGGGTGCGCAGCCTGCGATGATGCATCGTTTGACTTGGGGGACCTGCTGACCGCAGTGTAGGCTGGAGGCAGCAGTCAGGAAGGGCCCACAGCCACGTGATGATGACTTGTGGTGCACTGAGTTAGTGGCGCCTGGAGCGCTCGGCGGGTGCGCGGCCTGCGCTGATGCATCGTCCGGGCGGGCCGCCCTGGAAGCAATGTCTGTTGCCTACTGGACTCTGCCATAAATGAATCAAGACTCAATTTGATTTGCGAGCCCTGCTGACCGCAGTGTAGGCCGGAGGCAGCGGTCAGAAAGGGCCCACAGCCACGTGACGATGACTTGTGTTGCACAGGGTCAGTGGCACCTGGAGCACTCAGCAGGTGCACAGCCAACGACGATGCGTCGTCCGGACGGGCCGCACTGGGAGCAATGTTTTCGCCTACTGAATTCTGCCTCAATATTGCCACGTGGCGTCGACTTGTGTTGCACAGGGTCAGTGGCACCTGGAGCGCTCAGCAGGTGCACAGCCAACGACGATGCGTCGTCCGGGCGGGCCGCACTGGGGGCAATGTCTGTTGACTAGTGGTTTCCTCCATTAACAGAAATGTGGCTCGATTTGAATTGTGGAACCTGCTGACCGCAGTGTAGGACTAAGGCAGTATCCGGCACACACATGACTCCGCGTTGCTGTGCCGCTGGATGCGCTGGGGGCTTGTGTCGCGGAGTCTGGAGGTCACGGCGGCGGACTCGTGGCAGGGTGAGGTGCGCCACCCTGGCAGATGCATTGCCCATCACGGAAGAGAACTACGCCCAGAGCCCCGGCCTTTTTATCCGCACTCCTACTCTGGAGTGGTGTACGCCGGCCCAGCCCACTGCGCTTACGCTTACAGGGGGGACGGCACAGCTACATGTCCAAGGTCTTCCCCACTGCCTGAGGTAACATGTTTGCGTCCACTGTCCACAACACTACACACCCCAGCAGTATATGTCCACATGGACATGTCTGTGCTCTGCATTCTGTGATCTGTCCAGCACATCACTGTCACACTTGGCATTGTGTACATTCTTCTTCATGGGTGAGTTGCCTCCTTCACACATACTTGGTTCCCACCTCTCCCCTCATTCTGCACTTGTGTGGCTGAGGGGCCATGCCGTTTTCGGAAGGTCAGCTGTCTTGTCCTACGCTGCCTCGGTGGTAGTCCGGGGGTGGGGGATGTCCAGAGGGGGGGGTCCTGGGGGTGTGGCGGTGGGTGTTGTGGCCCTCTTGGGTCTCCGAGCTGCATGTTCATTGTCTCCATGGCATCTGTGGGTCTTCAGATGTGGCTCTGGGCTGGGCTCCCTTTTATGCTGCAGGTTGTCGTCCTGCTTAACACCAGTAAAAGGCAGGTGTTAAATCCCTGCTGCTAACGCGCCTTATCGCCTGTTTTTGGGTCGCATCGCAGATCTGGCTGGCCGTTGAGAATCTCGCGAAGTGGTGTTTTCGTGTGTTTTTGCACGGGAACGCCTACTCTGCATATCATTAGCTTTAGTTGTCGCACTCATCCGTGACGATGTTTTTTGCGGCAGCTATCGCTGGAAAACTGACGATATTGGCAGTTTGCACCAGCTTGGGAATAGGGCGATAAATCTATTGCCACTTTTGCGGCGCTAAAATGCCGATAAATCGGCGATAAGTCCTTGAGAATATGCCCCTGAATGTTTCACTAAGTTAGGCCTGTTTGGGTGAAGTCATCCATTTTGGACTCTGTTGTGCCTCTGCTCAATTTCGGTTATTTATTAATGAAGTACTACAAAAATGTTTGGATATATTTTGCATTGTATATTTAAATCATATCTTTATTTATTCTGAGTCTCTGGGCACACATGTGAAGGTACTACTACAGAGATTAGGAGACCACCATTTTTTTTTTAACTAAGTTAACAAGTAAATATTTCATACCACATACCTAGAAATTTTGGGCTACATTGCTGGCCCACAGAGAGTCAAAATGGATGATAGGGAAAGTGTCAGCAATCCTTGATTGGCAAACATCTACTCTGTAAAAGCAAAAATAACTTCTTACATTTTGCTTACTTTTATTGGAGATTCATTCACCAATTTACCAAGCTAGCTAAATCTAATTCTAAAGTACTTTGCAAGGAAGTTACTTTCACATGGCATACATACGTTGATTAGCTGAATTTCCTTATTACATCTTTCAATGCTAATTTCGGTTCTGTAACAGTTAGAAAATATTTCTTGGACTCTCTTTAATAGTTGGACAAAATACAATTTAATGGTAGTAATTTTTTTCCAACTAGTAGGGAAAAGGAGTTTTTAGAAAATCACCATTTCCCTGTCTAAAGCCTCTAAGGCATTTCAGTATGTATTCCAACTGTCATCTGGAAACTGCTTACTCACCTGTAGTGAGGTGTGAATTGCTCCAAGTACAGGGACAAAGGACCTTGGGTGTGAGGAAGTGTTGTCCTTCAACTGACAGAATGGTGGACTTCAAAGGAGGTTTCCCCTGTCACAGGCAGATGTAACTTACACCTAGGCCTCCCCCTCTATTGTCCCGCTAGTCTAAGTGGCACCAATGAATACAGGAGGGGGTCTGCCCAGAACTGGCTTAGAGTGACCACAGGTGAGTGGTTGCCCATTTTCATAGCCACACCTCTGGGTGAGCAAAGGAAGCTCTAACCAGGAAAAGAAAGGTTCTTCCATATTAGATTTAGGAAGCGAGGGGCATTGTGCAATTGTTTGCAGTAGGGCATACAGGAAGTGCTGCAAAAGTGGGTAGGGGGCTGCCATTGAGGACATTTACCCCTTTGGTTAGGGAGTGGCCAGAAGTTACCCCTACCCACAGGCTGGTGCCAGGCATAACTGTGGCACCACTGTACCCCCTCAGATCACTTCTAGACCTGTAGAAGAACAGAAGACAACTGGACATGCTCTCTGTGATTTAGGTAAATTCCCTAAGACTGGAAGTGCTCTCTCTCTTGTACCCAGAACAAAAAAGTGGACTCCAATGGTAAGAAGGCTGAATTCCTGTTTGGGCTCACTAACACAACATGCTTCAAAAGGCCTTTCCTGCATTTCCCACTGACCAGTTCCAACTGGACCTGCCCTGGACCCTGCTGCTGGATTGGCTGGAGTGAGTCTTGACCACAAGTGTTGTTCCTAAGGTCCTGGACCCTTGCCTGGTTCACAGAGTACCTCTCCAACAGTTTCCTGGAACCTAGGAATTAGAAAGGTTTTGACAACTGTTTGCCCTGAGAACTGGTGTGGGGCAGGGACCAACCTGCAAAGCCGATCTGCCTAGAGTGCAGCACCACTAGTATTGAAGATGCATCCTCAAGACAGCCTGTATTACCGACAGGGCCCTTCACACAAAAAAACTCAAATACCTTGAAAACAAACTATCCAGAGCAGGAAGAGGCTGGGCCTTGAGAAGCTCCAGCTCAATCCCTCTCATACCCCCTAATCTGAAGAAGAAATCATCCCAGGCACACTCCTTCTCAGGAAACACTCCTAAGATTTGGAACTCACTACCTCAGGATATCCGCTGCAACCCCTCCTTCTCCTGCTTCAAACTGGACCTCAAATCTCTTCTGCTTATCAACTTCTTCGCTAACACTCTCACAAGCTGATCCACATCTCCAAAGATGCAACCCCCATCGACATGACCCATATTGAATTCGCCCAACTCGCTCAGTCTCTAAATTGTCACTAATGCGACTACCTTATGCTGTATTGTTCTATATTTTTTTTTACTGTTTTGACCCACTCGAATCCTAGCATGTATTGTGATTGAACTTATTCACATAACCTGTAAAGCGCTCTGATACCTTCTGGTCTAGTTAGCGCTATATAAAACTCAAATAAATTGATTACATTTCTTTAGCTCACAACGGCTCCTTCAATGTTCATTCCTGCAGGAGCAAATTTGATTCAGCAGGACTGCGGTAGACTGGCATCTGACGATGTCGAGCCTTCTTTGGCCTAATCCTGCAGCCTTTCCCCTCTGAGGAGGTAATTTTTTGACCAGGATGAACCTGGCCCTTATATCTGGCCCATGCTCAATCACGATTAACTTTAAAACTTACCCTTGTCCTGATGAGGGTCAATCAGATGACAGTGGTTGTGCTGAATGCTTTTGGCATTATTTGTAAATAAAACTTTAGAAAATCATATCTCCCGTTCTATTTATTGGATTTTTGTCATTTTGAAGTGATTCTTTTTTTATACAATTTACTTCCTTTTTCTAAATTGGTTTGGGATTTTACTTGTGAGGTGCTTTACTTTTATTACTGTTTGAGTACTGCATAAACACTTTACATATTGACCCTAAGTTAAGCCTGTCTGCTCTGTGCCAAAACTACCAATTGGTTGAGCTCAGGTTAATTTTGTGACTTCACGGGTTCACCCTGACAAGACCAGTGGTTCTTATTTTAGGGGGGTACTCACTCCCCTCAACTAACACCTCAATTTCTTACATCATTAGATCTCTCTGCTGACTTCTGTGAAGTTTGCAGGGATCTGGAGGAGGTTGCAATAGGGTTTCAACTCTGGAGGAGCGAAACCCAGCATGTGATGAGGAGGTGGAGTGGCTCAAATAAAAAGTTCTTTGCCTGTAAGACCAACACCTTGGCCTACAGGCCCATGCCGAGGATCTAGAAAATTGCTCCTGGCGAAATATTATTCATAATAAAGGGTCCCTACCAAAGCTGAAGGTACTGACTTGAGAGAGTATGTCAAGGTCCTTTTCTGGCATGTCTTAGGCACTCCGGAAGAAGTTGAAATAAAAATTGACATAGTCCACCGAGTTGGTCTACCGAAACTGGATAAAGCATTATGTATGCGCGATTCCCAACTGAAAGAGACTATTCTCCGCAAGGCGTGAGAGACCCATCTGGTCCAATTCTGAGGGCACATGTTGGTGCTGTACCAAGACTTGGCAGCTTTAATTCTCCAGGAAACACCAGAAATTTCACCCCATCACTGCCCATCTTAGAGACTCCAGCATAACATATTCATGGGGACACCCCTTTCACCACGAGGGCAAGCTGTATCAACTCAGATCTTTGACTGAAGCATGCAGTGTTCTTAGTATCACTGACAATCCAGAGGATACCCAACGCACCAGCTCCCAAGATGGCTGGCCCGTAAGCGTTCCCAGTGGCGGCGTGCTAGAAACTCAAATACAACTAAGAAACCAGATCCTGCAACTATTGCAAGAGAGACAATCAATCCTGAAGACGTTAATAGAGGGCACTGATAAATCAGACACAGTGTGAAATGTGCGCAAATCTTACTCAACCATATTGCTCTGCTTGGCAGAGGGCATCTTGATGGCGGGGATGAGAGAAGACACGTACTTCGAACTGTGTGCTATCCCAGTTGTTCTTTCCCTTGTGGATCACCCACTCCCGCAGCCATGGCTGATAATCTCTGCCCCACATTCCCAGATCCATACCTTTCCATGAGGGACTATGTTTACTGTTTGATGCATATTTTGTATGTATATGTTTGACAGTTGCTTTATTCAGGTTTTTTTTTTCTTTCGCTCAGCCATATGGGTCTGTTTCTGGGCCCTTTCCTGGGCGGCCATGTGACTCTATCTTGCTTAGAAAGCCCCTTAGTTGTGAGCTTTCACCCAAGAAAACAGCAGACTTCACAGGTTCTTCTAACCCTGCCCCATCTTCCACGATCTTAAGATCACTAGCCTCAATGTACAGGGCCTAAATAATCCCTTAAAATGGTCTGCTGTGCTCTCATTGTTGGAACAGTCCGGCAGTGATATATGCCTTTTACAAGAGACACACCTATCCTCAAAAGTTATACCCAAATGCAATCCTGCTAGTTCCTGTGCCAGATCTGGTCCTCGGGCCTCTCTAAGGGGGGGGTGGCCATCCTCTTCTCCTGCAGATTTAGGGGGGAGGTCTTAGACACAATTGCCAATGTCAAGGGGTGTCTTCTTGCAATTAGACTTAAACTAGGTACTTTTCACCTTACTTTAGTGAACATCTAGGCACCTAATGAATCTCAGGAACTCTTTATCATTAATTCCCTGACATCTGCACTTAGATCCCCAGACACAGCCTTTTTGATTGGGGTGCTATGAATTTAGTAATGGACACCGATCTAGACTGCTCCAGACAGCGCTCTGACCAAATGGGTGCTTTTTTCACTTTAAGATTACAGTGGATGGCAGACTGCAGATTGTGAGACGCCTGGCGCCATCTCCATCCACTGTCTAGGGAGTATACGTTCTATTCAGTGGCCCACAAAACATATGCACACATCGATCATTTGCTAGCAACTCCGACTCTACTAGCTCTTATCACAGAGGCAGCCATTGCCCCCCGCTCATTGTCAGATCGTGCCCCTCTCTCCCTATCTCTCCAAATCGATGTGTCTTACCGCTGGCATCTTAGAGACCCTTTGTTGCAGTATCCAACCACGGTTGATTCCCTTCAACACAGCATAGCAGATTATCGCCATACTAATGACACCGGGGAAGTTCCTTTGTCATCCATTTGGGAGGCCCTGAAACTGGTTGTATGGGGGGGGAGGCTCCTAGCACCCTCGGCAACTGAGAACCACAGATTCCGAGCCAATTGGCAGCTCCTAGAAAAATCAGTTGCCAAGCTTGAAGCAATCCACAAGCGACGGGTGCCCCCAGGGTTTGGAGGGAGGTTGAGAAGCAGAGACTCCTCCTCAAGCGTCTTGATCTCGATTGGGCAGAATACACTCTAGTGTACCTCAAGCATAAATTCTACCTCAGCAGCAATCACTGCAGGAGGATGCTAGCACACCACTTCTGTAGTAAAATACACGCTGGAATGGTCAAGGAGATACGCACTGGCCCCCAATTAAAAGCCCGCTCCGATGCAGAGATCACCTCGGTTTTCCGGGTCTTTTACGGCTACTTGTACTTCATTGCAGGAGATCCTCTTCCTTACCTTAGCGAAGCCAATCTCACTACCCTCCCGTCCACGGACATTGAAGCTTTAGACCAACCCATACGATTGAAGAAGTGATTTCGGTGATTGCTCGGACTGAAGCCTCAGAAATCCCAGGGACCTGATGGTTTTAGTGTCCTATTTTACAAGGTCTTTTGTCAGGAGCTTTCCCCCATACTTACACAGCTGCATAACTCATTTGCAGACTCTGGCTCCCTCACTGACTCAATGCTGGAAGCTGCTATCTCGATTATCCCATAAACCAGGCAAAGACTTGACCTTATTCAGGTCCTATAGACCCATCTCCTTAATAAATATAGATGTCAAACTGTTTACCGGTAACTTAGCGCAACACCTAAACCCACTTCTGCTAGGTTTGATAGAGCCGGACCAGGTGTATTCATTCTGGCGCGTCACTGTGGCGACAATACCAAGTGTTTTCTCTACATTCTGGATAAGATCCACAGGTCTTGGAGAGAAGCATTGCTCCTCTCCATAGATGCTGAAAAGGCATTTGATCATGTCCTCTGGCCCTATCTCTTTGCAACTTTACGAAGGTATGGCTTCAGAGACAAATTCTGCAGATGGATCTGCTGCATCTACAGCAAACCCAGAGCATTAGTGAGGGTCAATGGTCTTTCGTCCTCCAATTTTCCAAAATCACGGGGCCCACGAAAGGGGTCTCCTCCATCCCCTTTTCTTTTCACCCTATATATGGAGACCATGGGGCAATCCAGACATTGTAGGTGTCTTTTTTGGGGAGACCAACATCTCAACTGTTTGTACACTGATGATGCCATCTTGTCCATAGCAAACACAAGGAGATGATGGACGGAGTGCTGAAACTTTTCAGACACTCACCCCCAGTCACAGGTCTGGGTTGAATCCATCATCGTTCGTTAGCTCACTTCGCCACCTCAGTTCAGACCCAGGAATATGCAAATCAGTCTTGACTCTGTTCCTTATGGGAACAGTCCAGTCCGAACTGCCAAGCAAGGTCTTCCCTCCATCTTGTCCATAACTGACTCTATGTCTTCACTCTCTGCACTTGTCTCAGAACTCCAACTATTCGACAAAGTCTCTGACTTTAAAGTAAACTTAGAGAAATCGCAGATTCTGAACCTCTCTATCACTTCCATTCACAAGTCTGCTCTGTGAGCTTAATTTCCATTTGAATGGGTGAAGGATTCCCTAGATGTCAAACTTGTCATGTCTCTCTCCAAGACTCTGGCCTATAACTATTTTTCTTTTACCTCCCAGATGTGTGGGGTGCTGGACGCATTGAGACAGCTCTGTCTTTCTTGGAATGGCCGGATAGCAGCGATAAAAATGACAATACTCCCACATATTTTATACATGTTCCAGACCCCCTCGCTTACCCCTCCTCTTAAGGCTTTGTGCTCCTTGCAAGTACAGATAAACAATTTTTTATGGGATAGCAAACAGCCTTGCCTTCATCAACAGATATTTTATTGCCAGAAAGAGACGGAGGCCTTGCGATCCCTATGATAATCAACTGTTATCAAGGGGTGCAACTCTGTTAGTTGGTGAAGTGGAACCGCCCTCTTTCCGGAAAACATTGGTCCTTCATGGACCAAGCTACTGAGGGTGCGGAAATATGGGAACTCTACTGCATCTCGTATGGCACTGTCCAAAACGTACCAGATACTGGGACCAAATCCTCTCCGACATCGACACTGCTTTTCACACCTCCATCCCTAGGTTTCCGGCATACACTATCTTAGGACTCCCAAACCCTCTGACCTACCCCTTACGTTCCAACTGGGGTAGACAAATGTCGCTAGCCTTGGGAGCTACTCACCAAGTGATCTTGCCCCTATAGCGAACGGACAGAATACCTGACCACATCTCTTGGTTACACAAATTGTGGTTTGTCCTGGGGATGGAGAAACTGTCCTTCGCGTTGGACCCCAAAACTACCTCCTACTCCGACAGATGGGCCCCCTCATCCAAATTTTATCCTCTGAATTTAGAGACCTAACATGTCCCACTTACCCTTGGCTACTCCGTGTGATTCCTCATGAGTCTCCTGATATTGCCTAAATATTGTTGATACTTCAATGAATATCACCTTCCTTTGTAAAAAAAAATGGTTTCGCATACCACAACATTATTTCTTCACAGTTTTGAAGTCTGCATAAGTCTGTTAACTTATGTATGCTGCCAGCCCTATGGTTGTTGGCAATCAGCTGAGCTCACTGGATTATATTTCATTCCACTGCCGGCCACTGGTTGTAGGCGAACAGCTGTGTACCACATTAGACAGACTTAATAAACAGAACGATTCCTAAACCTAACATATATAATGAAAATAGATCAGTATTACATGATTTACATAATAAATAACAATCATGTAATTAAATAACATTTATTAAGTAGTTCATAATTGATAATTGATTATCACCTAATTACCTTCCCACCCTAAATCCCCAAAAACTCAAAAACCAGCAACGAAACTATAAATTACTATTAAGATTTAAATAAAGAATTCTAGATTACTTAAAATTGTAAGCTATATTAAAACAAAATATTTAACATTTATGTAAGTAGTAGCACATTAAACTAATTTATCAACTAAAACACATTCAAATAATTAAAAAACAATGGGGCCCATTACGATGGCGGGCGGAAGCACTACCGCCGTGCTGGGGGATGCATAAACCACCAGTTACCGCCCGCATACCGCAGCCCACACGCCCGCCAAATTACGATGTGACAAGGCAGCCAAACACCGCCGGCAAGCCAGCGACGCCGTCCGCCATCAAAGTGCGCCCGCTCACGTAGCGGCGCAGCCCAATGGAGACACACCGCCAGACGAAATCACGTACCGCCCGGCGTACAAATTACGATGCCGCAAACAAACAGCTCCCACGGCTAAGAGACACCGCACGCGAAAGTGAGGCGGAAACCCGAACGCCGAGCACAGACACCGAAGAGGCGACCCCCCCGAGCATGAATCCAGCACTGCAGGCCCTCCCCATGCTACACCTGAAGCACCACCAAGGAGGCAACGTACCGCGGAGACGCAGGTAGGCACACACAACACACACAACAAGGGCACGCAAACAGCGCACACAGTGCAAGTGCGGAAAAGGAGGACATGGCACCCCCCCAACACCCATGCGTGGACAAGACACATCCACCACTGCACCCACAAATGTAACACAGGGCAAAGTGCAACATCTCGCAAATATCATGGGCACACCACCTGGGACCAGGAACTAACGACCCCGTCACGGCACAGCAGCACAGCGGCGATGACGCAGCCACACATGCGCACAACTCAGCGCCCAACTATAACGCCATGTATGCGTCGCACACAAACAACACAGGGACACAACCAAGCACCACACACACGAGCCACACCCAGAACGCACATGACACGTGACAGGCCTGCCACAGTCATGACCCCAACGCCCAATTCACGGACAACACCCAACGTCACACAACCGACGCCCACATGTCAGTGAAGTCACGCAACATCAGGACACACCCCTGTGTAACAAACATGGCGAAGCACACAGCGGCGGCAACACCACCCAGTAGTACATGGGCCCCGTCGGGAAGAGGTACGCCAGTACCACACAGAAACACCCATACCACCCTGCACCCATGAACCAGACATACAAACGGAACACCAAAGAGCCCGGGGACCGACAACAGGTGGACCCAAGAATGACACCCACACACAAGGCCCAACGCATAGCGGAAACACAGCCTGCCGCCCACACACGGGAGAGCAGACAGCACTGAATGACCTTCCATTCCAACTCCGTAACCACATCCCGACTAAACAAGCCGGAGAATACAGCCATTGTCCCAAAAAAAGACCAACACAGGCATGCAGAGGAAACCGACCACAGGGCAGATAGCGCATATCACCTAAGAACATACCGAACGGGAAAGAAAGGAATATATAAAACTCCCCCATGCCGTTCCCATGCAAGTTATCTGGAAGGAGTCACACACCACTGACCTTGAACATTCAGAGAAGCACGTGGGATGAGGGCCCGTGTCCTCCGCACAAGCGAACAGAACACAAGTCCTGCCCCCCTACGACCATCACAGATCTCAGCGCAACCTCGGAGCCTGCACACTGCAGACTGCACACACAGCCGGAGCACGCCACCACATCGCCCAGCAGCAAAATGGCACCTACAACACACCTGCCCAACTACGCCAAACAGGTCAAGCTGTACAAACACAACCTGATACAGCTACTGGGATGCGAACCCTTATCCCTGCTGAACGTAAGTTACCGACTGACTTACCGCATCGCATTGTTCAGCTGCGTCATACCCGTCTTCTACTGTCAGAGGTGTCCCTTCCACCATCCTGTGGAGTTGTGCCTCTCCAACCCGGCATGTCCAAGGGCGGACCTGCTACCACTATTCCACCCTCTGGACGCACACGACAGGGCCTGTTCAGCCTATGGGGGCATGGCGTATGTGGCGAACATCGGACCCACACTGCAATGGGACCACTGTACCTCCACACGACGGATCATGGATCACAGCTACATCGAATGTCACCCAGCATGCCCCATCATGCTCCTACAAGGGACAACTTACGAACAACACCGTGACAGCCACCATCCGCTACATTGGCTGGCAAACATGTATACCACCAATGAAATGGAAGCCCTGCAGGAAGCCATCGCATACCTGACAACCTGTCAATTCGTAGGACCCCGGCGCAATCCCCCAATTGAGCCATGATGTCCGACACTGTACCCATGCTTAGCTTCCGCACGGACTGGCCAGTAACCACCACAACAGCCATACCAAACGACCTGCAACTGATACCACACCATCAACGACACTGCCATGACATCGGATGTGTCCGGGACATGCACTCCGTTCCCCATCACATCCAGGAACTCTGCATGTATCGGGGAGGCAGTGGCATGGGATATGTGTATCGCACCCACATGGACAGAACTGCACGTACAACTATGCCATGACATGGATCCTGCGCCCATGGACATATGCACCGCCCAGTGGACAGGAATCGCCCGGCTGGAGTATGTGAGAGCTGCACCACTTTTCCCCCTCCCCGGAAATCCCGTAACAGGACCATAGCATGGACGACAAGTGCATACAACAACAACACGACCCCAGTGACTGTGACATGTCCAGTATCCACCATATGGCAACAACAAGTGGGACGCCGTTGCATGCACGTAAGCCCATGCCCTGATGTCAACTCACACGCACGCGTGCATGAGTAACAACAGCAGCACACCTGTCACATGGAACTGAGATGGACTGTGCCCATGATGCCAAGCGGTCTGGTAGGCTAAATGTATCCCGTCTGTGTCAAAGTCCGCAGCACCGCAGCCACTTGCAAATGAACATTAGCACAGCAACAGCCAAGCAGATGTAACTCTGAAGCCCACATCCCACATGCAACAGCTAATCACATGTACCCCTACACCCTTAGCTATGTGTAATCATGCTCAGTATATCCCCCACATGCATACCGCTGCCAGTAGTGTCCACTATACTGCATCACAGAGGACATAAGTCACAATACATGGTTTGAAGAAAGAAACTGTCTCTGCTGATTCCTTTCACAAGTACGAATGTGAGATGATGAGAGTGTGTGATGTACACGGCAGTCGTGACATGACTATGTAGTCCACTGTCATTCGATGTCAACGCAAATGAGTAGCACAACTGTGGAAGACACACATGTGTCGTGTGAAGCGGGGAGACGCTTCGCTCAGGTGGGTGGGTGTGACGGGTAGATGCGCACATGCAAAGTTGAAACACGCTGTGTCGGGAGGGGTCCGGAACTGCACATTACCGCTTCCCTGGGCAATGTCAAAGGCCACATGTCGGGGGGGATGTGAACACGTGTGTGCACAGCAGCCGGGCACACGAACAATGCGGCATCAGGCGTACACGTCAGCCCACCCTCTGTGGACAAGCTGGATCCTGTTGTGCGCCCGCCAGGCCCTTGACAAGGCACACACAGCCCCTGCCGACCAGGTGTATCCCCAACATTGTCAACCTGCACAGGCAATCCAGGGCACGGGATGGCAGTGGAGCATGGTGGGGAGAGGACTCGGCGCGCTCCTCCGGGACACATCACGCAGGCAAAACATCCTCAATGTGTAGCATGGCTCATGTCATATGGAAGTATTGGGGAGCACACACATCACGAGCAGGAGTGACGTCACGGAAGGTGGCTCGCACCATCCCACCCATTGCCTACATCTCCACACACGTCACATGCCGTTGCAACAGAGAAGCCAGCGCGTGCGCAAGCACCTCCGAGCCCGCCCCAGTGAGGCAAAAGAGTGAATGTGTGGGTCCATCAGCCCCAGATGGACGCGGCATGGGCCGCTAGGGCAGCTACAGCCTCTGTGTGTCGCAGGTGGTGTATCCGGACTGCGGAGACTGCTATGCATTGTCTATGTTGCCCGTGTCTCGAGTCGGGGCACCACGCAGGTGGACGGCGTCCCGCCACACATCATGCCGTGAGACAGACCACTCGTTCAACTGGACCCACACATACACTCCTTGGCCTCTCCGGGGCGAGCTTGGGGCTGCATCTGCATGCGCTAGCCCCACAGTTGCAAATGCATATTGGGGGAGCGAGGGGAGGCCATGAGGACAGGGACAAAGACGACTGTATTACTGTCAGTGAGTTCAAGGAATGACCCTGATGTGGACAGGAAAAGACGTGCCCCGTGTGTATTGCAACTAGTCGCTAATCCGATCACCCTCCCATGTCCTGCATGTAAGCCCGCACCTAGCCCCGCCCACCCACTACATTGAAATTAGCACCAGCACAAAATCATCCACATTCGAAGCACTGACTAGGGGTGACAACCATCGGACACACTTGTTGAGGCCACCCACGCATACATGTGGGCCCTCCATGATCCATGTCACCTGCGGCCAAGTGATGACATGCGCAATGACGGAAGTGAGGAGAGCTGTCCGCCCCACGCACAGATGGTGCATCAGCTCCACAGACCCAGCAGCGAGTGCAGCAGGGGTCACATGTGCAGGGGCAGCTGTGCCTGGTGTGAAGGCACATTCAAATTGACAGCACATCGACCAATGTGTAGTCTGCCCACATCTACAGTCCATTGTCATGCGGACATGGAAAATGAACATAGGGCAACACATCTGTGTGGGTGCACCCACTGTGACCAACACTGTGCAATCATCGACGTACTCGCCCTGTGCATGGCCCACCACACAAAGGAGGTCACATTCAGTGCCACCATCCCACACACACATCCCTATCACGAGACATGGTGTGTCCAATAGTCAGTACTGAGTTAGCGCCCATCTGGAGGGTCCTGAACAGGAGACACATGCAACCCACTAGGCAGTCGGTGCTGTCACCTACTGGCATTGTGCAGTCAATGTGCAGGCCAGGCTTGCTGGGACTGAGAGGGGCAGCATGGCCCAGCCTGACATCCACACGAGCAACAAGTGCACTGAGACCTGCATTGGCAATTGCAGACGTTGGCCTGCACCCAGCTGGCCCGGGACGCCTACCTCCATAGTGGAACACGCAGGGTGCAACCGCGAGGGTCATCGGAGTTGGCCGTAATGGCCTGGCCCATGTTGGTGACAGTCCGCTGATGCCATGTGCACCACACAGTATGATGTGCGCACTGCATCGTCAGGTGTGGCCATGATGTGCGCGTGGGTGCAGGTGCACGATGGACGGGGCCACAACATGCCGTGTGCATAGGCAGGGACGGCCAGTGGCCGGCCCCCACATGTCTGTTAGCATGTCATCATCTGCACATTGGCATGGGTGCATGGTATACGCATATGCACACGCATGTCATCTCTCACTATGTACATCTGCCACTTGGCACGTGCAAGGTTACGTGTCACATGTGATGTGTATTTGCAAGCACACAGCCGTGTTGGCATGGGGCTGTCAATGTGTACACCTGACAATGCTTCTGGAGGTGTGATCCGTACAGTGCTGCACATAGGGTGCAGTGGTGACACCAATGACTGTCTCATATCCCCTCGTGCCACAGGTCCCACTTGTCTTGGCCGCTCAGCCTGTGCCCACATCGTCGTTGGTGTGTGCCATACTCATCCAGCCTCGGAAGCAGTGTGATGCACAGCAGCCAGTCATGTTGCCGTGGTGTTGCCGCTTGCCGAATATGCAGTCAGTCCCCATCAGCACGCCTCACAGGTCATTGAGGCCTGGATCCCCATGTGCATGCACATAGCAATGGTTTGTGTCACTGCTCATTGCTATTGGTGGGAGACCTGTGTAAGTGTATTGTAGCTGTGCTGTCCCTGCATGACAGCTGTTCTGTGACTCATGTTCTTGCTCTGTCATATCAGTTATGTGTATGTGAAAATGCCATGTGGCGTGTTGCTTTGACATGTGTCCACTCCCATCTTTCCTAGGCGGAGACCAAACATTTACCGCCCTTACCAATTGTTGGCGGACATGGAGGATTCTGAGGTCATCCGGAAATTTCGTCTGGACCGACCAACCCTGCATCGACTATGTGCCATGTTGGAACCCCACCTCCGTCCTCGCAGGGTGTATCCGACAGCATTCACCCCCACGGCTAAGGTGATGGCTGCACTGCATTTTTCGCCACTGGGTCATTCCAGCACACAGTGGGCAGTGGAGGTGGGATGTCCCAGCCCATGTTCAGCATGGTGCTGAGGGATGTACTGGCAGCCATGATGCTGTACAGGAACAGGTACATCAGATTCCCCAGGGCACGTGAGTTGGCGGCAGTGAAGGGTGCATTCTATGCCCTTGGACGGATCCCACACGTCGTTGGTGCCATTGACTGCACCCATGTTGGCCTTGTCCCACCACAGGCCACTGAGCAGCTCTTCCGCAACCGGAAGCACACGCACTTCCTGAATGTGCAAGTGGTGTGCCTTGCGGACATGGTCATCTCCCACGTGTGTGCAAAGTTCCCAGGCTCGGCCCATGACGCGCACATCATGCGAAACAGCATATTACCACGACTGATGACCAATCTGCAACAGGACCGTGGCTGGATTGTCGGTGAGTATGTGGAGTTGTGTAGCGTGCTGGCTTAAGGATGCTGTCTACTGTCCTGTTTGAATTGCAACGGTTCTCTGTGTCCCCCCGCCCAGGTGACTCGGCTTACCCGAATGGGCCCTGGCTGCTCAGTCCATTACGAAATCCTCGGACCCCAGCAGATGACCGCTACAATGAGGCACATGGGAGGACCAGACGTGTGGTCGAGCGTACCTTTGGCCTCCTCAAGTCCAGGTTCAGATGCCTGGACCGCACCGAGGGGCGCTGGCGTACTCCCCACAGAAGGTGTGCCAGATAGTGGTGGCTTGCTGCATGCTGCACAATCTGGCCATTCGAAAGCAGATCCCCCTAATTGTGGATGACGGAGATCAACCAGGGCCCCAGCCTGCACACCTGGACAGCTCCAGTGAAGAGGACAGTGGAGAGGATGAAGCTGTGAATGTGCGTCAGCAGCTCATCGCCCGCTACTTCACTTGACGGTGAGTGACCATGTACGACGGCTGATGTGGCTGTAGTTGTGCAGGTGTATGTGTGCTCTGTTACTGGGGCCTTTTGTTCACTGAGTGCTGTGTGTCAATGGTCCATGTCCAGGTTGGTATGCCACTGTCAGTGGCTGTAGCATTGTGCCCTGTTGCTCTCAGAGATGTGTGTGCATTGCTTGTAGTTGGTGACAAGTACTGTGTGATGAGTGTGTGACACACTCATTGAATGTACTCTTGTTCTGTTTTTCACCCCTAGGTCCCTGCAGCCTCTCCTGTCCCATCGACATGCCACACAGCAGATGCTATTCTGCTCATGGTGGCGATTGCACATCTTGGAATAAACCCAGGACACATTAAGCCGATTGTGATCAAGGTGTATTTATTAACAGCGGTGACATGTGATTGTGTGCAAGGTGATGACAAATGTGGTGCATGCTGTGACAATGAGTTGACGGTCATGGCTGCGTGATGGTCAAGGTGTACCCATGGAGTTCTATGTCCACAGTCCAACAGACACATGCCATTCACATGGCAGTGTGGGCTAGGATCGTATTCCAAGTCAATGCAGTAGGTGGTCAAGGTGGCTGGCTGACTCACTGGCGTTTGGTGCGGGCGAAGTCCTCTCTGGACACCTGTTTCCACTTAGGACGGCCCCTTCCACGTTTGGGAGGGGGGTGTTGATGTTCCGCTGGTGGTGGCTGAGGAGTGCTCACTCGCTGTGGACGCAGGGGAACGTGATGCTGCACGACCCAGCGCCACAGCAGGTGGTGGCGGAGGTGGTGTTGCTGGCCTTGCTTGTGCCCTCCCCCCACCACCAGCTGGCCCATGAGGTCCGCGATTCGGGCCATGTGGGCGTCCATGGACCTCAACACCGCAAGGACCTCCCGCGTGTCGCTTGCCGACCTGGCCCATTCGCCTTGGGCCTCCTCATAGGCCCCAAGGACTCTGTCGATTGGCGGCAGGGCTTGGCTCCCAGGCACAGTTGGCGTTGGCCTGGCCCTGCTCCTCCTACCAGTACTGCTGCCACCGACCTGCCCACTAGCCACATTGCTCACCACGGGCCTCGCTGTGGCTCCCAGGGTGGACCCAGTCGGCCGGACCACCACTTGCGCTGGGGCTGGGGCCAGTGATGACGTGGTGGTGGTTGCGGCAGTGGGAGTGGCTGCAACGAGCGTGGGGGTGGCCGTCACAACAGTGGTAGTGGCCGCTACGACAGTGGCAGCAGGGGGCTGTGAGTGGTCATCAGCCCTGGATGATGGGTTGGTGGGTGGGAGGAGGTGCCTGGGGTGCGGTTGGGCCCTGCCACACCAGATGGGCCTGCTGGGTGGTCCGTGTCCGGATCGGAGGACAGATCCTCCACATCCGTGAGTCCTTGTTGGAGGCTTGCAGGCTGGCTGTGCTGGCTGCTGTCTCCATCTCCAGCATCCAGCAGTTCGTCACCTGTGGGGGGAATGAGATATGTTATTGTGTTGCACATGACAAAGTATGTATAGGTTGTCTGACATCCACAGTTCGTGCACAGTCGTGCACAGGTTTCCTGGAGCCGTGTGTGTGGCTGTGCTATTTGTTGTTGTGTGGGCATGCCAATGGGACTGTGTGCTGTGGACATGTGGCATGGGACGGATTGGCAATGCCGATGGGTGTGTTGCTGTGCCCCTGCTTTTTGTGGCTCTGGTGTATGCGGACTCCAGTCCCATCGTGGAGGTTGGTTTGTACTATGCTCTTGGGGTTCAAATGTAACGCTTCGTAACGCAGATGGCAAAATGGGGGTCAGCCTCCTGAAACGCATTTGAGATGAACTATGCTTTTGGGGTACATACTGTGTGCCATGGGTGCAGAACGTGACATGTGTTGTGGCAACATGACAGTGCATGGTCTGAGGTGTGTGTATGTCTGACATACCCTGCATATTTGCTGTCTGTTGTGATTTCTGGCCATGTAATTGGACGCATTGTTATGAGTGAGTGATGGTTGTGTGCCACACGACGTATTGCAGATGGTCCAATTCCTTGGTGTGCGTGCTGCCCTGTGCCATGTGCATCACTGCAGTGCTCGGGGGTGTGTGGCCCATGTTATGTGTGTAGTTGCTCACAGTGTGACGTGCGCTTCATTCACTTCTGGCACATGATTTATCATGGGCATGTTTCTTTGCGTGACTACTGTATGTGGACCAGCTGTTCGGATGACATACCTTTCATGTGACTGGGGCTGACGGATGAGATGGATGGTATGTTGTATGTGCATTGTGTGTCTGTGTGTTTGATGGGTCCAGTGGTGTTCGTGTGCATTTATGTTGTTCCACGCTGTTGCGTCTAGTGTGGTATGTCTTACATGGGCGTAGTTGTGGGATGTGTGGTTGACAGGCAGTAGGGGCTACATGGACAGGACTTCGATGGTGTTGCAGTTGTGTGTGATGGGTTGCACTGTGCCTGCCGTGTGGTTCTGTAATCAGTGTGACTTGTGCATGCAGACGTGGCTCCTTGGGTGTTGCTGTGTCTGTGATGGGTCATGTGGGGTGTGACTCTGTGGTTCATGTCCGTGTGCACATTGTTCACATGGTTGTGGCAGGGAGCTGTGCTGCGTGTTCCTCTGCTATTTGACATGTCCCATGTGTTAGTCGTAATTCAGTCCTCATGCCTCCAGTCACCCCGCCCTGTCCAGTTTCCCACCTGCAGGTTGTTTTTGAGCGTGCACTGGACTGGATGCAACATGGTTATGGGCGGGGGGTGCTCCATGTTGCAGGTCTGTGGGGGTGGGGGCGGTGTTATGGGTCGTGGTGATGGCTGGACACCCACTGACACCGTTTGTCCTGGGGCGGGATGTCTACCTGTCGGCTGCCGGTGTGCACTGCAGTGGCTGCTACGTGGGTGTGGGGTGTGGGCTGTGCTCCTCCTTGCTGTGCTGTGGGACTAGGGGCCTGGTGTGTGTTGTACTTCAGCTGTCCCCCCTCCCACCCACTGCGCTTTGTGTTGCTGCTGCTTACCTGTTACTGGTCGGTTGGTGCAGCTACGGCTGCCACATGGGTGTGGGGGGTGCTCGTTGTGGCGCTTCTGGAGTACTAGGGGACCTGTTGGTAGTTACGTGGCTGGCTGGGTGTACACATGCCCCCATGGTTTGGTTAGTTGATATGTTTGGGCTGTGTGTGTGGTGGTGCCTGTTGCATGTGTGAGTGATGTGTTGTGTATTGTGTACTGGACATGGGGGCGTTTGTCCCTCGGAGCTATGGCATGGTGGTAGTGCATGTGAGTACATAGCGGTGTGCTGGTATACATTTGTTTGTACTTGCCAGCCTCCACTCCCCCTGGTAATCCGGTGAGGATCTCCGGATGGATGATGACTCGCACCTTCTCCTCCCACGCTTTGAAGGTCTTGTAATGCGCGGGATTCCCTCCGCCAGTCGTGGCAGCCAGCTCTCGGTTTTTGCTCTCCTTCTTCTTGACCAGGCTTTTGATGTCGTTCCACCGTTTGTTTATCTCTCCTCTGTTTCTGGGTACGGTCCCGACTGCATTCACCTGGTCTACAATTCTGTTCCACATCCTTTTTCTGGTGGCTAGTGGGGTGTGCTGGACCTGGTTGCCATAGATTTGTGTGTGCACCTTGACGATCTCGTCGACCATGACCGTCAGCTCAGTGGAAGTGAACTTGGGCATTCTGTGTGATGCCATGGTGTTTGTGGTGCTGGTGCGGTGTGTGATGTGTGATGTGCAGGGGGTTTGTGGTGCCGGTGTTTGGTGGTGGTGGTGGTGGTGGGTGTGATGTGTGCGTATCTGTGGTGTACTGCTGTCCTTGCTGTGTCACTGTGTCCTCTCCTCTCCTCTCTGCTTTGCAATGTTGCAAGGGGTTGTGGTCTGTGGAGGGGCTGTTTTTGTACTTACCTGTTTGGGTGTGTCCTGATGGTCTGTTGTTTTCAGGTTTGTTGTGGCTGGTTTTCTGGGCTTTGTGGTTTATTTATTTGTCCAGGGGTGGTGTGTTTTCGGGATGTGTACTTTGTCTGTGTATTTGTGCGTGGGTTGCTGTGTGGACTTGTTTGCCATGTTGTGTGTGTTTGTTTGAGTCCGGGGCTGTTTCTGTGCAGGGACGTGGCCGCCATGGCTTCTGCCGTGTCCATTTTCTTCAGTGTTGTTTCCGCTGGCGGGCGGTGTATTTGTTGTTTTTCCGCGCTCATGTCGGTGCGATCGTAATTTCACGTGCGGTGTCTCGACCGTGAGGGCGGGCGGTTTTGTGTTGTCGTGCGTCTTTCCGTCCGTGGCGGGCGGTTTGACTCCGACTCGGGCATGGGCGGGCGGTATTTTGTGTGTTTTTGCCGCCGCTGGCGGTTTTCGGTTCGAGGCATCATAATTGCTGGGTCGGTATTCAGAAGGTGTAGGCGGGCGGATTTTTGCCGCTTTCATGGGTGGCGGATTTTTTTACGCCCGGTATCGTAATGGGCCTTAATATTTTTAACCACTATATTTTTGAAAACTGTATTAATAACATCGATATTATTTAGAACAATATTACTTATCTCAAAAAGCAATATTCTAGTCTACAATATTTGTGCATCATGAAATTTGTGTGCCACGATATTTAATTTCTGATATTTCTTTCTCCCAATATTTTTAACTCAATATTTTGTCCAAACACCCACCCACCCAGGGACTGGATTTGCATTCCAATGGTCAAGTGGCTGACCTTACTTCTGATTCAGGGTCACAAAAGCAGAAGGACGTCTGACTCAAAGAGGGCTCAGCTGGCCACAGAGAAATGGAACCTACAGGAGTCATGGTGGCAAGAGACCAGGTGCCTAGAACCCCGCCCAGAGGAGCCAAGAAGGCAGGACCAACCAGAGATAACTATTCTAGCAGTTGGAAACGGTGTGCAGACAGAATATCGAGTTTAAAATATCGAGTTGCACAAATATCGAGTTAGAAATATCGTGGTTCAGAAATATTGACAGCAAGACTATTGTGGTCAGGAATATCGAATTTAGGCAAGTAATATCGATTTTAAAAATATCGAAGTGTTTAATATTGTTTGCAAAAATATAGGGGGTCATTACGATGGCGGTGAACTCGCCATAAGCAGCCTGCCGGTGGCGGTATCACCGCCATCGCAAAGCACTTTTCCGCCCGCCAGATTACGATGGCGGGCTGTGTGCATCAGCCACGGGTCCGAACCAGGCAATTGTTACGATTTCCTGGCGGACCCCCCCCCGCCCGCATCTACAAAATGGTGGCGGTGCCTAGCGGGAACCGTCCGCCATATTATTATGCTGCATCCAGCGGGGATGTTCTTTGGGGGCCCGTTGCAGGCCCCCCTTGTGCCGGGGGACCTCAGTTTTGCACTGGGGGGGCACCTATGGTACCCCCAACATTTCCCTGCACCAGATGGCAGGCACCGCGTGGTGCCTGCCACGTAGTGCATGGAAATGCAAACAGTGCATTTCGAACATTGCGGTGGGTGCTACAGCCAGCAGCTCCCGCGGCAATGTTAGAGATACACGATGCGACCGCCACGGTGGCGGTTGCATCGTAATCTCATGTGCGGGATCGCCGCCTTACAGTCGGCCGGTCCCAAGCCCCGCAACGATGGCGGACAGACTGAAGTCCGTCCGCCATCTTAATGAGCCCCATAGTTGTTAAAAATATCGATTTTTTAATTAGTGTTATGTATTTTAGTATATGTTTTAAATGTATGTGATGTATGTTTTTTTGTATAAGAATTGTTTGTATTTGTAATATATGTGTTAAAAGTTTAGTAGTTATTAATTTTTTTAAATTTGAATTTTGAGATTTTAGTTCCGTAGCGGGTTATGGGTTTATAGGGGAAGCAGGTGGGAAGTAATTTAATTATACTAAATTAATTGATTATTTTTTATTTATTAATATTTGCTTAATTGAGATGTTGTAGTGTTAAATGTGTAAAGTAATTTATTATTAATTAATAAATAATTTGTTTGAAATTAATATTTATTAATTAATTGGTAATTCATTATGGTAATTGAGCAATTAATTTTAGGTGTGTGTTTTGGTGTTTATAGGTGGAAAGGGTGGAAAGTAATTTATTTTTAATTGATGAATTAATAGTTGTTTGTTAATTAATTATAATTAATTAATTGGTAATTAATTATGGTAATTGTGTAATTAATTTTAGTTGTGTGTTTTTGGGTTTGTAGGGGTAAAGGGTGTTAAGTAGTTTATTTATTTTTATTAATAATTATATGTTAATTGATATTAATTAAACTAATTAAAAATGTATTATGGTGTAATTAATTTTAGGTGTGTGTGGTGGTGTTTATAAATGTAAAGGGTGGGAAGTAATTTGTGTTTTTATTTTTAAAGGGGTAAAGGGTGGGTATTAAATACATTTTAATTACTTTATTATTAGTTGTTAATAGTAATAGTTTTTAATTTAAATATAACTTTTAATTGTGTTTTATTATTTTATAGTTTAATTTAGGTGTGTTGTGGATAATATAGTGTTAAAGTGTGTTTAGTCAATTAATGTTTATTAGTATTTTTTAGTAATAATATTTTTAATTGAGTATTAATTATATTAATTATGGAAGTAAATTTAATTTAAAATATTGAAGTGTTTTGTTTTTGGTGTGGTGTTATAGGGTAGGAAATAAAATAAATACATGTATGTATTGATTAATTTTTTTGTTTGTAAATATTTTCTAGTTTAAAACAATTATTGTGTTTAAATGTATTTATTATTTTATTTTATATAACATTTGTAGGTTTTTGTTATATATATTTAATATTATAATATGTTTTCTTTTTATATATTTTATTTTTCATTTTTACATTTTGTTTATTTATATATTTGTTTTTTAATTTTTAACTGTTTGAGTGTGAATAGTAATGTTTGTCTCTCTGCTATCTAACTCTTTCCCTAATGTTGCACTCACTGGAGTGGGAATAGTAATTGTTACCTCTCCGCTATCCAGCACTTTCCCTACTGTTGCTCTCACTGGAGTGGGAATAGTAATTTTTACCCCTCCGCTATATAACACTTTCCTTACTGTTGCACTCACTGGAGTTGGAATAGTAATTTTTACCTTCCGCTATCTAACACTTTCCCTACTGTTGCACTCACTGGAGTGGGAAAAGTAATTTTTACCCCTCCGCTATCAAGCACTTTCCCTACTGTTGCACTCACTGGAGTGAGATTAGTTAATTTTACCCCTCAGCTATCCAACACTTTCCCTACTGTTGCACTCACTGGCAGTGGAATATTAATTGTTACCCCTCCTCTATCCAACACTTTCCCTACTGTTGCACTCACTGGAGTGGGAATAGTTCATTTTACCGCCCCGCTATCCAATACTTTCCCTACTGTTGCAGTGATTGTATTTTGAAATGTAAGTTTAATTATTTTTTAATAGTTTAATGTCTTAATTCATGATTACTTTTTAACATAAATTAAAAATAATAGTGTATTAATTGTTTTAAAGTAAATATATGTGTATCAATTATTATGTTTGTGTGTTTATCTTTTTTATTAAGTTTATTTGTTATATTTTATTAAAATGTATATATCTTTTTAATTTGTTAAAATTATATTTCATATTTAATATATTTAATATATATTATTTTATTTTATATTTATATAAAAGTCGATATTTTATACATTTATATTTTTTACATCGATATTTTTTAGTCGATATTTTTGTACTTACCTGTTTAAGCATAGGAATCGATATTTTTGCTGTCTATAGTTTTTACTGGATATTTTTAACATCAATAATTTTTACATCGATGTGTCAGTGAACCCATATAGACTCATGCAAGAGGTCTGTCAGATATCAGTAATGGTGTTTGTGGTGGACGTGCTAAGGTGGAACCTTTCATCTGCTGACATATGTTCCACTTAAGGACATAGCCCTTGGTCTGTTTAGTGAGACCTGGCCACCAATAACGCTGCTTTAGTCGTGAAACAGTCACAGCGATACCTGCGTGTGCTGAACCCAGACCCTCGTATGAAGCTAGAATTAATCCTAATCTGCGATCCATGTTTGGTATTACCCTATCCCCCACTCCTGGAATTTGAGCATACAGAATGTTTTGCACATCTAACTTGTAGGAGTACTTGAGTGGCAAACCTTTTGGCAAGGCTGAGCTGTTGCGCGTAGTGTTTACAGCTATTATTATCTGTCCGTCTATCCTCGTGCTAGAACGAGTGATCGCAGCACAGCCAGCAGTTCTCACTGTTGCCTTGGCGGCTTCATCAGCCAGTGAATTGCCTTCAACGTGCACACCAACACGCTGATGACTCAATGTGTGAATTACATGAGCCCATGGGAGGCATTTTTTCAGCTCTGCCACCTTTTTCCATAGCAATTTGTGCTTTATTGACCAACCTTTGGAATCTCGAAACCCATTCTGGCCCCAATAGTGAAGATATTCATTGTATGACTGGACACAATAAAACAAATCGCAAACAATGAGTGTGGGGATTTCCAGATCCGTACTCTTTTGTGCCAGTATTAGGGCTTTTAGTTCTGCCTACTGTGCCGTGCAATCTCCTAGAGACTGCGTCTGTGTATTACTAGGATGGAACTTGCCGTCCCGCATATGTTCCTTCACAATCATACATGCTGCACTGTATTGCTTTTTACTTCCTACGGCAAGCTGGGCAGATCCACCAATGTAAATGATGTATTCATACTGTTCTAGAGGCATTACTTAATTCGGGAGATGATATTCTTGTTCCTACTGCAGCAATGATTGTATTTTTAATGTAGAAACAAATTTGTAGTCGAAAACTAGACGGTATGAATTGTCGGGTTTCATTACGGAAAACAAAAGATTATTCATGGAAGAGGTGCACTTCTCATTCACACCTTGGTATTCCAGTTGATCTAAGATCTCCCTGACCTGTTTCTTTGCGTCATGTTCTATTGGGTACTGCCTCTGTGAAGTAGGAGTAGATTTTAATGGGATTTCATGGTGAGGCGACTCAGCATGCCACCCTACATGATTGCGGTAAAGTGCGGGAGCTAGCGCTAACACCCACTCCTACGAGTAAGGATGTTTTAGTGACTGGAACGAGGTCGGAGAAAGCCAGTAAAATTACATTTCCCCACTTAGAGCACTCCATAAGAAACTCAGGCGGACTATCTTTTTCAACCTAAAGGATATCGTATCCATATGTTATGTTCTCCCAAAAAAGAACTTTCACTTTCCTGGGTATGTCCCCCTTTATTTGGAGCGTAATTTCGTATAAACGATGTGGGACACTTACCCTTGTATCCGGTGTCTCCAGCCTGATATGTTAATTCAACGCTACTGTCACCAGAGATTCCATCAGGTTCTGGAGAGCAATTGTTACTTCTGCTGCGCTGTCTAGCATCATCAGAGCCCATTCCCCGTTCAGTAGCAGAGTCCTCAGTAGCCTGGGCATTTCTTATTTTAAGGCCAGCTACCTTCTTCTTTTTAAATTGAGGTTTAGTTTTGGATTTATCTTCTTGTTTGATAATGTAGTCTGAAGTGCAGTGTGTGTCTTTTGGCTTTATTTGCTCTTCTGATCTGTGTTCTGACCGTCCTTCCCTCTCCAAGTGTTTTTAGGAACCATGAAAGAAACAAGAGGAACGTGTATCAGTATCCTGAGTCCTGTCAGGTTTTTTAATATTATCATGGTTCCTAACATTGTATTTTCTATCAGAGGGCTCCTGTTGAGGAGACCCACCCCATCATTTTGATGCATTCTGCTTATTAATTTTTGTTTGTTTGTTATCCCATTTCTTTTTAGAAGAATCGGATGCTTGCTTTGAGTTATCCTTTTCAGGAATGCTCGTTATTTGTGGTTTGCCAGGTCTACCTCCCAAGTTATCTCTAGCCAGTGAAGCATAGGTTTCTTCAATAAACTTTGGTAGTTTATTTATTTATTTATTGAGTTTTATATAGCGCTGGCTAGACCCGGAGGTATCAGAGCGCTTTACATCAGGAACAACAGCAAGTTACAACAATAATCATTTAGACATTTTACACGGAAATTTCAAAGTGAATGCCAAATCATAGGAGGCAGAGAGGGAGAAGGGGGGATAAGAATATGAGTAGAAGGATAGGTGGGGGAGGGGGAGAGGGAACCTGAGGGGGGAGGGGGTAAAGGCAGAACGGGCGAAAAAAGAAAAACGTTCAACTCAAGAGAAAAGAAAACATAGCGAAAAACATAAGGTCAGGGCACAGTAATTTAGAGACAGTTGCGCGGAATTAACAAGGATAGTTATCTCTAGCCAGTGAAGCATAAGTTTCTTCAATAAACTTTGGTAGTTCTCACTCCTGTTGTGCAGGGGTAACTTCCCTCAGGGGTTCGCCACCGCTGCTGCCTCCCTTTTTATGTTCCCTAACATAATTGTTCATCCCTAAGTCCAGGGCAGGTTCTGCCCCGTACTCATTCTGTATTTGTTTCAATACTTCTGCTATGACTCCTATTGAGGGGGTACCATGAGCTCTGGTAAAATGTCAGTGAAAACTGAACCCCAAGTGGTACAATCCCCTATCAGGGGAGCTATCCCCATTGGCAAGCAAATTGTTAATATTCTGTGTTTTTCCAGCGGGCCCGTATGGTGGAATACTGCTTCATGCTGTGCTATTTTCTGTGCTATCCAGAACGGCATTTGTTCACGTTTAGTGGGCATTCTTCCCATAATCACGTTTAGCGTTTGTGGGCTGATTTTGTCTGTCACTTGAGGTGGACCAGCTTGAGTGACCCTTGTAGGTTGAATTGTAAGTGTTCGCATTACGAACTGTGTAAGGTTTCTGTACAGCTTTACTATGTCTCTGTAAAGTGTACGTCATTCTACTGCTTGCAATGTATCAATCTCTGGATGTGGTGTGTAAGCAACTAGGACCAGCCAGGTTGCTTCTTCTCTGCTGAGCGGACTGAGTCTCATATTTTCTATAGTGTGGGGGAGGGCGCCTTTAAACCAATTAATATGTTCTTGGTAGGTTAGCGGGACTTCTACGTCCACGTATGGAGAGTATTCTTCAGGTATCTCATGTTCAATGTAAGTGTGAAACCATTTTGTGCATACATCTGCAAGCAGGAATCTGACCCAAGAATATATTACCTCTGTTCTAAATGCCTTGTGTGCCTCAATCACGAAGGTAATACTACCACCCATTGCTGGGAGGCCGTATTCCACTAATTTCAAAGTAACTGCATGTCTATAATTTTATGTAATATTAAGAGCACACAGTGACACCATAAGCCCCCTAACCTTACTAAGGAGCGATTAGTTTCTGGCAACCATCGAACATGACAACCCTTGACCCTTCAGGGATCGCAGAAACAGTACAGTACTTTTCGCTCTGTCAATTGTACTCACTTAGTCTCAGATAGATACACAGAACAAACGTTGGGGAAGTTTTCAATAAGCATTTATTGAACCAGCGTCATTCTAGTATAAACGATGTTTGCTGTGACAATCATTAGTCAGAAGCAAACGTAAAAGATTACAAGCACCAACAGGGTAAATAAAAGGTAGACTTCTACCATGGTGCTAAAACAGTGAATATATGCAGGCATATAAACATGACAGTAATCAAATGTACTCCTACGATGCTGACCCTACCTAAGTGTACCTAAGTGTACCTAGCATGTATGTGGGTGTAAAGCCAAGAATCCCCTAGGAAAGAGCCAAACCCTATTACCTGATGGGAGAGAACGAAGGACCCCATCTTGGTCACGAATTGGACACCCCGCAAGGGATGTCGGACCACTGCATGCTGGAGCCTCTGCATGCAGGGACCTCAGTGTCAGCGTGGAAGCATCTCCTCTGTCTATCTAGTGAAGGTGTGGTTCTTTTATACCATAAAGATAGCCTCAGGGTTCCTACCACAATCCATATGTTGTAAGTACAATTATGTAAATGAGCCTAAATCAATACCTTCAATTATGCGAAGTAGTTCTATCGCCCTAGGATGAAGATGACCATGACTTTTAAACAGAGTATGTTAATCCTGTTATGTACGTCAAATGGAGGGGACTTTTCTAAGAATCCTCATGCATAATAAATTAGGCTAGTTTCAAGGAAACCGATCGACATTTATTCAGCACTTAACTGGGTAAAAGGTCAGTGCTAGAACCGTTATGCAGAGCAAGGTAGGACAAATGTAAGTGAAGGGTCGTTTGCTGCTTAGGCCTAGTTTGGGGTACATAACAGGGGTACTGCCACTCAAATTAATAACCCTAATCCTGACAATATCTGCCAATTGATCAGGGAATAGATGTTTGCTATCTCTATTGCCTACTGGTACTCTTCTTTATTCAGAGTCTTAGGGGCCGATTCCGATCTCGGCCGGTAGGGCTCCGAATCGGATTCGGCCCCTTAGTCTCCTTCATCATAATGCGGATGTACATGAGGGCAAACTTTCCCCAAAGAATGCCTCTCTCGTATAGCTGGGTAGAATCTCAACCATTGGTAATTTCTCTGGGAGGCTGACCAGTCTCTTGTTTTTTTGTCTGCCATGCCACCTCTGACAGGAACCAGCCATATGTGAATCAGCCTTGGCTCTGCTTCAACAGGAACAGTCCAGCCCGAACTGCCAAGCTAGGTTCACTCTGAGCAGGATTACAAGCAGTCCTAGACCAGTTTCGACCTACTTGAGCATCGTTGGCAGAGTGTAACTTACATCCTACGGCACAGTGAGCAAGGGTGCTGTGCCTGGGCATAGCAATAACATGTAGGGCATCACACTGAGGAAAGCAGAAAAGTAATGGAAGGATTACTTGAATTAATCACATCCACTAGTAATTACTCTGGGCTGTAATCTAGACCATCATGTTCTTGCCCATTATGATACCCCAAGCAGGAACCGGCCACATATAAATCAGCCTAGGTCATGCTCCAATAAGGCCTGTCCTTGTGAAACTGCCAGGCCATCTGACCTCTGAGAGAGAACACACGCTGCCCCAAACTTGGGTGTGTTCTACTTGAGCCTCATCAGTTGGATGCAGCTTGATTCCTGTGTCACAGTGAACAGGGACCCAAATCTTGGCATACACATCATGCTTTGGGCATCATACTGAGATAAACAACTAAGTAATGGGTAGATTACTTGAATTAATCTCAGCCAGTGGTAAGCATTCTGGGTCACAATTCAATTAATTTATTTGTTGCCACCTCTGACATATGCAAATCAGACTTGGTGCGCCTCCAAGTTCAGGCTGGATTATTTCTATTGGAACAGAACCAGGGCTGGTTTGCAAATGGCTGGTTCCTGTCTGGGGTGGCAAAGCAAGCAAAGGAACAGTGGACTGGTCCTGTTCTGATGTACTGTACAGAGTTGTTAAAGCTCCACAACTTGAAGCACCAAACAGAATCTTGAGTAAAGATTTGTAAATAACTCCTTGAGCGCCCAAAAGACAATTGTTACAGCACAACATAGAAGGCAAGGCAGAGTTCCAGTATGTAGGTGTAAGGGCAGTTCAATAATCCAACATAGTTTCAACAATCTAAAGAAATCTAACTTTCCTTAGCTAATCACTAACCTGAGCCCTCTGAAGACAAAGAGGCAAGGAAAGAGTTCCAAGGATATAAGGAAATTCCTTGAAGTTACTCAGCAGAAGAGAGTACAAGATGCACCAGAAGGAGAAAACGTCAGAGAAGATGAACTCAGAATCTGCCTTGAAGATTTTCTCAGCCGCAGAGCCAGGAACACAAGTGAAGAGCAGATCTCAAAGAGAGGAAGATAGGAGAAAAACAAAACCCAAGCAGAGGCTTCCTCTCATCAACATGGAGGAAAGCCAAGCACCAGGGCCCTCCCTGAATGTCGCTTTTTTAACTGCACTATGTTCAAATCTTCAAATCCTGGGAGCCTTAAATCCTGTAGTGGATCCTTGAATCCCTTTGTAGCCTGCCACATAAGTGGGGCATACTGTTGTGACTTTTGGGGTTTCTGTATTGGAATTTGATTGGTTGACTTGATGATTGGGGGGGGTTACTACTGATTGGCATTACTCCTTTCACGCAAGTGTGGGTAATATTGTGAATGGAAATACCCTGCGGAACGGGTCAAAGGGACAGCCAATAATGTACATGATCAGAGGTGGATGGGAGTGGTGGACGCCCTTGGCATGCCCGTTCCAAATAGTGACTCACAAACCCTATTTTGCGAGTCGGTAATAGGTTACTGACTTGCAAAATAGGGTTTGTACATGCTACAACCCTTTTTAGTGGTCGCAAAATGCCAGATTTTCCATTTGCTACTGCTAAAAATGGTCGGACATCTGGCCCGTAGTCTGCCAGAAGGCTACTGAAACACAAAGGGTGTATTGTGGCCAAGAGTCATTACCAGTAGCTATAGTTAGGACCACTTCTCAGCAAAGGGACCACAGCACCAAACCAGCCTGCATCAGTGGAAACACCAGAGCAGGGCAGACTGTGGATTTTTGTTGCACTTACACCTCATGTGCTGTATATGGAAGGACAGCCACCTAGAAAGAAACCACAAACATATGAAAGAAAACAATTCAACAAAATGTTTACCAGTTTTGTCAATGGCTGCAAGGGTCCACATCTGCAAATTGAGACATAATAAAACAGAAGGAACAAGTGGTGTCCTGTGATGAGGAAGTGGTCATGGCGTGTGGTACAGGGCCCATGCAAAATAAATATAAGTCAGATGTATTCACAAAGTGGAGCAAAGGAAAGCAATCTTCCTCCTAAGAATGTAAGAGAAGATTAGCTGGGGAAGGTTACCACTCACATATGTTAAGCCTGGAAGAAGGATATGGATTGGGATGTTTGTCAGTGAAACCATGTCAGTGCTGTAGTGTCTGCAGCCAATATTCATTTAAAACTGTTAAGGAAACTGCAGCATCTACTTCATGAGGCAGTCAGAGCAACCATCGCCAGAGGCATGGTTTGCTTTAAGCTGGACTACTTCAACTAGGATATGATAGCAACAACTAAAGATTGTAATAAGTAGCTGCAGGCAGTTTAGAATTCTGGTATGAGTGAACTGGCCAATATGCAGAACAGGGAGCATATGGTACTCACTCTTATTATACCGAAACTAAAGTAAGATTTAGGGGGATATGTACAATAGAAGTGGCAGAGTGAGGAGTTAGCCGTCATGGCTTAACGCCTCACTCCGCCACTTCTGAAACACAAGGCTGCACCATATTTACAACAATATGGTACAGCTTTGCATTTCCCCCTGCGATGGCGCTACACTTAGCAGTGTAGTGCCAATGCAGGCACCCTTGCACCATAGTGCAAGGTTGTCTGCGTGCAGGGGAGGATTGTTTATGTGTAGGAAGGTGTCCCTTCCTGAACATAAACACTCCTGAAATGCTTAATGCAGCACACATGAAAGTCACAGAATGGCATTTATTTTTCATATTGTTTATGTACAGGAAGGGGGACTTTCCTGTACATAAACAATCCACTGCATTTTGCTTTTTCCATGTGTGCTGCACAAGGCAGCAAACATGGAAAAAGCAAAAACGAGGAGAAATAATGCATTTCTCTTTGTTTCGCCAACTTTAGACCAGGTTTTTCCTGGTCTTAATTTTGGCGCTGCCTCCTATGTATGCTGCCTCCTATGTACGCTGCCATGTACATAGGGGGCAGCATCAAAATCAATGGGTGTTGCTGTGGAACGCCCACCGCAACACCCACTGCCCACCCCTTTCACGCTAAGCATAGCGTGAAAGGGGGCTTTATTTACAAGGTAGCGTTAAGCCATGTTAAGTGGTTTAACGCTGCCTTGTAAATAAGGCTAAGCCCATATCGCCACCACAACGTCGATAAAAGTGACGTTGTGGTGGCGATAGGGGCTTGTACATATGCTAAACACAAGTGGGGCTGCTCCCAGAAAAGTGACCAATGGTGCTCAAAATTAAGTTGTGAGGGATGACATCTCACAAAAAGTGAAGGACTGGCCTCACACACCACCTGGTGTCATGCTTCATCATCGGCAGTTCTAAACAAAGTGGGGGCCCTTGAATAGTGAATGTGATTTAAAAACCATTACAGTTGTCAAATTAATTTTAATAAGGTGGGCAACTGTATGGTATTAAAAAAGTGAACGGTGACCTGGGGAAATTATTGTCCCCTCACCGTGGTGTATAGGGTCAACATGTTTCTGCCTAGTGTCCCGAAAGGGTACACAGCATTCTTCAGGACCTGTTCTAAAGTGGGCTCCGTCCTTACCAACCTTGTGATAAGGGAAAACCACTCAGTGGGGTGACCTTTGTCACTCCTCTCGTCGAAAGGGCTCCATGTCAGCCTGTGGAAAAATAGAAAAAGCACAGAAGGACCTTGAGAGATTTCCTTGGTCACTTGCAATAAACTCATTCGAAACCACAGTAATTAACGCGCGTGGCTAAAAGTGCGTGACACGTGTCAGTCATCTGAGCACACACAATTAAAAAATGAGAGAAGTCCTCTCTCATACCTTACCCAAGAGTCTTAACCTATGTGCTCCATGGAAGGAGGAATGGAGGGAAGGCCCCTTTAGTCACACTCTGAGGGGTAAAAGACAAAACCAACAGAAGTTGTCATGATGAAAAACACATAGAATATGCAAAGTCTAATTTTGTTTGTAGCGCGTCTACATTCTCACCACACGTTCCATTCACACTCTTACTGTATCAAGTTGCGCCTTCCGCTGTGGCACCTAGCTGTGTCCGTCTCTCCTCCCCGTCGATAACTAAGCCGGGAGTCGGCAGGGTTTATATAGTGTTTCCAAATTGGATAAGTGGCACCGAAGCTGCCGTAATGGTTTGCACACTTGTGGGATCCGGTGTCCCTATATGCGCCCCTATGTTGGTGTGCCTGGTCGCCTGGCGTGCTTGGAAAAAGGAAGGGGATGTCGCCTTCAGAGCCCGCCTGCATCCGGAGTCCAGTTGAAAGGCCGTCTGCAGAACAGGCGAATGCCTGATTCGAGGCGCGGGTGGAGGCGGAGCCCAGGAACGGACGCTAGCATCACGTACATTGCCCCGCCCATGGGGGTCAGGCATTGCCTGGACCCATTACATCTCCGTGTGTTCTAGTCCTTACGGTGTCCTCAAATGCCAATTTTTTTTTTTATATGTTTTCTATATTTCTAATAAGAAAAATAGACAAATGAAAGTGCAGAGAGATGCTTGAGAGATGCTGGTGTCGAGTGTCAACGGCACTGTCTATTAAAGGTCGTACTCGACAGCTACGTTATAAGCAGTGCTTATTGATTTTCCAATGCATTGTGCCTAGAAGATATTGATAGGGCAATACCCACATACATTGGATTTGCGCATGACAAATTGGTAAAAGCTTGTATTTGAAAAAACCACCTGATATCATGAGAGCCCTGATATCAACGTGTGGTGTCTAGTGGATGCTGGTATAGGTGTAATACGTATCATCCTTTTCCATACGATGAATCCTATAAGGCTAATTAATAGCGTAGTGATAGTTATTTTTAGATCTTTGACAGAACAATGGTGTCTGTAAATGGTATACACACAGTGTTAAGAGGTCACGTAGTCAGAGTTGGGATATCTGGTGAAAATTTTGGGTGAAAATATTTTTATCGTCCCATCTGCAGCCATGGGATTTCATTGTTTAAACCAGTATCCCATGTACGAAGGCGGTATACCCATCGGTGTTCCCTGATATGTAAGTTTTTAATGATATCCGTCCTTTGTTTCTTCATTACTTCCAGAACCACCCATTTTAATTCAGAGTCTTTATGATTTTGTTCCAAAAAATGTTTCGTTAGTTTGGTGTTCGATTTTTTACAGCGGATTTTGATACGGGTCTTCACTTTCCTCGTGGTCATTTCAACGTACATGAGATTGCAAGTGTATTTTCGCAAATAAACCACATTCTCGGTGTTGCAATTGCTGAAATCCTTCAGCTTCCATGGGTTATTTGTACCTATGTCTACTTCTTTGGTAGTGTATGTGGTGCACAGGCCACGCAACTCCCACATGGGAAATGTCCTGTATGTCTCTGGTGGTTCCAAAGTGTTGTTTGTTCTACTCCTTCCTGGGTCTGTGTTTTTGAAAGGACCAAGTCATCACGTAGGTTTCTGCTCCTTTTGAACGCGAAAAGAGGTAGTTCCCATTGTTTTTGTGCACTGTTTAGAATATGCCATTTCTTCCTTATGATGCTTTGGACTTGATTTGATACTGGGGTGTATGTGGTTACACATACCACTCTCTCTGTTTTCTCTTTGGGTGAAGTTTCCAGCAGGGCTTCCCGATTATTGTTTCTAGCCCTTTTCTTAGCCTTTCTGACCATTCTTTTCGGGTAGTGTCGTTCCAGAAGTTTCCCTTCAAGTTGTTCCGCTTGTTCATTGAATGTTTTTATGCTAGAGTAGTTCCTCCGTACTCTGAGGAATTGCCCTACTGGTAGGTTCTGCCTTAAGGCCCTCGGGTGGTAGCTCTCGTACAGGAGTAAACTGTTCTTGTCAGTTGGTTTGTTATGTACTTTGGTACAGATACCTTCTGTGGTCATTGTGATGTCAAGGTCCAAGAAGATAGTGTGATTTTTGTTAATGGAGTGGGTGAATCTGAGGTGTTCGTCCTTCGTATTAACCCATTGGACGAATGCTGTAGCGCCTTCTGGTGTCCCATGCCATACGATGAAAATGTCATCTATGTAGCACTTTCAGGTTTTTAGTTGCGCCGCATAGGGGTTACTTTGATTGAACATATGGTCCTCCTCAAATTGGTGTACATAAAGGCACGCCATGCTCGGGGCGAAGGTGCTGCCCATGGACGTGCCTTTGACCTGGTGGTATATAACCTCCTTAAATTCGAAGTAGTTTTCGGTTAATGCCACCTCTGCGCATTCCATAATAAAATGTCTAGGAGTCATGAACTCCCAGTCCTGGTTCAATAGGATCTGTTCGACAACAGCAAGGGTGCGTCTCTGGGGAATACTCGTATAGAGCGCCTCAATGTCCATTGTTATAAAAAGATCATCAGTGGTGTTGATTTCCATGTCTCGTAGATGACACAGGACATCTTTCGTGTCTCTTAGGTACGAAGGCGACCTCTGTACAATTAGTCTCAGGAACCAATCGCAAAATTGCAAGAGAGGTTCCAAGATGGCTCCGATGCCCGAGACGATCGGTCTTCCTGGAGGAGGCATCTTGTTCTTGTGTATTTTTGGTAGGGTGTAAAACCTCGGTGTCCTGGGATTGTTGTTTGTAAGAAATTCTACTTCATGTCTGGTAATCCAGTCATTCGTCAGTCCCTCATCAATCATGCTTCTTATCTTATTCATAATCCGGGCCATGGGATCACTCCGGTGCACCTCATAGCTGGTTGTGTCAGATAGCAGTCGAATGCATTCTTCTTGGTACATCGTCTGGTTCATTAGAACAATGGCCCCACCTTTATCTGCCAGCTTGATCACCAAATCGGTATTGGTTTTGAGTTTCTGGAGTGCTGTTCTCTCTCCTTTTGTCAGGTTTTGAAACCCCTTGGTATTGTTGAAGTCAATCTCCTCGATTTTTTTAAGTACTGCCTGTTCAAAGGCTAATATATGGCATGGGATGTTCTGGGTCGGTGGCAAATAGGTCAATTTCTTTCTGAGGCCAGTGTTTGTATTTCCTTTGTGTACTTTTTGGGCATCGCCGAAGAAATCCCTAAGTTTGATTTTTCTAAAGAACTGAGCTAGTTCTACATTTAGGGTGAAGGGATAATTGGTAGGTGTAGGGACAAACCCAAGTCCTTTGGAGAGGACAGATTCCTCATCCTTAGAAATTGGGTAGTCACTGAGATTAACAATATTTGTTAGTCTTTGCTCGTTGTCGGGCCGTTGCCAGTCCCTTTGCTCCGTGTTACCGCACCCACTGTGATGGGGGTTTCGTCCTCCCATTATGTACATATGCCCCTTAAAACCTTAACCATCACCCACCAATCCGTATTTGATACTTCACAGGAAAACCTGCAGGCTGAGATTCAATTGTACCAACGTGAAAGATCACTGAGACCTTCTGATGATGGCCTATGGCATCTGATGTTCTTTCTTTAGCATTTGTATGCCCAAATTAGGTTAACAACTCTAAATAGGAATACTGATGATGATGATGATGATGATGATGATGATGATGATGATGATGTTGATGATGATGATTATGATGATGTTGATGATGATGATGATGATGATGATGATTGTCAGGCACTCATCAAGAGCACTAACGTTTCTATCCATGGGGTACTATAGCCTTATAGCCCGCCATAGCGGGCTATACCGTCTATTAAAGGCCCGCTCCAGCGTTAAAGGCCCGAGCCGAAGGCGAGGGACTTTAACAAGGGAGCGGGACTTTAATAGCCGGTATAGCCCAGCTACGAAGGGCTATAAGGCTATTAGAACATTCTTCCACTAGACGGCAGAATGTTCTAACAAATAAAACAAAGGCCTCTCGGAGTTCGAGGGGGTTTAAATCCCCTCGGGCTCTGAGAGGCCTTTGTGAAAACAACATTGGAATGTTGCTTTGCGGGCCTTTACCGGCCCGTAGAAGCACGGAGCACTCCATTGTCTTCGATGGAGTGCTCCACATTCCAATGTTCTAATTGTCCTTAAATGAAGATCATGTAATAATGCATGTGTTGATGATGTTATTAAATTATCAATTTCTAATATTGGAATATATTTTTGATAGCTCTGACCCTTTCGTTCTTCTTTCAATGTTAAAAGTGAGCATTATGTTTTATTCCTATTATCTTCAGCTCAGTGAGACATTTACTACTAAGCATATTCAGGTAGAAAACCCTGGCTGAATCACTCAGCCACTGTTTGTTGCAAAATGTGTCTCCTGGTTACATCTATTTTCAATTGTAAATGTTTTAGCCTCATTTGGAGTTGGCTGTAACGGGAAATCAGCCAGATACTGACAGATGGCCTGTACACCATCCTCTTGATTCCAAATACGTTTGGTTGTAAATTTAAGTTTATGCCTGAATTTACATTTTATGCCTGCCACGAATCCTCAAAGGGATTCTTAGTGGACATTGATGCATTTATGACTGCAGATTTCTCCACCATGAGTGTGGAGAAATACACAGTAGTTAATCCCAGTCAAGGTGTAGGAGTGGATTTTCTAAAACACGTTTTCCTTGGAATTATGGAACACCTACAAACATGCACAATCGTGCTATTCAAGTTTCATGCATGATTGTGGAATTCAAGTTTCAAGTTTTTTATTATACGTTTTTGATCTCCTGTGGGGTCCACATAACTTTGTAAAGTCAACTAATACAATGGAATACAAATAAATAAAACTCCTAAAGAATTAAAATATTTTAAAACAATACATTTCATTTGCTGCAAAAATAGCATATTGTCATGCTTCATCAATAGAACGAGCATAAGAGCTTATAAAAAGAGGCTTTAAAAAACAACGGCAAGAACAGTGCAACCCAAAACATATAAAAAATGACAATATTTAGGTATTGAATAACATTATTGCATGCATCACAAATTCTTTCTTCGGCGGGTAGATTTTCCCAAGCTCCTGTCACACATTTCAATGGTAAACTATTCATTTTATTAGAAGAATTAAACGTTGTATTAGATGACCCCAACGAAACACTGCTGCTAATGCCGGTACTAAAGAGCCACTCAGACCCAATTTCAGTCTAAGCGACTGGACGGCTGAAAGAGTATTGAGACCACAGAGTTTTTGATGAAGTTTGCTCTGTACTATATTCATGAAGGCCCCCTTCTTCACTTCAATTATTTCCATGTCATATAATAAGATTGCGGGAACTTATAGTCGATGAACAAAATGACGATGACCTAAGGCATTATAAAACGTTCTTAAACCATTTCCATGAAGATTGCCTTACTCGACATGTATTGAATATAGAGCCAGATGTACGAAGCATTTTAGCTGTCGGAAATGGCCAATCGGGCTGTTTACGACAGTTAAAATGCTTTTTGGCATGTACCAACCCTATTTTGCGACTCAGTAACCTATTACCGATTTATAAAATAGGATTTGCAAGTTGCTATTAGGAAGGGGCGTGTTATGGGCGTCTCTTCCAAATAGCGAGTTGCACTGGTATGTAGGAATGTTTGCAACTGGGAATGTGGTCGGAAAACATTTGCAGTTACCACCAACTTCAAGTTGATGGTAACCCATTCACAAACGGGAAGTGGTCCGCAAGGGAGTCCTTCCCCTTTGTGAATGTATGTAAAAACTTTGTTTAAGAGCAAGCAGTGGTCCCACGGACCACTGCCTTCTCTCAAAAAATGAAAAGAAAACTTTTCATTTTTCTTCTTGTAATGCATCTCGTTTAAGGAAAACGGACTGCTTTACAAAAAACAAGATTGCTTTATTCAAAAAGCAACCACAGACATAGTGGTCTGCTGACCTCAGAAGGCCACCATCCCTGTGATTTTTGCAATTCCTAATGGGTCACAAATTGTGAAGTACCTCATTAATATTCATGAGGTAGGTCATTTGCGGCCATTTCCATGAATTGCCTTACTGGACATGTATTGAATATAGGGCCAGATATACAAATCATTTTGCCATTCGCAAATGGCTCATCGGGCCGTTTGCGACCGGTAAATTGCTTTTTGGCATATACCAACACTAATTTGCGAGTCGGTTACTTATTACCAACTCTCAAAATAGAGTTTGCGAGTCACTTTTACGAAGGGGTGTGTTAAGGGCGTCCCTTCCTAATAGCGAGTCGCACTGGTACGTAGGAATGTTTTGCGACCGGGAATGCGGTCGGAAAATATTCGCAGTTACCACCAACTTCAAGTTGGTGGCAACCCATTCGCAAACGCAAAGGGGTTCCCAAGGGCCCCTTCCCCTTTGTGAATTTATGCAAAAACGTTTTTAAGAGCAGGCAGTGGTCCAAGGGACCACTGCCTGCTCTTAAAAAATGAAAAGAAAACTTTTCATTTTTCTTTTAGCAACGCATCTCCTTTACGGAAAATGGGCTGCTTTACAAAAAAAACATTGCTTTATTTAAAAGCAATCACAGACATGGTGGTCTGCTGACCTCAGCAGGCCACCATTCCTGTGATTTTTGCGATGCCTAATGGGTTGCGAATTGCAACCTACCTCATTAATGTTCATGAGGTAGGAATTGCAGAAAGTGTTCAACACACTTTCGTACATGCTCTGTTGCGATTTCCTAATTGCGAATCACAAGGATTCTCAATTAAGGAATCGTAAATGGTTTATTAGTACATCTGGCCCATAGACCTTCTCATTTAAATTGCTCTAAGAAAAAAATCCCAGGTAAGGATATGATTTCACATCCTCCAATATATCATTACCTACTTTCCATTGAAATTTATTTTCATTCCTATAACCTCTACCTTTAAAAATCAATACTTTATTTTTTGTTGTAATAATTTTTAAAAGTGACAAATTGCATTCTGTTGGAGACATGTCAAATGTTTTTGTAATCCCTTAGGAGTAAGGTCAAAGATAACAATATCGTCTGCATACAATAAACAGGGAACCAAACTGTCCCTATTTTTGGTGCATCTCTCTTACAATGGTTTAAAGCCAGGGGCAGATCATAGATCTATATGGTGCCAACAGGCAACCCTGTTTAAGTCTATTATATATAGGAATTCTAGACAAGAGATCTTGGTCTTCCCCTTCTAATACCGAGCACCAAGTAGAAGAATGCAGAGCTATAATTAATCATAATAAATTCTTATGGATACCTAAACTCAACAATATTTTCCATAGGTCTTGTCTGTCAACTCGATCGAATGCTGTGCTGAAATTTATAAAAGAAGTATATACAAATTGCGGTTGAATGGTAACATATTTTCCAGTTATCAATTGTAACATAGCTATATTGCTATAAATTGCTATATATTGCTATATATCTATACTGACGATAGTGCCGGTGAGTGCGAGGTACAGCCTGCGCTTAGCTTGCGTTTTAAATTGCTCAATTTCATGCTGCTATTCTGTTTTTACAATGTAAAGACTTAAGGCAACACAATTTCAAAAGTGACTTGATACAGTTGATAAAGTGACAACCCATATATATAAGAAGAACCAACAAATACTGATATACCAATTAGAGTATCAAAACTTATATTTTATTAATTCAATATAAATACTAAAGAAGACCCAATCATGCTACTCCATTCGTATCAGCATTCATACCATGAACATAATCAGAGCACCATAAAACCATTAATTTTGAAACAAGGACAATGATCCCAATTGATATCGAATTAGGAAAAACAAATGTGGCAAGACAATAGTAGACTGTTCTGTTCTACGCGCGTTTTGGCACAAGACAGTGCCTTCGTCAGGAAAAAGGGCCACAAATTTTCTGATGGAATCTGAAAAGAAGATACATATCATATGCTCGGTTCTTACGTTAATGGATACTAATTACCGCCAGGAGGGCGTGCAGAGATAACCAATTGTTTGCATCTAACCATACAGTTGATAGATTAATTACAAGGCAGTAATTATAAAAAACTTAAAAAGATAAACTGTAAAGTAGATTGAAGTTATACCTAGAGACTCCTGAAAGTAGACACTTGTGATAAGGTGAAAAGAGTCCCTGTATAGTAAGCCAAACCACCATAGAGTTAATATATCACCCTGTGATCAACTTTGCATGCTAATAGTGATACAGTTAGTGACCCAAAATGAAACAATTAAAATATATCAAGACTGAAAATAACCTTAAATGAAAGGCAACAGCAACCAAAAGAAAATCAATGGATTCTGTTGAACGTAGAATTATTCGTTGTATCAGGATACACTCAAAAGATGCTGCAAAGATAGTTATAAAACTGCATCTTTATAAATATGTAATATATAGTCGAAAATATGATAGCTGATATAGGAAAAAGAATACAATTACCTTTAAACTATGCGTTTTCAAGATAATAAAAATAATGTAGGGCAGATGCACCCAAACTAGATGCGCTAACTTCCGGTAGCTAACTGCAATTCAATGCTGTAATAAAGAAATAATGGATTGTATCAAAGTAACAACTAAATGGCTACCTTCAATTTTTAAACAATACGTGGCAAACGTAAGATAAGAGTTACCTTTAAATCATGAAATTCTAAATAAAGTACTCATCTGCCAAGGCTTAAGATGTTAACGTCCATAAGTTACTTACTACAGTAAAGAAGAAATAAGGTTACTGTTAGAGTAGCTACATAATGACAATCTTCAGAGAAAAACACATTGAAGCCTAAAAAGTGATAGAAATGAATGAGAGATACTTACATCTCGATTGTTATTTCAATTCACGAGACAATAAAATCTATAGAATCAAGGGAATAAATCAGTAATACCCATGGTTTGAGGATATATATACATAGTGTACATTCAGCCATGAATATTTAAAACCATAGGTTATCCTTACAGATACACTGATTGCACAAAAGGTGCAGAACAGCAATATACCGCAGGAAGGGGCTCTCATAGCAGTACATTGGTTTATAGAGCAATTTCAAATTGACTGCAGTCCTGAGTTTATTAATTCCATCTTGAAAATAGTCTTGGAAGAGAATACTTTTGATTTCAATGGTAACTTATACCGGCAAATAAAGGGAGTAAGTATGGGGGCGTCTTGTGCTCCTACTGTAGCAAATATATATATGGCTCACTTTGCAAGTACACATATATATAATGAGATAGCCCCCTTTTACGAGTCCATTAAAAACTGGGCTCGTTATATAGATGATATATTCTTCATCTGGACAACTGAATCTAGTGAATTATCTGAATTTTTGTTATGGATCAACCTTTGTGACTGTAATTTAAAATTCACTGCCCACACCAGCCAGAGTCACATAGAATTTCTGGATATTGAAATTAAGGAACAAGATCATTTTCTCGCAGTGGATCTATATGTCAAACCTACTGCGAGAAATACCTTATTACATTTCACAAGTTTTCACCCCAGTAAACAAAAAGAAAGTATCCCTTTTGGTCAGTTTCTCCGTTTACGGAGAAACTGCACCAACATCACAGACTATGATATTAGATCAGACATGATGAAATCTAAATTCATGGTACGTGGCTATCCAAAGAGATTAAAACGAGAAGCGTATAAACGTGCTAGATTTTATGATAGGGACCATTTACTTGGTAATCATCCTCCCAAATCTGCACCAAAGCTAGTATGTGTCACTCGACACTCAGCAGCCAATGAGAAAGTGCGACAAGCAATATGTGCTCATTGGAATATCTTGAATATAAATTCAGAGGGTGATGATATATTGCCGCGCCCGATGTTTGCTCACAGGCGAAATAAAAACCTTAAAGACCAAATAGTACAATCGCGCATGGTCAAGAAAAAACTGCCGGTACAAATGACGCTAGATAACATGACTCCACTATTGGGTAACAATAAGTGTACCCAATGCAAAGCCTGTGATACTGCAATAATAACAAGGAAATTCATGTATAATTCGCGTATAATTACGCTGAAATCGTTTACCAATTGTAAATCCAAAAATATTATCTATCTTTTGCTATGCCCCTGCAAAATGGGATACATAGGGGAAACATCCAGAACTTTAGCAACTCGGTTGACTGAACATCGTTCAGCCATCCGTACAAAGAAGATCAACGCACCTTTAGTCAAACATTACCTTGAAGTTGGACATAGCCATGAACAAATTGATTGGCTTATCCTAGAAAAAATCACCAATAAGATAGGCACAGATTCTGATGAAATCAGGAAAAGAAGAGAGGTGTTTTGGATATTCACTTTGGACACGTTCTCACAAGGCCTTAACCAAGAAATTCCGTGGGAACAGGCAATACGATTCAACACCGGCTAATCCTCCTTTTTCCTGACAGCTTATAACTACTGATCGTTTCCACAAGTGCTGGCCCTTCAATAGAGGAAATGTGTGCACACCTATAATTTTGGTAGCTGAACTATATTCATTTCGATTTAGTAGTTGTCTCCAATGCGAGCTTTTTGTTGGTCACACAGTGTATATATTTCTCTATGTATTTCTTCTCTTATTGAACATTCAGCACATAACTGCTGACAGCCAATGTATTAGGTACAAAGCAAGGTTTATGGCTGTGATGTGAATTCAAAGGTATTGTTTCTATAGACATCTTTTAGTGGTTATCTACTACTCACAGCTTCAACATAACCGTCACTAACTAAAGCAAGCATTCTAATTTCGGTAGAGTGCTCATGGTCTTGATGCGTCCACCTATCAGCATTGGTTCGATATATCTCTTATTGGCCTCTGTTTTTAACATAGTATGCGATACATGCGATTCTAAGTAAGCGTCCTCAATATACTAAACTGCTGAGGTGTGATCTTTCAATTAGATCCTAATGTATTTTCACTTAGGACTCAGTCTTAGTATTTAACATCTATATATTCAATTTTAAAATATTTTTCCTATAAGACATAGTTGCGAGTGCTTGAGTGTGACCCATTTATGAGTTAATAAAGCTTTGGTTAGTCACAACCGCCTTCCTTTTGGATAATACAAAGCACGTGATCGGCTCTCCCTCTACATAATGCGGAAATGAAATCGTTGCCGGTTAGCTTGCACGCTGCAATTACGGCGTGCTGAGGAATCCAAGATGTGGAGACTCGATATCGTAAAATAAGTAAGTCATGCTTGTAGCCTTAATCCTGGAAGTCTATTCGGCTCTTTAAGTCCGTCTTAGCGAAAGTTGGCGCTGACTGCTGCCTTTTAATGAACCAAAGCTTTATAAATGCAATTCATGCTAACTTCACCAGCAGTTTGATTGTAGTTAGATGCCAGTTGGTGGCTGCCCGATATAATGTCCTCGAGCGTTTTTGTCGAATCCCTTTTGTAAATTCACTCAACAGTTTGATTACATCTATATGTGTATTGGCGGCCGCGTTATACAATGCCTATGAGCATTTTTAGCCGGAATTATTCATGTGAACTAGCTTCATTTCTTTTTTTTTTATTTTCTCTATATAACGGCCATATTCAACAACCTGATCATATTTAACTCTAATAGTCAAAGATACTTGCATATTGTTCATGTTGATATGAACATATTAGTCATCGTTCTGCACCTTTTGTGCAATCAGTGTATCTGTAAGGATAACCTATGGTTTTAAATATTCATGGCTGAATGTACACTATGGGGTCGATTCCGATTCGGGCCGGAAATTTCTCCGACCGAGCCGGACCCGGAGAGATTTCCGACCGAATCGGACCCGTGCAGTCCGACCGAACGAGTACGATGCGGCCGTATGTTATCGGACACGAGTCGGTCGGACTCCCATTGAACTCAATGGGAGCCGGTCGTACAACGCGTACGCGGGCTCCCATTGCCTCAATGGGTGCGAGGCGGACAAGGGCGCCCCTACAGCGAGTACGCCGCGAAGCGCTCGCGGCGTACACGCACAGGTAGGGGGGACCCTTGGGTCCCCCTGTGTGCGCCTCGCACGGGTACGCGTACAGGGGGTCCGACACGGACCCCCAAAGTACGGCTCCGACAGCTCTTACGAGCCGGAGTGCGCGGCTCGGTCGGACTGCTCGCGGCGCGCATCGTACTCACCCGGCCGGAAACGTCTCCATTGCGCGGTGCGGACTCGGGTCCGAGCGAGTCGGTCGGAGCGGTTCGAGTCCGAGCGAGTCGGTCGGAGCTGTCGGGACGCCCGGACGAGTCGGTCGGCGAGTCGCATCGTACTCGCTCGGACGGACCCGCGTACGGTTCGGTCGGGAAACAGGCTTTCGCATGGCTTTTTTCCCGACCGAATGGTATTGGGTGCGCCTCCGACCGAGATCGGAATCGGCCCCTATGTATATATATCCTCAAACCATAGGTATTACTGATTTATTCCGTTGATTCTATAGATTTTATTGTCTCGTGAATTGAAATAACAATCGAGATGTAAGTATGTCTCATTCATTTCTATCACTTTTTAGGCTGCAAGGTGTTTTTCTCTGAAGATTGTCATTATGTAGCTACTCTAACAGTAACCTTATTTCTTCTTTACTGTAGTAAGTAACTTATGGACGTTAACATCTTAAGCCTTGGCAGATGAGTACTTTATTTAGAATTTCATGATTTAAAGGTAACTCTTATCTTACGTTTGCCACGTATTGTTTAAAAATTGAAGGTAGCCATTTAGTTGTTACTTTGATACAATCCATTATTTCTTTATTACAGCATTGAATTGCAGTTAGCTACCGGAAGTTAGCGCATCTAGTTTGGGTGCATCTGCCCTACATTATTTTTATTATCTTGAAAACGCATAGTTTAAAGGTAATTGTATTCTTTTTCCTATATCAGCTATCATATTTTCGACTATATATTACATATTTATAAAGATGCAGTTTTATAACTATCTTTGCAGCATCTTTTGAGTGTATCCTGATACAACGAATAATTCTACGTTCAACAGAATCCATTGATTTTCTTTTGGTTGCTGTTGCCTTTCATTTAAGGTTATTTTCAGTCTTGATATATTTTAATTGTTTCATTTTGGGTCACTAACTGTATCACTATTAGCATGCAAAGTTGATCACAGGGTGATATATTAACTCTATGGTGGTTTGGCTTACTATACAGGGACTCTTTTCACCTTATCACAAGTGTCTACTTTCAGGAGTCTCTAGGTATAACTTCAATCTATTTTACAGTTTATCTTTTTAAGTTTTTTATAATTACTGCCTTGTAATTAATCTATCAACTGTATGGTTAGATGCAAACAATTGGTTATCTCTGCACGCCCTCCTGGCGGTAATTAGTATCCATTAACGTAAGAACCGAGTATATGATATGTATCTTCTTTTCAGATTCCATCAGAAAATTTGTGGCCCTTTTTCCTGACGAAGGCACTGTCTTGTGCCGAAACGCGCGTAGAACAGAACAGTCTACTACCGTCTTGCCACATTTGTTTTTCCTAATTCGATATCAATTGTGATCATTGTCCTTGTTTCAAAATTAATGGTTTTATGGTGCTCTGATTATGTTCATGGTATGAATGCTGATACGAATGGAGTAGCATGATTGGGTCTTCTTTTAGTATTTATATTGAATTAATAAAATATAAGTTTTGATACTCTAATTGGTATGTCAGTATTTGTCGCTTCTTCTTATATATATGGGTTGTCACTTTATCAACTGTATCAAGTCACTTTTGAAATTGTGTTGCCTTAAGTCTTTACATTGCATTATTTAAGCCCTGCCTTAAGGAACTGCACCCTTGTGCAGGGGGCCTCTGTCTTTACGCTATTCTGTTTTTAAACACTGACAGACCTTTCAACTTGCTGCTTATTCTATTGTCTTTTTAATCTATTGACTTTTTAACTTGCTGCTTAATCTATTGCACTGGTTCAGGGACCGTAGCCTTAGGGTGAGGGTCAATGAACTTCACTTCATTTTCCTTACCGAGGGGGGCGTGTTGGGGGCATGTTGACTCCCGTCGCTGCCGCCGCCGCTGCATTCCCGCTCTCCCGCTGTGTCTCCAGTCTGCCACGGCATTGCCAATTGTGCAGAGAGACACAGCCCTTCCCCCTCCCTCCCCATGACAATTTCCGCTTCTGGCCAGCAATATAACTCGGATGCTAAGCCAGACGCGCAGACGATAGTGCCGGTGAGTGCGAGGTACAGCCCGCGCTTAGCCTGCGTTTTTAAATTGCTCAATTTCATGCTGCTATTCTGTTTTTAAACACTGACAGACCTTTCAACTTGCTGCTTATTCTATTGTCTTTTTAATCTATTGACTTTTTAACTTTCTGCTTAATCTATTGCACTGGTTCAGGGACCGTAGCCTTAGGGACAGGGTCAATCAACTTCACTTCATTTTCCTTACCGAGGGGACGTGCTGGGGGCGTGTTGACTCCTGTCGCCGCATTCCCGCTCTCCCACTGTGTCTCCAGTCCACCACAGCATTGCCGATTGCGCGGAGAGACAAAGCCCCTCCCCCTCCCTCCCCACGACAATTTCCGCTTCGGGCCAGCAATATAACTCGGATGCTGAGCCGGACGCGCGCAGACGATAGTGCCGGTGAGTGCGAGGTACAGCCCGCGCTTAGCCTGCGTTTTTAAATTGCTCAATTACATGCTGCTATTCTGTTTTTAAACACTGACAGACCTTTCAGCTTGCTGCTTATTCGATTGTCTTTTTTAATCTACTGACTTTTTAACTTGCTGCTTAATCTATTGCACTGGTTCAGGGACCGTAGCCTTAGGGTGAGGGTCAATCAACTTTACTTCATTTTCCTTACCGAGTGGGCGTGTTGACTCCCGTCGCCACCGCCGCCGCATTCCCGCTCTCCCGCTGTGTCTCCGGTCCGCCACGGCATTGCCGATTGCGCGGAGAGACACAGCCCCTCTCCACGACAATTTCCGCTTCCGGCCAGCAACATAACTTGGATGCTGAGCCGGACGCGCAGACGATAGTGCCGGTGAGTGCGAGGTACAGCCCGCGCTTAGCCTGCGTTTTTAAATTGCTCAATTTCATGCTGCTATTCTGTTTTTAAACACTGACAGACCTTTCAACTTGCTGCTTATTCTATTGTCTTTTTAATCTATTGTCTTTTTAACTTGCTGCTTAATCTATTGCACTGGTTCAGGGACCGTAGCCTTAGGGTGAGGGTCAATCAACTTCACTTCATTTTCCTTACCGAGGGGGCGTGCTGGGGGCGTGTTGACTCCCGTCGCTGCATTCCCACTCTCCCGCTGTGTCTCCAGTCCGCCACAGTATTGTCGATTGCACGGAGAGACACAGCCCTTCTCCCACCCTCCCCACGACAATTTCCGCTTCCGGCCTGCGATATAACTCTGATGCTGAGCCGGACGTGCAGCGGACGCGCGCAGCAGGCGCACCTAAGGCGAGCCCGTCTGCGCCCGACCGGGACCAGGGGCCAGGAACCCTGATCCTCCATTTGCAGGTCGGTATAAATACACTAGGGGGCAACTTCTAGCGCTTAGGCCGTCAAAACTCCCTCCGTGTGAACCGCGGTTGGATCCTACCAACCTTCTTGGGCCCAGAGGAGATTGTCAGCGATGTGGATTTAAGACACTCGTCCTTAAGGATAAGCACTTAAGGTCCTACAATTTCCAAGACTCCGTTTGGCATCTTGGATTGATTAACGCCCGGTCTATCCCTAGACATGCCATAGACATCAGGAATCTGTTAGAAGAGGATTCCCTTGATGTAATATTTATCACTGAAACTTGGCTCAAGGGTAGCTCTGGGCCAGACATCAATCTGGCACTTCCCCCAAGATTCCATATTCACAGATTAGATCGAGAAAAAAAACATGGGGGTGGAATGGCCATTATTTTAAAAACTGCCTTCAACTGCACCTCGACCCCACTCTCTCTTCCAGACTGTGAAAGTGTGCAGTTCCACATCAGCCTCTCGCCCTCCTGTACTTACTCTGGCATCCTTGTCTATAGACCACCAGGCCCCTGCTCTACATTCCTAGAGGCATTGCCTGATACTTTAGCTAGCCTGTCCCTTGCGAAAAACTCCATTACTCTGTTAGGTGATTTTAATCTTCACTTTGAAGTACTGGATGCCCCCTCCACCAAGAGACTACAAGATGATCTGGAGGCCCTTCAGCTTACCCAATTGGTTTCTGTACCTACTCATGAAAAAGGACATACATTGGACCTTATTTTCTCAAATGACCCCAAAGTCACGGTATGAGATGTCATCCCAGTTCCCTGGTCCGACCACTGTCTTATTCGGTTTGGGCTATCCAAACCTGCCAGACAGACTAAAGGCAAGGTCGAATCTATTATAACTAGGAGCTGGTCACAGATCAATGCAGATCTCTGGTCAAATGCCCTGAAGCACACATTGCCCAATCTGGACGGCAGCCCAGAAGAGGACTTCAAGCAATGGGAAAACTGGATCAACCAGTCACTGGAGACCTGTGCCCTACTGAAAAAAACGCCCAAACATAAACACCAGACCAGAAAAGCCCCATGGATCAACGAACATTTGCTATCATTGAAGAAGCACTGTAAAAGATTAGAAAGGGACTGGAGAAAGGAGTTCAACCCTGACAAAAAAATCAATTATGAAACCTCGATCAGATGCTATCACAATGAACTAAAATTGGCACAAGCTAAATTTTAAGAGAAGAAAATCAACCAGGCACTCAATTCCCCAAAGGAACTATTCAGAGTAGTCAAAAATTTGACTACCCCCCAAGAAACTAACGGCACTCTGAAGGCCACGATAGAAAGATGCAACCAAATAGCGTCTTTCTTTCACAAGAAAGTGACAGACATCTATGGTCTCTTTCAGAATGCAACTCAGTCTGCCCAAGAAGAGCCCCACATGGCCCATGGTCCAGCTTCTACCCCTAGTCTAACACATTTTCCTGGGCTGGAGGAGGAAGTTACCCTCAAGCTGCTCAAATACATCAAATCAGGCTCCCCATTAGACTCTGCACCTCCGCACGCTATTCTCAAGGTGACGGAGGCTATTCTCCCCCATCCAGTGAAGATCATTAATAATGTCACTCAAGTCAGGGTCGGTCCCCGGAGCCTGGCAGCATGCCATAATAAAACCAATTAAAAAAAAATCTCACCTGGACCCTGACATACTGGGCAACCTACGACCCATATCACTTCTCCCTCTCCTTGGCAAACTCCTGGAAAGGCACATCAACCAGATTTTAGTCAACTATCTGGAGGAGAACAAGCTTCTCCACCCCACGCAGATGGATTTCCCCACCCTTCATAGCACTGAAGCAGCGCTCCTGGTAGTCACAGAGGAACTTAAAGCCATACTAGACAACGGAGGGTCTGCCGCTATCATATTGCTCGATCTTAGTGCGGCTTTTGAAACCGTGAATCACACCTTACTAAAAAACAGATTGAAGGAAATAGGTCTCCGGGACAAAGCCATGGAGTGGCTTTGCTCCTTTCTGGACGACCGGTTGCTCCAAGTGATGGACCAGGACTGTCTCTCGGATAGCCTGCCCACAAAATTTGGAGTGCCACAGGGCTCCTCCCTCAGCCCTACCCTATTTAATATTTACGTTAGACAGCTTGCCACCATCATGCAGGAGTTTGGCATCCTAGGCGTATTGTATGCTGACAACACCCAGTTGATCGTTCCTCTGCCCCATGATCACAACCAAGGTAACTCTCTACTGGGTCCCTGCCTTAATAAACTGGCCCACTGGATGTCAAACAGCTACCTAAAATTGAACGTCGAAAAGACTGAACTCATGATTCTAGGCAACAGGGCCATTCCCAGGCCACTGAATAACTGGCCACCCTGTATGGGAGACCCTCCGGTCCCTAAACCGGTGGTAAAAAACTTAGGCATCTGGCTTGATAGCTCACTCTCAATGAACCAACAGGCAAACAAATGGTCTGGTTTCTGCTTCGGACTTCTGAGAATGCTCAGAAAGATACTGGAACTTATCCCAGAGCAGCTTAGGTAAACCATCCTGCAGTCTTTGATAGTCTCCCGTCTGGACTATGGGAACTCTCTTTACTTGGGCTCACCTAAGTATGTGATCAAGAGGCTCCAGACGGTGCTGAACATGGCAGCTAGGCTCTTGCTCAAACTCCATAGACACACGTCCGCAAGAGAATCCCTGAAACTACTACACTGGCTACCAATCGCGGCAAGAGTAAAATTCAAATCACTTTGCATCGCCCACAGGGCAGTAAATAATAAAGGCCCAGAAAAACTCAGACATCTGATCTCTGCATATGCCCCCATCAGGCCACTAAGGTACTCCCACTCACACCTCCTCAGTACCACCAGAATTAAAAAATCTAGATGGGGAGGCAGATCCTTCTCACACCTGATCCCAAAACTGTGGAATGAGCTACCTCTGGACCTAAGAGGGCTGCAAAGTGAACTGGCATTTAGGAAAAAGCTGAAGACCTGGCTATTCCAGTGAAACCACTAATGGGCTTTGTCTCTCAATACAGCTCTCATCATCAGCGCGGGGAAGCCTCTGGGTAGCCATGCGGTATATCTATCTCAAATCAAATCAATTGTCCAAGTTACAACAGCTTCTCCTGAAAGCAGCTTGTTCCATAGGGATTATCTTTTCTTCAGTCCCACAATCCTGCAGGTGAATGAGAATACTTTTAGCGAAAATCTTACAACAGTATCAAGTAAGGCTATCTGCCTATAATTGTTTGGGGAATTATGCAGGCTCTTTTTTGTGCAATGGTACAATAATGCTCCCTGGCCAGTATTCTGGAATTACTTCATTCTGGCAACAGAAAATAAATATAGGTGGTAAGAAGCTAGACAAGAGCAATGCTTCCTTCTTTATTACAGAAATTGGAATTTCCTCGGGACCCATTGTGCCCAAAGATCTGGAATCCTGACTAAAGCATTCAGTTTTCTTTGTTGAAGAGGGACCATAAGCTGGATTATTAGCTACAGGGCAAGAACCATTAATTAAAGGGGGATCAAAAATAAAAGGGTGCAAATAATTCAGTTATAAAATTAATCTAGCCCCTTCTTTATTTGATATTGGCATTGATCTCACCCTCTTGCCACCACCATTCGCAATGATCATACAGAATGTTTTCATATCCTTTGCAATCACTGCCTATCAAAAATCAGTCTACCCATGATCACTATATAGTTTCTTGTTGGAAGCTTTAAGTCTAGCTTTTCTTTTTTCTAAGACACTAAGGGGTCGATTCCGATTCGGGCCGGAAAAAGCGCCGACCGACTCGGATCCGGAAATAATACCGACCGACACGTACCCGTGGCGCACAACACGCCAAGTACGATGCAAGGCGCGAAAAATCCGACCGACACGTACCGAAACCAAGTCGACCAACCGAGCCGCACGGAAAACAGCAATCCGGCCGGAAAAACACGCGAATCCAACCGACCGACACGCACCCGGAACAAATCCGACCGAAACGTACACGCGAACTCCAAACCGCAAAGTACGATGCAAGGCGCGAAAACTACGAGCGAGTCGGACGGAGGACAAGCCGTACGACCGACACGCACACAAAACCGAGCCGAAGCAACACAATACACCGCGACCGACGCGTACGCAGCATAGAATACTGCACAAACACAGCATGAACGAAACGGAGAACACCGTACGAGACCAATGCAGGGTCCGACTCGGTCACAAGAACGTTTCCAACATACACAAACAGCACAAAGGAAAAATCACCCAAAAAAAAGGCCAAACAAGCAATTACCAAGCCAATAAATACTGGGGGGTGGGGACAGAGAACAAAGACACACCCACAACTCCACCTATATAAAGGACACAAATCACAACCATGAGCCTTTGCAAATGCCATTCCACTGCCAGCACCCAAGAGAAAGCAACCACACACCCACAGCTCATCCCTCACACAAGCCACACACCATCAGCACACCAACAAATACCTACCTCACATACACCCAGCAAAACACACACACACACACACACCCTCACCTGCACACCAACACACACATCACCCACCATCACCAACCATCACCATGCCCCCCAAGAAGAATCCCAAGTTCCTAGATAGTGAATTGGAAGTCATGGTAGACGAGATCCTCAGGGTGGAGCCACAGCTGTTTGGCACACTGGTCCAACAGACCCCCATGTCGCAGAAAACCAAGATGTGGGAGAGGATCATCAACAGGGTGAACGCCCAATCACCATGTCGGCGCACAAAGACCGACATCCAGAACAGGTGGTATGACGTGCGCAGGAGGGTACGGGACATGCTGAAGAAAGACTACATCAACAGCCAACACACCGGCAGTGGCCCTCCTGCCAAGCCAATATACCTCAGGCCCTGGGATGAGAAGGTGCGGGCCATCCTTCCGCCAGTGAGCGTATATGGACTAGAGGACTTCCCAGAGCCTGGTGAGTACACAACAAATGTACACAATATACTGCCACAAAACACACACATCACTGTCAAGGGAGAGTCAAACCATGCACTCATAGCAATTACACAGCAACCAGAACAGAATCATCCCAAAATGTGTATGTTAGTCAGATAAACACAACACATGCCATCAAAAAAGTCACATCCAACTGTGCCAACACATGTACAAACACAACTACAACTAGGCAGTTGCAAAAATAGAACTAACAAACACATCCAGACATGTAGCCACCACAACAACACCAACACACAGTGAAGCCCACTCAAAGGAAGGAATTCTGTGTATGCTGGCCAAGTCAGTGTAGCCAATAGCATCATGGGAGTCGCAGTCACACATATTGCCCCCCCCCACAACTGTCCCATCAACACAACCATGAACCATGCGCACATCACAGGAAGTGGAGAAGGACTCACAAGATGGCTGACACTGGCTACTGCTGTGGGGAGCACAAGGCCCTGCTGGCAACTGTGCACCAACAAACAGCAGGACACCACTGACTGACATCCTGAGAGACAACTTACACTCCCTGCAATGCAAGCACGTTCCATGGGGGAAAATCTGGCTGGCTGGGTGGGAAGGGGGACTTGCAGCACTGACCATAGTCACAAGCACCTCCCCTCACACACACCCCAACACAAACTCCACAGAACCCACCTGGTAGAATGCAATGCCCCCCATCCTAACACAAGATCCCACAAAGAACCACCACCCTGGGTTATGTTGTGTGAAGCACAGGGACACTCTTGGGACTTCTAGCCAAACAACTGCCAGGACAACACTCCCAGCCATCCTGTCAGCACAGCCAGCCCACCCCACAGGGAAGCAGAGTCAAAAGGAAGGAAGCATGGGCATGCTGGGAAGGGGGAGGAGGCAATAGCATGATGGGAGTCGTAGTCACAGCTCTACATCCCCCACCACATGGCCCAGCAAGCTCACACTCACGCATGCACATCCCACAGAGAGTGTAAAGGCCCATCAAAGATGTCTGACACTGTTGCTGTGTCGTGGGGAGCACAAGGGCATGCTGGGTACTGCACACCAACCAACAGCAGGACACCACTGTCAGCCATCTTGCCATTGCTCTCACACCCACACACACTGAACTCCACACAAAAGCAAGTAAGTATGGGAATGCTGGGAAGTGGGGTGGAGGCAATGGCATGATGGGAGTCGTAGTCACAGACATAGCTCACCCCCACAACTGTCCCATCAACACCACCCTGAACCATGCTCACATCACAGGGAGTGGAGAAGGACTCACAAGATGGCTGACACTGGCTACTGCTGTGGGGAGCACAAGGCCCTGCTGGCAACTGTGCACCAACAAACAGCAGGACACCACTGACTGACATTCTGAGAGACAACTTACACTCCCTGCAATGCAAGCACGTTCCATGGTGGGATATCTGGCTGGCTGGGTGGGAAGGGGGACTTGCAGCACTGACCATAGTCACAAGCACCTCCCTCACACACACCCCAACACAAACTCCACAGAACCCACCTGGTAGAATGCAATGCCCCCATCCTAACACAAGATCCCACAAAGAACCACCACCTTGGGTTATGTTGTGTGAAGCACAGGGACACTCTTGGGACTTCTAGCCAAACAACTGCCAGGACAACACTCCCAGCCATCCTGTCAGCACAGCCAGCCCACCCCACAGGGAAGCAGAGTCAAAAGGAAGGAAGCATGGGCATGCTGGGAAGGGGGAGGAGGCAATAGCATGATGGGAGTCGTAGTCACAGCTCTACATCCCCCACCACATGGCCCAGCAAGCTCACACTCACGCATGCACATCCCACAGAGAGTGTAAAGGCCCATCAAAGATGTCTGACACTGTTGCTGTGTCGTGGGGAGCACAAGGGCATGCTGGGTACTGCACACCAACCAACAGCAGGACACCACTGTCAGCCATCTTGCCATTGCTCTCACACCCACACACACTGAACTCCACACAAAAGCAAGTAAGTATGGGAATGCTGGGAAGTGGGGTGGAGGCAATGGCATGATGGGAGTCGTAGTCACAGACATAGCTCACCCCCACAACTGTCCCATCAACACCACCCTGAACCATGCTCACATCACAGGGAGTGGAGAAGGACTCACAAGATGGCTGACACTGGCTACTGCTGTGGGGAGCACAAGGCCCTGCTGGCAACTGTGCACCAACAAACAGCAGGACACCACTGACTGACATTCTGAGAGACAACTTACACTCCCTGCAATGCAAGCACGTTCCATGGTGGGATATCTGGCTAGCTGGGTGGGAAGGGGGACTTGCAGCACTGACCATAGTCACAAGCACCTCCCCTCACACACACCCCAACACAAACTCCACAGAACCCACCTGGTAGAATGCAATGCCCCCCATTCTAACACAAGATCCCACAAAGAACCACCACCCTGGGTTATGTTGTGTGAAGCACAGGGACACTCCTGGGACTTCTAGCCAAACAACTGCCAGGACAACACTCCCAGCCATCCTGTCAGCACAGCCAGCCCACCCCACAGGGAAGCAGAGTCAAAAGGAAGGAAGCATGGGCATGCTGGGAAGGGGGGTGGAGGCAATAGCATGATGGGAGTCGTAGTCACTGATATTGGTCACCCCCACAACTGTCCCATCAACACCACCCTGAACCATGCTCACATCACAGGAAGTGGAGAAGGACTCACAAGATGGCTGACACTGGCTACTGCTGTGGGGAGCACAAGGCCCTGCTGGCAACTGTGCACCAACAAACAGCAGGACACCACTGACTGACATCCTGAGAGACAACTTCCACTCCCTGCAACGCAAGCACGTTCCATGGTGGGATAACTGACTGGCTGGGTGGGTGGGAAGGAGGGCCGGCTGTCAACCAAACACAACCAATGCAGACCATGTTCACACCCCAGAAAATACATAGATATGCCCAAATAATGCAGGACAATGTGCCACACCAATATCAACCCCTGACTGTGACGACTTAGGACAATGCAATGTACAGGCCCGCACCCAGAGGCACAGTCACAACTGTCATGTGTGTCAACCATTGATGCCTGCAGAAACATAACATACATTGTTTGTGTCTCCCAAAAACAGGTGATGATGGGGACACAGCAGCAGACGCTGAGGAGTCCCAGTCCCAGGCTCAAGAGGATGCCGAGCTCACTGGCGTCATACAGCCTCTGTCCTCCTCGGACGATGAAGAACAACCTGGCACATCCGGTGCAAGTCAACATGCAGCACCAGCAGGACCACCAGCTGCAGCACCAGCAGGACCACCAGCTGCACCCCTGCACCCACCCCTCCAACGACTGTCACCACGAATACCATCCCTGCCGACATGGACAGAACAAGGAGCAACACCAGCACAGTGACCCTGGACCAACCTGGGGCCATGGACACCACCACCACCACCAACCCCCAAGGTGGACCAGGGTTATCTGTGCGTGCCACTGCACACACTGCACATGTCAGCAGGGGTGGTGGGAGGGGTGGGAGACAGAGGTCGCTGCTTGCAGACGTTGCTGGTGTGCATGATGACCCACAACTGGTACGCATAGCTGATGCGTACCAGTCCAGCACCGGAGAGCTCAGCCAGGTAGTGGGGCTCCTCAGAGACATTAAACAGCAGCAGGCTGCCCATCATGCCCGCTTGGACTCCCACATGTCCCACGTGGAGTCACACATGTCCCGTGTGGACTCACACATGTCCCGCGTGGAGTCCAAGTGGGATGCACTGCATGAGATGACGGCGGTGCACAGGGACATTTTACAATGCCTCCGCCAGATGAACAGCAACCAGTCCACACCTCCCTGTGTGCCAACAACATCTGGTGCCGAACAAACTGCAACTGCCACAGGGAGGGAGGAGGACTCTGGCGGAGAGTCCCCTGCACCGCAGCAGCCTGTACTTGAGGGGCCCCCCCCAAGAAGAGGGGTCGTCCGAGGAGGGAAAAGTGAGAGGCCGATGGCCAAGCGCAACTCCCAGGAATCCTGAACCAGTTCTGGATGTTCGCCTTTGTGCACAGACTGTTCACCCTGTTGACGGCAACACTACTCCCACACATTGCATGGGGAGTACAAGTTGGACCAATGTGGCAGACAACTGTGGCCCCGATACTGGGGATCCTGTCTACCAGGACTTTCAATTCACCTAGGAACTTGGGATTGCAAGATTTATGTACAGCACTACCCATCCTATGCACTATTAACACAAATATATCACAATAAACACACTAATACACCATACTTGCCTCTGTCGTGATTCCAACGTGGGTGCTGTTATGGGGATGATGAACTGCAAAATTACACTGTGTATGCGAACTGCAACAGCAAGGACAACACAGGCATGTGAGTACAGGCAACGTGACACACATGAGGGAGACACACCACCAGGGCTACACAACACATACACACCTAGGCCATCTGACTCATTGCCTACACTGATGTTGCCAGGGAAGACGGTGCAATGCACAGACACCACACCCATTCCCAGTTGTAGTCAAGTAGCCCACAGGTGCAGTAAGCAAATGGCAGTCAAATGTGTGACCACAGACAACGCACATCACAAAGTGAAGCACAGGTTTATTACACAGTTGCAACATGCTGTAACCACTACAGATGCAAGGTAATCCCACCTGGCAGCGGGCACACTGTCAACAACTGTAGACTGAAGGAAGTCCATGGGTGTGGCACACATCACCTGTAGGGACACAACAGCTACCAGCCTGGATGTGCAATCACGTCGTCGGTGGACACAGTTGACCAAACGAATCTGAAAGTACCCTGTGAAGGACAGAAATGACACACAGTCAAAAGCAATGGAGTACAGGACAGAACAGCAAAACTCATGCACAATACATGTTACAAGATACCCACCCAGAACCAAGTTAGCATGTCAACACTGTTGGGGAGTACAGCCCACCTGTCACCACACATCGCAACACACATCCAGTCAAGTAGCCCATGGACACACTCCAACAGCACCAGAGCACCACCCACACATCATGCCAACTCACATCATTGACATGACACCTCAGGATACTCACATTCAGCTAAAGAAGTTGGTGATGAGCTGTGTGCGGACATCACCATCACCATCATCATCATCATCGTCACTGGCATCGTGGTCCAGGCCAGGATCCTCCACAGGTGGCGGATGTTGGTCATTGTCATCCTGGATGAGAGGCAACTCCTTCCGCACTGCCAGGTTGTGGAGCAAGCAGCAGACGATGATAATCATGCACACTTTCGCAGGGGCATATGGGAGGGACCCTCCGGTCTTGTCCAGGCAGCGGAAGCGGCTCTTCAGGAGTCCAAAGGTCCGCTCAATCACTCTCCTGGTCCGACCATGTGCCTCATTGTAGCGCATCTGGGCTGGTGTCACAGGGTTTCTGAGGGGTGTCAGCAACCACGGCATGTTGGGGTATCCCGAGTCACCTACGGACAGACAAGTGCACATTAGCTGACTTGGAAAAGTGGGCGGAATACTACAGATCAGATAACACACAATGGCACAAAGTCAGTACACACCGACAAGCCAGGCACGCTGGTTCTGCATCTGTGCCATCATCCTGGGGATGCGACTACTCCTCATCACAAAGGCATCGTGTGCTGAACCAGGGAAACGGGCACACACGTGTGTGATGGTCATGTCTGCAAGACACACCACCAGTGCATTGACCGAGTGGTAGTGCTTGCGGTTCCTGTAGGCCTGCTCCTGGGCCTGTGGTGGTACCAAAGCCACATGTGTCCCATCAATGGAGCCAATTACATGCGGCATCCTCCCCAGGGCATAAAAGTCACTCTTCACGTCGGTGAGTCGTCGCAGTCTAGGGAAATAGATGTACCGGTTCAGGAAGAGCAACATTGCCGCCAAAACATCGCGGAGCACACGGCTGAACATGGTCTGTGACATCCCACCAGCAGTCGCCACAGTATGTTGGAAGGTACCAGTGGCAAAGAAGTGTAGGGCTGCCATCACCTTCACCTTGGGGGTCAGCGCTGTAGGATACGGCCGGCCAGGCTGCAAATGTGGGGACAACTGCACTGCCAAATCCTCAATCAGCTGCCTGGTGAAGCGGTACCGTCGGATGCTGTCCCGTTCCACCATCGTTGCCAGGTCTGGGAATGGTCGATGGACAGCAGGAGCCCTGCAGTGCAGAGGAGAAGTAAGCAAGATTGTCAGTCACCCCACATATGCGGCATTGAACACACTCAAGATCCCAACATACATCATTATGAGGCACAACTACATGAAGTGTGCAGTACCGGAAGGACATGTATGGTACATACATGGCCAACATCTGTCAACACGGTCCAACAGGTGGCATCAATTAGTCCCAGGTTGGCCCATTGGATATCATGAGGCCATGTCACAGTTCCCATCTCCTGCTGCCGTGTCACAATAACCCCCACAGTGACATGTGAGGACAGATGTGCCCCAGGCACCACAGCTCAACGACAGGTACATTCCCAGGGACCCTGTAATGCCACATGGACACTGGCATTACATGGAGTATCATGTATACACCACAGCAAAACAACCATGACCCCCACAGGTAGTGGCCCCACTTGCCACGGCAGGACAGACATGGACGTCTGTGACACACACGCACAACATCAGAGTCCATGCACACACAACGTGGATGTGGAGACTGTCTCCCATTGTGCACATGAAATCAGAGACATTGTAAACACTACATGCACAAAGACTGTGGAGGACCATCACTATTGTGCCACTGGGACACCCTGGCTCAAACATACCGTCCCACATGGGACTCACGGGGTATGTGACATGACATACACATACACCACTGTGAAATGTGACCATGGCACATGCACAGATATGAACAGTTGCACATCACAGTGGTCATGTACACGTAACACCCAGGATCCTGTCCCCATGAACACGTGCACAGCCTGGGGGTGGCTGCCCACAGGTGACACCCACAGGACAACATGTACACCAACATACACACAATAGGAAATGCAGCCTTACATGCCTTATGATAAAGTTTGGACAGGCTGTCGTGATGTAGGTGTGCCCATCACTCCCTGGGAGCTATCTGTGGCTGGCATATGTCCATCTGAGACAGGCATGCTGACATATGCCAGTCACATGTACAGTGATGCATTTCTCTGCAATGGACCGATCGGTGCCTCCGGCCGGCCCACTGCATTCAATGTGTGCGGGTACGCGTTGTACCCCTGTGCGCGTTGTACTGCAATGGACCGATCGGTGCCTCCGGCCGGCCCATTGCATTCAATGTGTGCGGGTACGCGTTGTACCCCTGTGCGCGTTGTACTGCAATGGACCGATCGGTGCCTCCGGCCGGCCCATTGCATTCAATGTGTGCGGGTACGCGTTGTACCCCTGTGCGCGTTGAACTGCAATGGACCGATCGGTGCCTCCGGCTGGCCCATTGCATTCAATGGGTGCGGGTACGCGTTGTACCCCTGTGCGCGTTGTACTGCAATGGACCGATCGGTGCCTCCGGCTGGCCCATTGCATTCAATGTGTGCGGGTACGCGTTGTACCCCTGTGCGCGTTGTACCGCAATGGGCCGATCGGTGCACACCCATTGACAATGGGCTTGCCTGGCAACGGACGCGTTTTCGAATTTCGAACGAGTCGGTTGCTGTAAATTCAGTTGGTCACCCACAACAATGTTGCAAAATCATGTATGTCATGAAGTTGAAGATTTGAAGGATGCTGTGGGCGTGTTTTGGTGCTGCTATTCCATGGATTGGCCAGATTCAGAAGATGCAAACGACTTGGAACTATCACTTTGGACACAAGGGACAGTATCTGCCTCTCCAGCACATATATATTGCTGGCTGTTCCCCTGAGAGCTCACTTGCCTGCACTACATGCTCCAGGACGACATCTGCCACTGCACTGCTGCTGTCTCTGCCCCTCTGGACCCTGCAATGGCACGTACTGTGGAGAGAGCCCCAGCCTTCAGCCTTGAAGAGAACCAGGCCCTGCTGGACAGTCTACTTCCACAGTACAGCAAGCTGTATGGGACACCAGGGGAGCAGGTGAGTGTTCTGTGCACTGCCTTTCTGAATGTACATTTTGTGTGACTAGCAAGGCTGAGAGTCTGCACGCCACTGGCTAGCAGGCTCACTGAGTAGTTGTCACCCCCCATAGTGTGTAGTGACTTGCACTGGACAGGTATGGTGCAGTGACAGTGCATTTGAACATGGTTTTACTTCCCATGCAATGATACCATGTAGTGACGTCTGGCAAACTGTCCATGGTCAGCTTTGTACTGCCTGTGCACATCATGTGCCCCTGTGATTGAGACATGTATATACAACTGGGTCATGCACGGATATGTTGCATGTGTGGTAATGGCCTTTTCACTTTGTCATCCTGACAGGTTAATGCCCATCGGAAGCAGGAAATCTGGAAGGACATCGTCCGGGCTGTCCGGTCCGTGGGGGTCTACAAGCGCCGGATCCGCAACTGCCAGAAGAGGTGGCAGGACCTTCGGGGCTGGACCCGGAGGATTGCACGGGTCCAGCTGAAGCTGTCGCCTCCTCGCAGGAGGGGCGGAACACAGACCCTGACCCCCCACATGCTCCAGATCCTGGCGGTGGTGTTTCCAGACCTGGATGGGCAGCTGAAGGCCAGACAGCAGCAAGGAGGGGTGAGTCAAAGACTGCACTGTGAACTCTGTATTACATGCTTTGTGCCCTCCTCTGGCCTGGTTCAACTGCCACAGTGCAGCAGTCATGTTGTCCAGGAGCCATGTCCCTCAATTGTGCACTGCCCACTGCTCATCTGATACCCAGGTGTGGCCCTTACATTCAGGGAATTGTGTCACTTGGGACTGTGTCCTTGCAGTTTGCTTCACTAAAGGTGGGGGACAGCATCTGTTTCCCTAACTCTGTTGTGGGCATCATGGGTGGGTCCATTGTTCACACAACGCCTGGGTTTGGACATGTGATCTGCGTGTTGCTTTGATATGCGGTCCACTTGCTGAGCTGAGCCACCACATGTGCCTGGGGTATGTGGCACACGCCCATGCAGCGGGTGGGAACAATGTTTGGGCCCCAGGAGTGTGCAGATTACGTGTGTCACACATACATAGCCAGCTATCCACTGTCCAGGGCACATCCCTCATTCATGTGGAGCAGGACAGTCATGCCTACTCCAGGCCATGCAATGCACTCTGTACTCCCACTCCCGTGTATCAGCTGACACATTGTGCACAGTGATTTGACCCCTCAGGTGTCTGCCTCTGTGTCAGTGTGCTGTGGATTAGTTGCCAGGACTGCTGGGGTGCTTCTTGGTAGGGGCTCAGCATGCCCCTGGAGATGTGACCATAGGAGACGATACTTGTGTGTCACATAGGTGTTTGATCAGCTGCCCGTGCAGACTGGGGTATGCGAATGTGAAGTTCAGGCAGCTGTTCCCCATTCACAGCAAATTGTGAGGGGCTCAGGTTCCGAGGGTAGTGTCACAGGTCTCCCATATGTCCAATAGGTGTGACCTGGACAGATGAGGGTTAAGATGATGTGTTGTGTGGGGGATGTACATGTGCACTTGTGCAGCTCCAGGACTTGCATTCCCCATGACCTACTATTGTGACACAGTGCATAGTGTTGTTGTCTGGCTGCCAAGTCATACATCACTGAGACAGTGATGTATGACTTAGCAGTCATGCCTCTGCCATGGCATGTGTCAACTTATTGGTGGTCCTGCAGGGGAGTGACATGTGCTACATGCACACCATAGTGGCGCTGGCTATCAGGACATGGGTGCATCATGGTGTCTGTCGCTGGTATGCATCACATGCATTTCCTATTTGACTCTGGGCATCCCTTTCATCCAGAAACCTGTACTGACTCAGTGGCAAGAGCTGTGATGTGTGCATGTCCACATGCCACACCGTGTCCTCTGCACTGTCCAACTACTGTGTACTTGGTGCATGTGTCCACACTGGGGTGTTGCAATCCAACAGACACCAGACAGATGGGTGCAAGGCCATGTGGGATGTGAGTGCCATGCTTGGCATCAGACTGACAATTGGCTTCTCCTGTTCAGTTAGGGCACTTCTAGCAATGTACAACTAATGATGCCAGGGCTCTGTAATGTGCTGTGCTCACAGTGGTGTGTGCGTTTGGTGCAGGTGACTGATGTCTGTCTGTTTCCCCATTGTTTGCAGATACATCCACGGCCACGGAAGGGGACAGATCCACGGACCAGGAGGAGCCAGAGAGCCAGACTGGGTCAGCAGCCGAGGAGTGGTCGGAGGGACCCAGTGGCACGGAGGGCGAGGGGAGCCACACCGAGGAGTCCTCAGCACCATCCACCTCAGCTGAGGACCACAGCAACTCGGAGGATGACTCCCTTGTGGAGGCGGGTGTCAGCAGCCACCACACCCCAGCTAGTGTTGCTGTCCCCGCCACCACCAGCAGCACCACCGCCCTCCCATCGGCTCCCATTCCCCAGGTCCGTGGAGGCTCCCATGTTCGGGAGCATGTCTCCTTTGGCCCAGGTACCGCACCCCCTGCCCCTGTGTCCCCTGCTGCCCTGAGTGAGGAGTCTGTGTACCTCCTTCGCCAGCTCCATGTAGGGCAGACAGCCATGCTGAGTGTCCTCCATGCGCACACCGCACTGTTGACTTAGCTGGTGTCGTTCATGGAGGGCATCTCATCGGGCATGTCTGACCTACAGAGGGGCAACAGGTCCATGGACTCCTCCCTGACGGCAGCAGTGTCCCTCCTCAGACAGTCCCTCACCCCTCCTGCCTCTGCTCCATCCACACTCCCCAGCACCTTACCCGTCCCAAGCACACACACACCGGCACAGGCACACACCAGCACACACACGTCCAGCACACAGACACACACGCCACAAACTAAACGCGCACGCACAGTCAGGGGACTAAAACCAGACTCACAGGGGATGGGGCCCTGGTACACACACACGCATCCATGGGCACTGCGCAGTCCTCAGTTGCCTCTCCCTCCAAAGCACCCTCCCTTGCCTCACCTGCAACCCCAAAGACCCAGCGCCTCTTCCTCAGTGACCTCGGCCTCTTCCCCTCCGATCCAGCTGCCCCAGCATCCAGGGGGAAGAGGAAGCCCCCACACGGAGCAGAGTGCCCCTCGCCCCCGGATACCCTCCCCAGGCGCAGACAGACTGAGGCCCCCACCCGCATGTCCCCCGGAGTGCTAAGAGCAAGACCCCGCCGCCGCCCCTGCAGCTCAAGCACCAGGTCTCCTTCCTCCATCCCTCAGGCCCCCACTCAACAGGTGCCCCCACCACACCCTGCCCCAGGTTCCCCCACCCACAGATATACCATCCCCAAGAGGCTCCGGCCTTCTCCCCCTGCCACTTGCTCTCCCGGCACCACACCCCCCGCTGCGCTTGTCTGTGCCACTGATGTGGTGAGGGTGTCCTCCCCCTCTGTCCAGCCCACCTTGCCTGTTCCCCATTCTCCTCCCCTGGTGGTAGGCACTGCAGTGGAGTCCACTACCACCCTGTCTGACTTGGGCACTGCAGTGGCGAACCTGTCCACTCCATCTGCAGGGTCCACTGCAGTCGTGCCGGCACCCACAACATCTGAGCCATGCCCCCCAGTTGTGCCGGCACACACCATGTCAGACAACTCCACTGCAGTTGTCAGTGGCTCTTCAGCACCCACCACCCCTTCCCTGCTTCCTCCTGGTGAGCCCTGATCCTGTCCCTGCGGTGCCTGGCCTACCCCCCCGGTTGCCCCTCCTAGTGGATTGTCCCTGGTTTTGTGCAGGCATGTGTAGGGTGGCATCTACCACTGTCACCCACTTGTGACTTTGTTGATGGACTGGCCATTGGCCTTTGTTTATGTTCTACCGGACTTCTACTTTTAATGCCACATATGCTGAATAAAGCAACTTTCTGTTCTCTAGTGCTTTTGCTTCTGATGTACATGATGTTGATGATGCTAACCATGCCCTTGCTGCAGTGATGGTGATATTTGGTCTCATGATAATGAAGTGTTACTGTGCAGGAACCCATGTGGTCCAGGGGGAATGTGTCCTATCCTGTGGTGTATCCATGTCATCCATAGCAGCATCTGAGGGTGTCATGTGTTCAGTATTTGGCAATGGGATTTCCTACTTAGATTGGCAATTTCACATCTGTGGCTTCCACCCCTGCACATCTGTTGTGCCTGCCATTGTTCTATTCGTCTACTTCCCTGACCGTGTGGCCATCTCCAGTGAACATGCAGGTTTGGGCATCAATGGGGAAGGACTCATCTGTATTGTCATTGCAACATTGCTATACAAGTGTGTTGGATCTGTGCTGATGATTCCGTTGTCACTTCCATGACCAGGCTGATGGGACGGGAGCCCTCATTTGGTGCTAATTGTTGATTGTGTGTCCCATTGCTGCCATGGTATGGTATCTGTTCACCTCACATCTGCAGTCTCCACAGGGTATCTGCATGTGTGTGCCCATTGGTGCAAATATGTGGGTCTGCATTCTGATGGTCACTTCTGTCATTGTGTCATTGATGATTGTTGACGGTGTCAGCCTCCATGGGTGTTGTTTGTCTGCACATGGCCAAAGTTATGTCTTATTTGCACTGCAGGATTTGGCTCCCCCAATTTATGTTGCAATGGGACACATACACTACTTTGCCACTGATGTGTTTGTTGTTCTGTGACCAGGAATCATCCATGCAGTTTGGCAGTTGCACCTCTTACTTTGTCAACACTTACCTTTTGGTCACTGTGATGATGGGGGTTTGGACCCCATTGCCACAATGTTCAAAATGTGCTGCAGCTATGGACCCCACACTTGCCTTTTGGTCACTGTGATGATGGGGGTTTGGACCCCATTGCCACAATGTTCAAAATGTGCTGCAGCTATGGACCCCACACTTACCTTTTGGTCACTGTGATGATGGGGGTTTGGACCCCATTGCCACAATGGTCATGGCCTGCTTGCGTTGTATGTGCCACACACATATTTGTGTGGCACATGTGCTAGGGGGTCACATTGTATGTTCGAAGTCATGTTCGGTGTTGTAGGCATTTGACACAGTCTACACACGCTTGTCATGGTGTTGGGGGGATGTCTTCTTCTTGCATTCCCTAGGTTGTGGTGTGCTGGTTGTGTCATGCATTGTCCATCCTATGGGTGGGGGTGGTAGTGGTGGTAGGCATCCTGCCCCCCCTGGCTAAGGGTGGTAGTAGTGGTAGGCATCCAGCCCCCCCTGGGTGAGGGTGGTAGTGATGGTAGGCATCCTGCCCCCCCTGGCTAAGGGTGGTAGGCATCCTGCCCCCCCTTGGTGAGGGTGGTAGTAGTGGTAGGCATCCTGCCCCCCCGGATGAGGGTGGTAGTAGTGGTAGGCATCCTGCCCCCCCTGGGTGAGGGTGGTAGTGGTGGTAGGTATCCTGCCCCCCTGGGTGAGGGTGGTAGTGGTGGTAGGCATCCTGCCCCCCCTGGGTGAGGGTGGTAGTGGTGGTAGGCATCCTGCCCCCCTGGGTGAGGGTGGTAGGCATCCTGCCCCCCTGGGTGAGGGTGGTAGTGGTGGTAGGCATCGGGTGAGGGTGGTAGTGGTGGTAGGCATCCTGCCCCCCCTGGGTGAGGGTGGTAGTGGTGGTAGGCATCCTGCCCCCCCCTGGCTAAGGGTGGTAGTAGTGGTAGGCATCCTGCCCCCCTGGGTGAGGGTGGTAGTAGTGGTAGGCATCCTGCCCCCCTGGCTAAGGGTGGTAGTAGTGGTAGGCATCCTGCCCCCTGGCTAAGGGTGGTAGTAGTGGTAGGCATCCTGCCCCCCTGGGTGAGGGTGGTAGTGGTGGTAGGCATCCTGCCCCCCTGGCTAAGGGTGGTAGTAGTGGTAGGCATCCAGCCCCCCTGGGTGAGGGTGGTAGTGGTGGTAGGCATCCTGCCCCCCTGGCTAAGGGTGGTAGTAGTGGTAGGCATCCTGCCCCCCTGGGTGAGGGTGGTAGTAGTGGTAGGCATCCTGCCCCCCTGGCTAAGGGTGGTGGTAGTGGTAGGCATCCTGCCCCCCTGGCTAAGGGTGGTAGTAGTGGTAGGCATCCTGCCCCCCTGGGTGAGGGTGGTAGTAGTGGTAGGCATCCTGCCCCCTGGCTAAGGGTGGTGGTAGTGGTAGGCATCCTGCCCCCCTGGCTAAGGGTGGTAGTAGTGGTAGGCATCCTGCCCCCCTGGGTGAGGGTGGTAGTAGTGGTAGGCATCCTGCCCCCCTGGCTAAGGGTGGTGGTAGTGGTAGGCATCCTGCCCCCCTGGCTAAGGGTGGTAGTAGTGGTAGGCATCCTGCCCCCCTGGGTGAGGGTGGTAGTAGTGGTAGGCATCCTGCCCCCTGGCTAAGGGTGGTGGTAGTGGTAGGCATCCTGCCCCCTGGCTAAGGGTGGTAGTAGTGGTAGGCATCCTGCCCCCCTGGGTGAGGCTGGTAGTAGTGGTAGGCATCCTGCCCCCCCTGGGTGAGGGTGGTAGTGGTGGTAGGCATCCTGCCCCCCCTGGCTAAGGGTGGTAGTAGTGGTAGGCATCCTGCCCCCCCTGGGTGAGGGTGGTAGTAGTGGTAGGCATCCTGCCCCCCCTGGCTAAGGGTGGTGGTAGTGGTAGGCATTCTGCCACCCCTGGCTAAGGGTGGTAGTAGTGGTAGGCATCCTGCCCCCCCTGGGTGAGGGTGGTAGTAGTGGTAGGCATCCTGCCCCCCCTGGGTGAGGGTGGTAGTAGTGGTAGGCATCCTGCCCCCCCTGGGTGAGGGTGGTGGTAGTGGTAGGCATCCAGCCCCCCCTGGGTGAGGGTGGTAGTGGTGGTAGGCATCCTGCCCCCTGGCTAAGGGTGGTAGTAGTGGTAGGCATCCTGCCCCCCTGGGTGAGGGTGGTAGTAGTGGTAGGCATCCTGCCCCCCTGGCTAAGGGTGGTGGTAGTGGTAGGCATCCTGCCCCCCTGGGTGAGGGTGGTAGTAGTGGTAGGCATCCTGCCCCCCCTGGGTGAGGGTGGTAGTGGTGGTAGGCATCCTGCCCCCCCTGGGTGAGGGTGGTGGTAGGCATCCAGCCCCCCTGGGTGAGGGTGGTAGTGGTGGTAGGCATCCTGCCCCCCTGGCTAAGGGTGGTAGTAGTGGTAGGCATCCTGCCCCCCTGGGTGAGGGTGGTAGTGGTGGTAGGCATCCTGCCCCCCCTGGGTGAGGGTGGTGGTAGTGGTAGGCATCCAGCCCCCCCTGGGTGAGGGTGGTAGTGGTGGTAGGCATCCTGCCCCCCTGGCTAAGGGTGGTGGTAGTGGTAGGCATCCTGCCCCCCTGGGTGAGGGTGGTAGTAGTGGTGGGCATCCTGCCCCCCTGGCTAAGGGTGGTGGTAGTGGTAGGCATCCTGCCCCCCTGGGTGAGGGTGGTAGTAGTGGTAGGCATCCTGCCCCCCCTGGGTGAGGGTGGTAGTGGTGGTAGGCATCCTGCCCCCCCTGGGTGAGGGTGGTGGTAGGCATCCAGCCCCCCTGGATGAGGGTGGTAGTGGTGGTAGGCATCCTTCCCCCCCTCGCTAAGGGTGGTAGTAGTGGTAGGCATCCTGCCCCCCTGGGTGAGGGTGGTAGTAGTGGTAGGCATCCTGCCCCCCTGGCTAAGGGTGGTAGTAGTGGTAGGCATCCTGCCCCCCTGGCTAAGGGTGGTAGTAGTGGTAGGCATCCTGCCCCCCTGGGTGAGGGTGGTAGTAGTGGTAGGCATCCTGCCCCCCTGGGTGAGGGTGGTAGTGGTGGTAGGCATCCTGCCCCCCTGGCTAAGGGTGGTAGTAGTGGTAGGCATCCTGCCCCCCTGGGTGAGGGTGGTAGTAGTGGTAGGCATCCTGCCCCCCTGGCTAAGGGTGGTAGTAGTGGTAGGCATCCTGCCCCCCTGGCTAAGGGTGGTAGTAGTGGTAGGCATCCTGCCCCCCTGGGTGAGGGTGGTAGTAGTGGTAGGCATCCTGCCCCCCTGGGTGAGGGTGGTAGTGGTGGTAGGCATCCTGCCCCCCTGGGTGAGGGTGGTAGTGGTGGTAGGCATCCTGCCCCCCTGGGTGAGGGTGGTAGTAGTGGTAGGCATCCAGCCCCCGCTGGGTGAGGGTGGTAGTGGTGGTAGGCATCCTGCCCCCCTGGCTAAGGGTGGTAGTAGTGGTAGGCATCCTGCCCCCCTGGGTGAGGGTGGTAGTAGTGGTAGGCATCCTGCCCCCCTGGCTAAGGGTGGTAGTAGTGGTAGGCATCCTGCCCCCTGGCTAAGGGTGGTAGTAGTGGTAGGCATCCTGCCCCCCTGGGTGAGGGTGGTAGTGGTGGTAGGCATCCTGCCCCCCTGGCTAAGGGTGGTAGTAGTGGTAGGCATCCAGCCCCCTGGGTGAGGGTGATAGTGGTGGTAGGCATCCTGCCCCCCCTGGCTAAGGGTGGTAGTAGTGGTAGGCATCCTGCCCCCCCTGGGTGAGGGTGGTAGTAGTGGTAGGCATCCTGCCCCCCCTGGCTAAGGGTGGTGGTAGTGGTAGGCATCCTGCCCCCCCTGGCTAAGGGTGGTAGTAGTGGTAGGCATCCTGCCCCCCCCTGGGTGAGGGTGGTGGTGCGCATTCAGGCCCCTGTGTGCATATGTGGCATTGGTGATGGGCATCCCGCCCCTATGGTGCTGCTGTTGCTGGTGTAAGTATATTCGGCATCCCTCTGTGTGTGTGTGATGTGTCGTGTACGTGTTGTATGTGTTTTGTGGTTGGTGTCTGGCTTACCTTCTGCGCCGTACGCGTCCGTGCCTGTTCCGGTAGTATATGTAGAATATTGGTATGATCGGGACGAAGGGATTCATGGTTGGTTCATGTCGTTCGTCCTTCTCGTTGCTTCGCGTCGTCCTCGTCGCTTCGCCTCGTCCTCGTCGCTTCGCCTCGTCCTCGTCGCTGCCGTGTTCGTCTCGGAGCCGTGGATCGTGTTGTGGCGCGAATTGGAGCTTATGTGCGCCTCTCCCGGATGCTTTGACGTGCCGTGCGTAGTGACGGGTTCGGCGCGTACGGAAAGCGCATCGTACTTGTCCGGCCGGACGGGGCTGCATTTTTCCTTCCGTGCGACTCGATTCCGGATTCGCCTCGGTCGGAGAACAGGACCTGGTTTGGGTGAGTACGGCTCGGCCGGATTCTTTGCTGTTGTGTGCATCGTACTTGCTCGTTCGGTGTGCTGTACGGATCGGTCGGGAAACAGGCTTTCGCATGGCTTTTTTCCCGACCGAATGGTGTTGGGTGCGCCTCCGACCGAGATCGGAATCGGCCCCTAATTATTTACTGGTGTTAACTTTGTTAAATTTGCGGGTTTCCCAGCTGGTAATTATTATTAAGGGTACTCACTAATAACCCTGGGCGAAGTGCTACGCTACGCTCGCGTAGTTTGCGAAGTTTGCGCTACTTCGCACAACGCGAATTGCACGTAGCACAGTGCGAACACGCGTAGCGTAGCGTAGCGTAGTGCCGCGGTCATTTTTTGCTTGCTCGCGGTCCTCAACGTCAAGTTGGCGACCGCGAGCAAGCAAAATGACATCCCGGCGAGACTTTTTCCTCGTTCGCGATCAGCAACATCAAGTTGCCGATCGCGAGCGTGGAAAATAAACCTCCCGGCGAGATTCTCAACGCGGGGAGGTCAGGTTTCTCATTGCGAGTGGTCGCGTATGCTTGCGACCGCTCGCGATGAGACTACCAGTCCGCGTTGAGAAAGCTGCCGCTCGAGTAAAAATCTACTCGAGCGGCAGTAAAAGACAGCTCGCACTGTGCAAGTTGCCGTTTTCAATGATTGCACAGTGCGGACAAGCATCCGGCACTGTGCAATCATTGCGAACAGTGCGCTACGCAGTTCGCGTAGTGCTACGCGAAGCTTGCGTAGCGCGAACTGCACTTGCGTAGCTTCGCGAAGCATTACTTCGCGAACTACGCCCACCCTTACTCACTAACCAGTGTCCAGCATGTTCATGACTAGGCACCCTCTGAGCTTGATCAAAAAAGGATACTCGTCTTCCCTCTTCTTCCACCGAGACCACCATATTTTCTTCTTGCCCTCATACACTATTTTTTCAAAAAATCACACTCCTCCATTCTGACTATACCTATATTCTCCATGTGAGAAATTGGGTCAGGAGTGAGCCTTTCCTTCTCTGCTCACTATATGTGTGCCTCTGTACCCTCCGTATGGGTATGGTACCCCGGGAAACCTGAGCTTTCAGGGTGCCCTCGGCAGCAGCCCCTCCAAGCTCGTCTAACACTGGTGGTAACTCAGTTTCCTAAAATGCAGTCATTGTGCTTCTGGGGACTAACTATGATCCTCCTCTGGGACACCTCCCCACCACACTGCAGAGATACCAGACCCATGGGGCAGAAAAAGACTACTTACTACTGTAGGAGAGCCACCAGTGGGTGGTGTCTTAGAACAGAGAGAGTCCCCCTGCTTGTGTCCTAACTCAGAACAATGAAAGCACCGGGCTGGATATGGGACGCCCTGGGCCACCACCTACCAGAGCCTCCTACCTGTGTTTCAGAAGGAGCATTGTAATCCTTTCCTTCCACCTTATTCTGGGTTTTGCCTGTGTCTTCTTGGACCTCCCTCTCAGTCTGCTTGGGGGAACCTGAATCACCCTTCTTGGGTCACTCCCAGGTACATTCTTAGATATTCTGGTACTAATTCAGAGGTCTGCCTCTTTAGCAAGTTCCTTAGGGTCAGTGAGTTTATTATCTACAAGCTGTTGGCACAGCTCTGAATAACAATTGCTGAACACGTGCTCTCTTTCAAACAAATTGTACATCCCCTTGTAATCATTCACATCACTGCCTTTCACTCAACCATCCAGTGCTTTGCAAAGAATTATCCACAAAATCCACCCAGAACTCCTGGCACAACATCTGGCTGTCTCTAAACTTCTGCCTATACTTCTCTGGGGTAAGATCATACTTTCTGATAAGGTTGTCCTTCAATGGGTTACCTCCTCTTGTCTCCCCTCCCAAGGGCCGACTGGGCATCACTCCTCTCACTAGGCATGTACCGCCAGAGGCTGGTCTCCCAATTCTCTTCAGATACCTCACATCTCTTTCTTTGTATGTGCTTTTGGGAATTGGATTTCACCTTATGCACACTGACAAAATAAACATAAAGGTAAGAGTGAAACAAAGCTAGTATGGCTGGAGCATAATAGATGATATTGCGGTATTCCTAGATTTTTGCCCTAAGCTGCGCCTTTAGGGCAGCACTTTCTCCCATTCAAGAATAACTGCTTTTCAACCCTTCCTAAAAAATACTTGAGGAATTTATCACGTTCCCCAAATATTCTAGAACTGAAGTTAGAATATTAAATTTGACCTTCTAGTGTCTGCCACACTCACTGCTGCCCTGAGGGCACGGATATTGCATGGTTTATGTCTGCTTAAATTTGAAATTTATGATAAGCTTTTTTTACACATGATGAAAGAATAATTTCATTTTTGTATGAAATGTGACTTTTTAAAATATTTATACTATATAATTATTTTAAAAGTTTGAATCTATAAGTAACAAATAATACATTTTGGTAATGTAGCAGAGCTCCAGTTACTTTGGGCTGCTTTGTATTCAGTAAAGTGGAAGTGGGTTAGCTGGCACTTACTACACTCTCAGTTGTAACCGACAATGGATGGCTCAGTGCTTGTGTACCACAGGGGTCAGGGGATGTCTTCCTTTTGAAGAACCCTACTTGATAGGAAGAAAACAACCCACAAAAGAATAAAAAATTTGAAATAGGAGCTCAGGAGAAGCTTTCTGTCTTCGGGCTGCTGGGAAAGTGAATACGTAATTGAGAGGGACGGAGGTCCACCTTAATCTTCAGTATTAAAGCAGCCCATGTTCTTTTGGAGCAAAAAGCATGGGCTACGGGGAGCAGACATGTAAGGAAGGCAGCTTTTCTATATAGCCACCAGGAGATGCAGGAAAAACATGAAAAATGTAACATAATGACAAAATTGGAAATGGGGATAAGGACATAGGTATTTTGAAGAAAATGATAAAAGGAACCAGTAGCAACAATGGAGATTTAGCTGACAATTATTGTCCATGTGCATTTCAACAAGGGAAGACTGACAAGGGCAGGATCTGTAACCTCCTAAGCTAGTAACTTAAATTGGTTTCAATTTTCTCGGCGCTCTTCTAGCCACAGATCCTAGTGCGAGGCAGGACCCTCTGCCCCTACTTACTGAGTAGCTAAGAGTCCCAATTTCTACAGATGCTGAATTAAGTCCTCTTGATTACTCCTACAGCTGTGGGTTACTGAGGGTGCCTTCCAAGGAGCCAGGGTGCAATCTGTAGTGAAAGGATTGCTCAATGCTTTCTCCAACCAGGACGTGCAGCACCAATCACAATCCCAACTGATCTGCTGGTTCTTCTTCCAAATTTCCATTCCATCCATTCCCATTCCATTGCCTTTTATTACCCTGAAGCTATAGGAGACTGTAGAAAAAGACCATCTTTTGTGTGATGCCCCCAAGATTTTTGCCCTATCTACTTTACTGTCTTTAGAACTCTGTTCATTTTACCCCTGCTAACCAACAGTAAAGTTCCTGTGCTTCCACTTTAAACATGGTTATTTCTAATTGGCACTTTTAACTTCCCTATAGCTCGCTAGTTGTTAGAACTGTCAGCCTTGGGGTTTTCTTCCCCCAAACGTTTTGCCTTCTTCCCTCCTGTTTTACTGAGTTTTTTTTTGTTGGCCTTAGGTCCCTGCAGACTTTACTACTGCTAACCAGTGCTAACATGCTTGGACTCATCTCCTAAAACTGGTAAGATTGGCCTACACCTACTTGGCATGTTTAGTTTACTTTTAAGCCCCTATTGAAGTGGTATACAATATACCAGGACCATTAAATTAAATGCTACAAGTGGGCCTGCAGCAGTTATTTTGCCAAGCACTTATGAAGCCCCTTAAAACATGTCTTAGGCCTTCCATTGCAACATGTGTGATGTTTTAAACTGCCAATTCGTCCTGGCAAACAAGGCCTAAATCTCTCCTTTTAGTACATATAGGTCACCCCTAAGGTAAAGCCCTAAACAGCCCATAGGGCAGGGTGCAGTCGACTTTTTGAAAGCTGAACATGTACTTTTAAGTTTTACATGTCCTAGTAATGAAAAACTCACATTTATTTTTCACTACTGTGAGGCCTATCTCTCTCATAGGATAACATTGGTTTACCCTATTACATTTAGTAAGTGATAACTTTTGTTTGGGAGCAGGTAGAAATGTCATGCTTTCTGACTAAGGAATTGAAATTTAAAACTATCTTTAATGGTAAGGTCGGATTTTAAGTCACAATTCTGAAAATGCTACTTTTAGAACATCTGCATTTTCTTGTCCTAACCATTAAGTGCCTGCAGCCTGTTTCCTGGGTCACATGACTAGGTTTAGTTGGCCTCTGTGTATTTCTCCCAGACAGTCACACAATAGGAGGACTGGGTGTTGGCAGGATGGGCCATCCTGACAGGATATTATGTTATTGTTTCTTATTAAGCGCGACAAGTCACCCTAAAGGGTCTCTAGGTGCTTCTCCTTTCAACAGGTTAAAAATAGCAGAATACGGGACAATTAAAAATGTAAAGCTAAAACAACCATGTTTTAAGATCTTTTTTAAAATGTATAAAATTAGTGGTTACACGTAAGTGTAGTGGAAGCTGATTCCAGTGCAAAGGAGCCAAACACAAGTTGGATCTGCCCCTGTATCTGGCAGTATGGATGCGTTAAGGATGTAACAAACATTTCCCACTGGACCTAAGGCTCCTAGTAGGTGCGTACCATTTCATTTTTTTTGTAGATATTGTGGTCCATTACCATAAAGAGATTTATGCACCAAACAGAGAAGTTTGAACAATGATCGCTTTCTTATGGGCAGTCGGTGCAGGCTTGTAAGAATGGGTTCAGATGGCGAAGGAGGAGGAAAATGACAAACAAACTGTGCAGCTGTATTTTGAACCACCTGAATTTAGCAAACAATCCTTCATTCATGGAAGCCATTATTGCATTCTTATAGTCAAGGCAACTAATTATCAGAGCTTGAACGGGATGGGCGGAGCTGTGCACAGCCTCACTTGCACTTCAAAGAAGCTGCCCCAGCCCATACACAAAGAAATTCATACTAGCTTTTTGTGCCTCAAGACATCCTGGGACCAGGACAGGGAGGCAGAAAATTCCAACACTATCTGTGGTGGGAAAACTCCAGAAGTTTCTTTCCACTTCAAAGCTAGAACCAGAAATATATACTCAGACATCTGCTTCAGTTCACTTCTGGACCTGTGGAGGACTCTTAGAGGACTGCCCTCTTTCATCTGGCCTGCTGTGTACTTCAGAGGACTACCATGCTTCTCCAAGAGGATGGCCCTACTGCCTGAGCCTGCCTTGTCCTCTCAGAGGACTGGCCTGCTGCTTGAGACCTGCTGGCCTGTTTGAACCCAGGACTACCAGAGTGATTCCAAGGGCTTGTTGGCTGGATTCCTGATCAGACCCTCAGGGATAGAAAAGGCTCCAACCATTTTGAACCCGCAACTGGGTGGTCCTGAGTGAGTCTTGACCCTCCAAATGATGCCCATCCAATCCAATACCCTGGGAGGGAAGTGGTGCTAAAGGTACCCAGATTGCCCAAATCCAAAACTTGGGACTTTGGAAAGTTTCTGCCAATAAGTGGTCTGACAACCGAGAGGAGACCGGGAACTACCTCTTCACCAATCCACCTGATGTGCATCACCAGTCGGCCTGACTTCACAGTAGCTCTAACTACGTTTTTCTCTGCAGGAGCAAATCCTGTGCAGCAACTCTTTATTGGAAGGGTATCCGGACTCCTGGAGCCCTCGTGAGCTATAGCCTCTAGCTCTGTCCCCCTGGAGATTTTTGACTTCCAAAAAAGACACCAAGTTGAAACATAGAAATCTTTACTGCAACTTTGTCCAGCAGCTCCCCGACAATGCCTCCTCCTCCTCCTTGGACACCACCTTCTACCTTGCACTGCTGAACTTTACCTTCTCAGACATTTTTCTGTAAACTTTCTTCTAAGTCCAAAGGTAAGCAGAGACCAAGCCCAATCCACTTTGTGCAACCGAACAGCACTCTCTTGCTTTTGCCACAACTTTTGACTTTGCCCGGTCTCGCCTGACTAGATGTCCGTGGTTGGAACTTTGATCTTTTAGGCGCTATTTTTCACTCTAAACTTTGAACTTTTATCACTCTGGTTCTACTGATTGGATTCAAATAATGTAATATATTTTGCTCTATTTTTCTAAAATAGTGTGGGATTTTTCACTTTATTGCTGTTTGAGTGCTGCATAAATGCTTTAGACATTGCCTTTAAGTTAAGCATTACTGCTTTTGTGCCGAGCTACCAGAGGGTTAAACACAGATTAATTTAGTGACTTTTGTGGTTCACCCAGACAAGGATTGTGGATGTTGCTTGGGAAGGGCTCCACCAACAACCCAATTTCTCACAATACTATTTGGTGTAAAAAGTACACCCAGGGCCTGAAATTTAAATGCCACTTGTGGACGGCACCACCTATTGTGCTATACACTTCACTGGCATGGTAAACCTGGCTTCAGATCTACCTTGTGTAGCCTGACTACTACACTTTAAAACCTGCACTGCAACCTGTCAAATTGCCCTTTTTGACTGAAGAAAACCATCTTTATAAAAAAAAAGTCACCACAATGTAGACCTTGCAGCCTAAAAGTCAGTGTGCATGGTATTTAAAAGTAGCACAGATAGAAATTTAAAGTTAACATGTAATTACAGTGACTATAAATGAAAAGTTACTTTCAGTGTAGGAAGGCTCTGCTGGTCCATAGCAAATGATGGGAAGATGGATTGCATTTTGATTCAGCTAACTCTGGATTGGGATCAGCTAGAAACATGATTAAACCATTCTTTTAAATATTCATTAAAAGCCCAACTTATTAGTAAGTTAGGATTTTTAATAAATATTAATGAAAGGCAACTTCTAGAAAGCTACAGTTTCCTTGCCAGAAGCCTCTGCAGAGTAATCTGCTATGGCTTTCCAGCAGGAGCCTAGTGAGTGATTAACCACAATAAGGTATTGAAACTGCTTTCAAAGCAGAGACATTGGGTTGGGCGTAGGGAGGTATTTTTCTTCCACTGGAAGGAAGGCCAGTTGGGGTGCACCGGGGAACTTCACTTACTTCAACGGGACCTCCCCTGTCATGAGTAAATGTTAGGTGACATCTGGAAAGGCCCCAGCTTTTATACGCCATCAGGCAGACACCAAACCCAGAGGAGAAGAACTGGTATGAAGTGACTACAGAGGAGGGAGCTTTTCATTGCCTGCTGGGTGGGCACACAGGCTCTGCACAAGGAGAGAAGAGTTTCCCTATTGTTAGGCCTGGTCCTTTTGACAGGTTTATCCCCAAACCTTTTGCCTTTTGCCTCCCATTTTTCTGACCCTAACCGGCAGAAAAACAAGGTGCCCCGATTCCTACACGTTGACGCTGACAACGCATAGGAATCGGAGCACCTTGTTTCTCTGCCGGTTAGGACAGATGATTACGAGTTTACGTTGACTGAGAGCTTTGCTACTGACAACAGGATTGATTGTCTACCGACCGTGCCGTTCGAAGATTGCCCTGACGAAGGGCAACTGTTAATGCCCGAAATGCATTGGGAATTGGGTATTGTTTAATCATCATGGGAATTGTTCTACCATCCTCCAGTCTACGCAGAACAGTTTTTTCCTGTGATGGATTTGGGTTTATACATTAAAAATTAATGAACTACACTCAACGCTCCAGTGATGATTACATGATGGACTTCAATACATTGTGATTGTTGCTTTTGGATTCAGTTTATGGTTACACAGTGTTGACATTTGTTCACTAATCTGATGTAAATGGTTCACACTATTTTAGTGAATACCAGTACTGCACCCAGTGTCTTTGACACCTGTCTTAGTTTCCTTTTTCACTTTTAGAAAGTGGGCATTTTCTTACTTTACTATTCTGTGTGCCTCTGGCTGTTTGTGTATTCAGCGTCTGGTGTTCGAGTGACAGGAGCTGGGATGTGCATTCACTCTAGACAGTCACTGGGGGGGGTTGAGGTGTGCCCTGCCTTGCCTGGGTGACTCATCGCAGGGCTGAATAGACCTGGTCTGCATTTGGAGCGGTGGGAGGAGTTTCGCTTGCACCTGAATAGGCTGTGTCTCCTTTTTCACAATGCTGTCTCTGCCCTCTGTGGTCATGCTGCACCAGGGAGGACAGGACTGGTTTGGACTGGGTTCAAAGACCCTGACAGCAAAGAGAACAATGACAATTTGGGGTATACATATTACACCTAAAACCCCAGGACTTTAGATTACTTCAAGGAACAAGATGACCCTGCCAAGAAGAAGAGCGGAAGGACTGTGTGAGGAGCGCTGCCTTTTCTGAGTGAGGGGTAAGTTGCTGCTTCTGTCTGTGGTGGAGGAAAAGGACTGACTCTTTTGACCCTGCTGTGGTATACTGCTTGTGAAGAATGTCCAAGAGCTTGTGTGTGCTGGTCTCCTGTTAGAAGTCGCAAGGATACAAAAGACTTCAGAAGAGATCTATACCAGATCTAAAACTAACCTGCCTGGGAGGAGAGCTGAAGAAACTATGTGAGGAGCCCTGCCCCTGCTTGTGTGGGGTAGGATGGCCTGCAGTGATTGCTCCTGCCTGGAGCAGAGAAAGGACTGGACTGTCCTTATACCATTTTTTGTTCAAAGAATGGAGCTCATGGTGAGCGCTTGGAGTTCCAAACGTGGGAGGAGCGCTGTATGCTTTGCTCCCTAATCAGAGCGTGTCTTTAATAACCTGATGCTGGTCATCACAGCAGTAGAGGCCATTTTTCTTCCTTGCAGCAGAAGCCCCGCAGTGCGGTCTGCTGTGCTTCAGTTCGGCACAGGGAAGAACAGGCGAGGTCTCCCCGCCAACTGGGAACACTTGTCCACCGTTTGGGAAGCTTTTCATTACGGTTCATGCGCTCTGTCACCAAAGTGTGGTGAAGAGGACCGTAACCCACCCTGATGCTAAGGTGGGAGTAATATGCACACGGTGCTGCCTGGGTAGCAAATGCTGTAATTAATGGATCCTGTCCCTAATCAGCCCTACGGCATCTCGTGCCCCATTGTCATGATGCAGGCCTTATCCTGGCCAGAGTACCAAGTATTATGTTCAGTAACTGCTCAATATGTACATTGATTGTGTAAGGGGTTGTGCTTTATGATGTTTTGTAACATAAGCCCGTCCGCGACCAGCGTCAGGGACCCTGGATCTCCGACCTCCCACCGCTACGACTCTGCTGCCCTCCTCGCACTCAACCCTGGAAGGAACAAAAACTGCCAGCGGTCTACGCCGAACACCACCCACGGCCAGTTCTCCTGCCAACACTGCCAACAATACTTAACCATCCACAGCACCCCCGTGACCACCGCACCATCGTCGGACGCCCGCACCATCGTCGGACGCCCGCACCATCCTCCTCAACGTGCGTTCCCTGCACAGACATGCCGCAGAGATCTGGGACATGCTCGACACCCTCTCGCCAGATGTTGCCTTCTTCACGGAAACCTGGACCAACGCCTCCTCTGCCCCCGACATCGCCACCACCTTCCCCACGTCTACAAGATCCAGAGGAAGGACCACCCCAACCGCCCAGGAGGAGAACTCGCCATCGCACACAAGAGCTCCCTCTGACTCTCCACCTCCAGCACGAGTGACTCCTTCTCCACCACCAAACACTTCACTGAGATCTCAGCCCCTCGAGTGGACCAGTGGGGGATTGCGTGAGGAGCAGCTCTGCCCCTCGCCGCCTCACAGACGGTCCTCACACCAATCTTGACACCTTAATACCTCTTCTGGAGACCCAATACCGAGCAGCACAGGGAGCCTGAAACCAGCGTAGTGAAAAGAGTCTAAAGGGCCATACAGCAGCTCAGCAATCCCCTCCTCCTGAACCCTAAGAAGGCAGACCTCTGTGACCTCCACCTCCCGAAGCTCCCAGCTGCACTTCACCATTTAGAGGAAGGCGGGCTAGTCCCTAAGCCTGATCTTGTTCCAGAGGAGTCTCTAGACCTTAAGGCCAGCCCACCAAGGCAATCTGCCCGACCCCAAAACAATAAACTGCACCCTACATCACACTTTCCTTTGGTGGATGATTGACTCAAACTCCAGACCATATCCCAAACTAGGGCCAAAGCCAAGCAACGATACAGGTCCCCCACCCAGGGTATCAGCCTAGCACAGACCCTCAGACCTAGTCCTAGAGAAGTCCCACTCCGCCTCCCCTCTCACTACGTGATCCTTTCTCCCGGAAGGGTGGACCACGACCACCCCAATCCCCCCACCCGGTTATAAGCACTCTCTCCTCCTCACGGCATCACTTCTATTCCACCCCATAGGGAATCCCCCTCCCTCCGTACCCAGATAAAATGCCACCGGCCACGCCAATTGTCGCCAACCCCCGAGCACCGAACTATCTAAAACCTCACGGGCCGAACTCCTTCGCGATGAATTTCCCCCCAACCTCTCAAGTAAAGTGAAGAGAAATTTCAAACATAGACTGATTAGACAGCACCCTGAAACACTATTCGCTGACACCTACCATTGCTCCTCCAAAGGGCAGATAAAAATGGATATTATCTTCCACACAGAAAGACCCGACAACTGGAATGACATGCTCATAACACAGCTCCACATCTCCAAAACAACCATCACATCCCATAGCTGCAAACTGACGACCTCTCTCCCTAACCGCCAGATGCAGAGCGGGAACACCTCCATAACCATTTACTCGAATGGCACAGTCCTGATACAAGCTAATAATGATACTATTGAGGCTTTCGACTTCCTCTTCCACTCGCTAAGAAAGGTCCCCTTGCACACTATTCGACCTGGCCCTACCCCTCCCTTCCCCCCGGTGAGCCTGTCTCACCAGGTGAGGCGTCCGACCTTTCTCCCGTCCTCCGCGAGAACCTCCTCCCTTCCCCCGCGAGACACTTACAGCAACTTTGCCCCTATGAATAACGATCCCAATCCCCCTGCCGGACGACCCTCCCACGCTCGCCTCCCCTTCCATCCCCAACCAGCCAATCAGGAATGAGCCATACTCTCAATTACAGACTCCCTATGACTCTACTCCTCCCTCAGGCCACACGAAGTGTAAACCACGACACGAGCCATTGCATCTCCTGCCCACAATCCCTTCCAGAGATAACTCAGGTAGCACCTCCACCAATAACTACCACAATATGGACCCGTCCCCCACCTCTTTGGCCAACTCTGCCCAAGACACCCTCCCTCCCACCTCGGATAGCATGATGCATCGCCTCGCCCATCTTGAAACTCAGCTTGAAAACCTTAATCCGGGGCCTGAACGGAATTTTAACTAACCTTGACATGATCCGAAAGCCTATTCAACCCCCTCCTGGGTCCACCACTGCGCCAAGCTCCACTCAACTCTGGCCTGCCAAGGTGCCGCCCCCTAGCGGGTTCCCTGCCCCCCTCACATCATGGTCATCGACCCCTAGAAGAACGGTTATTGAGAAACACTTAGAGAGACCCAGAAGATCGAAAGCCGCATTGTCCTCATGGGAAGCGGCAGTCCTAGCCTCAACCTACGACTCTCCCCCCACTACCTCCCCTAAATCTAAGATCCAAGTGATTACTGGAGTCGGAAGAGACCACCCTCCGCCGAAAGCCCCAAGACCGCCGGCCCACCTCACGTCTCTACTTAGGGCCCCATCTACAAAGAATCAGAGCAAGGAAGGGTCCCCTATCAACTGCATGCTCCTAAATTGCAGATCAGCCCCCAAACATGCAACCGAACTAGCAGAAGCCATCCTCTCCCATGATATAGACATAGCATTCATCATGGAGACATGGCTCAACAATCTCTCCTACCCTAGCTTGGACATGCTTGTGCCGCCAGGCTTCAAAATGATCAACAAAGATAGAAAAGTTCAAAGAGGAGGAGGTATAGCAATCATACACAAGAACAACATCTCTATTGCGGAAACTGACTCTTGCCTGTACAGCTCCTTTGAATGTCTCACAGCCAACATCAAGACAAGTGACAACAGGCCAACACTTTGCCACCTCCTGTATCACCCCCCAGGCAACACCTCCGCATTCGGGGAACACCTCTCCGACCTGATTGCTCATTGCTCACTCGGAAACTCAAACAACATAATTCTTGGCGACCTCAACCTAAGGTGGAATGAAACAAATAACTCGCTAATTCAAACCCTAAACAACCTCCTACAAGATAACAATCTTACCCAACACTGCTCAGAAGAAACTCATCACAGAGGAGCAACCCTTGACGCAATTATTTCCCAAAGCGATGCAATTACTATCAACCACATCCTTCCCGTAGACTGGTCCGACCACCACATCATCTTATTCCACATCAACCAATCGGTCCCAACTCAACACCCCAAGCAGGACCCCCCCAAATGGATTAGAAATACAGCTCAGATCCCTCGAGCTGAACTAGAAGAAAGGGTAAGCTCGCTCCTCCCCAACATCGCTGATCATCTCCCCACAACCGAACTCACCTCTCTCTACAATTCAAATATGACGCTCATCCTGGACCAACTAGCTCCTCTGAAACTAAAAAAAGACAGGAGCATTCCATCCAGATCATGGTTTACTACTGACATCAACAAAGAAAGAAGACAACTAAGAGCCACAGAAAGACTCTGGAGGAACAACCCCTCCGTCATCCGCCGCGATCAACTCCAAGCAGCCCGCAGGAAGTACAAAAAGCACATTAAGAAGAAAAAAACATCATTTTTCTGCTCCGCGCTAGACAATGCAAAAAACAGACCTAAAGAACTCTTCAATATCATCAGGAAACAAACCTCCAAGCCTGTTGCCTCCCCAATTCAGGCATCCAAAGAACTGTGTGACAACTTCGCCAACTTTTTCAACGACAAAATCGCCAAGATCGAACTTTCACTAGTCACCAACCACATCCCCTCCACCGAGAACCCAACGCTTGGAATCAACGACAGCGCATCCAAGAACCCTCCAAAACACTGGACCTCCTTCAATCCCATTCAGGAAGCAGAGATAGTCAAACTAATCTCCAGCGCTAAGCCCTCATCCCATGCCCTTGATCAGTTACCCCCTCAACTGACCAAGGACCTGAAACTCGTCCTAGCCCCGCTCTGGTGCAAGATCATAAACAGCTCCTTGAGATCCGGAGTCGTACCAGACTGCCTCAAAGTCGGACAAGTCACGCCACTGTTGAAAAAGCCCGGCCTAGACACAAAGGATCTGAACAACTTCAGGCCTGTCTCAAACCTACCTCTTCTATCCAAAATCCTGGAAAGATGTGTACTTCCACAGCTGACCCAACACTTGGACAACATCAACCTTCTAGATCCCCACCAATCGGGTTTCAGAAAAGGCTGCAGCACTGAAACCGCGATCCTTAACATCATAGATGATATACACAAGTCACTTGACTCGGACCAATGTTGCCTTCTCATTCTCCTGGATCTATCGGCAGCATTCGATACGGTCGACCACAAACTTCTCATCAAGGTTCTTCAAGAAAGGGCAGGTCTTGAAGAGACGGTCTTACACTGGTTCTCCTCCTTCCTCCACAACCGCTCACAAAGAATAAAAATCAAAAACTTCGAGTCCAACCTTCACCCCGTAAACAGGGGTGTTCCACAAGGGTCAGTGCTCTCCCCTCAGCTTTTCAACATCTACATTGAACCCCTCACTACCCTACTCAAAAAATCTAACATCCCTTTCCACCTATATGCTGACGAAACACAGATCTATCTGGAAACCACCTCCATTGATGACATCCAGAGACTCAACGCCACGCTCAGAGAGGTACAACATTGGCTCTCAAGTAATCATCTAAAACTCAATCAAGAGAAAACGGAAATACTCCACATCTCCAACAAAGAAGAGAATCCCCAAATTGCAGAATGGCTCAAAGCTATTGATGCGCTCGATGGTAACCTCACCCTGGCGGACTCAGTAAAATCTCTAGGTATCACCCTAGACCAGAAACTGGACATGAACAAACATTAAAAGCTCTGCAAAAAGCGCCTTCCTTAACTTGAAGCTTCACAAAATAAAACCCTTCCTCCCGCCCAAGGACCTTCAACAAGCCACTCAAGCACTGGTGCTGTCCAGACTAGACTACGGGATTGCAGCCCTGGCTGGTACAGCAAAATCGCACCTCGCCCCCCTCAAAACAACCTTCAATGCTGCAGCCAGAATGGTCACCGGAACTAAGAAATTCAACCACATCTCGCCCGCACTCAGAGAACTAAAATGGCTCCCAATTGAAATGCGGGCCAGCTTCAGAACAGCCTGCCTCACGCACAAAGCCCTTCACACAGGCAAACCAGAATACCTGGCTTCCAAACTCAAAAAGGCCGGCCAGACCAGGAACCTCAGGAGCTCCAATACTCTGCTACTCATCCCGCTGAAAACACGCAAACAAAAAACCGCGGCCAGGTCGTTTGCCGGTAACGCGCCCCAAAATCTGGAACTCCATTCCCCCCACATCAGAACGATCCCCTCTTTTGCAAAATTCAAAAGCCTGCTTAAAGTCCTCTTTCTCGATCGCGCACTAGCGAACCGATAGGATCCACGGAAGTGCCTTAGCCGGCACTCCACCTGACTTTAACTCTGTGTCATGTGACATTGACTTCCGCTACCGCCCGAACCCCCTCTGGAACCCTACCCCTTCCCTCCGCCCCGAATAAGAAAACTTAGCGGCTACTCGTTCTGTGTGACCGACACTCATCATGTTTCTTTTCGTTCAATTTTTTTTATTTTTTTTATTCCTTTGTTTGAACTCTACTCGTCACGAATCACTATGTTCTACTATGATCTCTGTGCTGATTGTTTGCATATAAGTCACTTGCTGTGAAGCGCTCTGATGCCCTCGGGTCCATCTAGCGCTATATAAAACTCCTAAAATAAATAAATAAAATAAATAAACTTCCAGATCCTGACCAGCCCTAGAACCACTCTTCGCGGTACCCTTGCCTACAGACCCCCAGGGCCTCGCGACTCCTTCACCACCACCATTTCCAGCCTCATTGCACCCCATGCCATCGCCTCCACAGACTACATACTCATCGGAGACCTGAACTTACACCTCGACAACCACAGCAACCCCGACTCCACCACCCTCCTTGACATCCTCTCCAACCTCGAACTGAAGCAGCTCATCACCACCCCACCCACAAGGCAGGACACACCCTCGACCCCATCTTCACAGGACGGACCAACATCCACTTCAGCCACACCTCGCAGCCCCTCTGGCTGTGAGGTGTGGCTGAAGCCACCACCACTCACAAGCCCACTCTGCGCCCACCATAAAGGAATTGGAGCAAGGTCACAGAGGAGCACCTCAACTCCACCCTCATCCACGACCCCCCTCCACCATGACCGACGCCAACTCTGCAGCCAAGGAACTACACCGCTGGATCACCAGCTGCACAGACAAGCTCGCACCCCTCCGCACCCTCGACAGAAAACGCCCCCTGAAGGCCACCTCCGACCTCCAAGAAACTAGACGCTCCTGAGGACATTTCAAAAAACGATGAATAAATAGTAAAACCACCGAAGACCAGACCATCTACAAGAACGCCATGACAGAATACCACCAACTCATAAGATCCACCAAACGGACCTTCATCCGGAACAAAATCCTCACCAACTCCAGCAACTCGAAGGAACTCTTCAACATCATCCAGCAACTCACCAAACCCCACAGCGAAGCCACGGATGTCACTCCCTCCCAAGACCTCTGCAACAAGCTCGGCTCCTACTTTCACCTGAAAATCAAAGCCCTCTACGACAACTTCAGCGAACAAACTCCAGAAACCACCCTTCCCTCCAGCGATGACAGTCAGCCCACCATCACTACCTGGACACTGGTCACCACTGAAGACGCCATCACGACCATGAAGAGCACCCACTCTAGAGCCCTCACAGACCCCTGTCCGCCGCACATCTTCCACAGAGCACCCGAGTTACGCCGCATCATCAACGCCAGCTTTGAATCCGGCTTTTTCCCCGACAACTGGAAGCGGGCAGAGGTCAAGCCCCTCCTCAAGAAACCCTTGGCTGACCCTACGGACCTGAAAAACTACCGTCCCATCTCTCTCCTTCCCTTCGCAGCCAAGGTCACTGAGAAAATCATCAATACCCAGCTGACAACCTTCAACGAAGAGAATGCCATCCTCTTACCAGTCCAGTTTCCGCAGTAACCACAGCACTGAGACCGCCACCAACAATATCCGCACACTCCTCGACCAGGGCCACACCGCGGCCCTCATCCTGCTAGACCTCTCTGCTGCCTTCGACACCGTCTCCCACTGCACTCTCACAGCCAGACTCCTCGACGCAGGCATACGGAGAATCGCCCTCAACTGGATCCGCTCCTTTCTCACCGGCAAAACCCAAAGGATCAGACTCCCACCCTTCCTCTCCGAACCCACAGAGATCAACTGCAGAGTACCCCAAGAATCAACGCTCAGCCCTACGCTCTTCAACATCTATATGGCCCCCCTCGCCGCCATCGTCAGACAGCAGCTCACCCTCTCCCTCACGAAGAACCCCAAAAACACCAGACTCAGCTTCTAGGAAGGAATGAAAGATGTCGCAGCCTGGATGAGCAACAGCTGCCTAAAGCTCAACTCGGAAAAGACTGAGGTCCTCGTACTCGGACCCTCCCCCACCGCCTGCGACAACACCTAGTGGCCCTCCACCCTCGGAAACCCACCCACCCCCACAGACCACGCCTGAAACCTCAGCATCATCCTCGACTCCTCCCTCACCATGACTCACCAGATCAATGCCATCGCCTCCACCTGCTTCAAGTCCCTCCGCATCCTCTGCAAGACCTTCAAGTGGATCCCCCCAACGCCAGGAAGACCGTCACCCACACACTCATAACTAGCAGACTTGACTACGGAAGCACCCTTTACACCGGAATCAACAAATCCCTGCTACATAAACTCCAGACCATCTAGAACCCCGCGCCCAGACTCGTCCTCGGCACCCCTCGATGCGAGCACATGACCCAACACCTGCGAGACCTCCACTGGCTCCCTGTCGAGAAGAGAGTAACCTTCAAGCTACTCATCCACGCATACAAATCCCTCCACAACATCGGACCCAAATACCTCAACGAAAGAGTCTCTTTCCACGTACCCAACAGAAACCTCAGCTCTGCCGAACTCGCCCTAGCGGAAATCCCACGCAACCTCAGAACAAGAGCAGGGGGAAGAGCCTTCTCCTATGTCACAGCCAAGACCTGGAATGAGCTCCCAGTCAACATCAGACGCTCCCCTACCCTGCAAACCTTCAGGAAGAGCCTCAAGACCTGGCTTTTCGGCTGACCCGGAGCTGCACCCCCCCCCTACAGCACCTTGAGACCCTCACGGGTGAGTAGTGCGCTTTAAAATTCCCTGATTGATTGATATGAGAGGTTACCTTCATGACATGGGCTACATATATGTCTTTATTGTATTGCCCTACCTATGGTGTTTATGACAATGGCCTAGCTGGCAAAAGTGATTTATGATCGATGGGATATGTGGACAATTGCCTGGTGGCAAGGTGACTTATGATTTATGCATTATTTTGACAAGTGCCTAGTGGCACATTGATTTATGTGATCCTGGGTCTAATGTGTTTGGTGTTTAATACAAAGGATATATTTATATAACCTTGTGTGGAGTCTCTTTAGTGGTGTGCCTAGTGTGTCAATGATGTGTGTGTGTGTGTGTGTTGCGCAAATGCTTTATACATTGCCTCTGGGATAAGCCTGACTGCTCTGCCAAGCTACCAAGGGGGCGAGCAGGGCTTATCTTGGGTGTGTAACTCCCTTACCCTGACTAGAGTGGTGGGTTCTGCCTGACTTAGTGCATACCCTACTCAACCATAAACCCCTTTTCTAACACCTATCCTGGGTTTTTGATGTGAGGAGCACTATGGGATTGTTTGCAGTAGGGTAAAGAGGAACTGCATCAAAAGTTTAAAAGTGGGAAGGGTAACACCTGGGAACTTTTACCCTATTGGTTACAGAGGGTTCAAAAGTCACTTCCACACACTACCTAGTGCCAGGAGTAAATGCGGCATCCCTAGATGCCCTCCTCAGAACACCGTCTGGTCCTGAGGAAGAACAAACGAAGACCAGGCCTGCTGTATGCAATGTGAAAGCAGCTCTGAAGGACTGGCTCTCGGTTCTAACCAGGATGAAGAAGTGAACTTGAAGGGTCAGGTGGCTGACCTCCTGTGTGACTACAGGGCTACAAAAAGCTGCGAGAGGCACTTTCATGAATTTCCTAGCTGCCCAATTCCAACTGGACCTGCCCTGGACCCTGCTGGTGGCCTCTGCTAAAGAGAGTCTTGACACTCAAGTGCTGTTCCTGAGGTTCTGGGACCCTTGGCTCTGTCTAACTGGATTTCTCCTACTACCCCAGAAAACCTAGGACTTAGAAAGTTGTTGGACTTCCATACCTCCGGAGGACTTGGACAAACTACCCCAGACTATTTGAGCAAGTCAAGACCTAGTTGTGCTAAGCAATGAGGTTTCTGTTGCTCAGAGCTTTGCCGCAGCAGCAAATCCGGTTCAGAACTCAATGCAGATATAGCTACAGCCTTTCCCCACTGAAGAATTCCAAGCATGAATACAGGGACTAAGACTGAAAGTAAGAATTTTGACGGAGCAAAGGCACCAAACTATCAGACTAGTAAGTAGAATTTCCTGGGTGTGAAATCTGAATTTCTCTTGGGCTGAGATTTTCCTGCCAAAACTAGTGGCTTCCGCTGTACCTCGCCCAACATTTATTCGACTGTGTGAAGACTTCTCGGATAAAGCCTGCTGCCTTGTCCCACTGACACAGAGTTCCCTTGAAGCCCTATATGTAGGTTTATTGTAAAACATCCCAGGAAGCCTTGCTCTGGGCTTCTTTGAAGATGACAAGACCTCAGTGTCGGTGTATGGAGGACTTCATTTCCAACCAGTCACTTTCCTATTGAAACCAGCGAGCTCCCCTTCAAATCCAATTCTTGCTGATTGTTAGACCAGGTTTCATCCTGTTGCGAGTAGATAAGCTTGCTGGGAACACATCATCATCATAGGCCTTCCTTGTACAAAGAACTTATGCACTATCAACAAACAAACCACATCTCTATGCCTCAAACAGATCTTTGCAAAAAGAACAATAGATGGACAGAATGCTGAACAATGTCAAACATTTACCCCAGTACAGAGATCTGGGTCTAAGTCCATCATTGTTATGCTCCCCATGCCCTCCCAGTTTAAACCCAGCCATATGCAAATCAGCCTTGCCCCTGTTTCCTATGGGAACAGTCCAGCCCGAACTACCAGGCCAGGTCCTCCCTGGACCGAAAACAAGCATCCTGGGACCAGTTTAGGGGTATCACCCCTCATCAGCCAGACTAGCTTGACTTCAGTGGCATGGAAAGCACTGGACCTCTGTCTGGGCATACCTGTCACACTCGGGGTGACAAATGCAAAAAGAACAATTGACGGACAGAATCTGAACAATGTCCAAAATTCACCCCAGTACAGAGATCTGGGCCTAAATTCATCATTTAGTTACTCCCCATGCCATTCCAGTTTAAACCCAGCCATATTCAAATAATTTTTGACCGTTTTCCCCATGGGAACAGTCCAGCCCGAACTGTCATTCGGTCCACCCATGTCTCCTACATTTGAAGAATGACTAGTAGTAGATGACATGCAATTAACTCTTCTCTGCTTTCCTAAGTTCAGGCCAGTAAAAAAAGAAATTGTATTCCTCAATGCACAGAAATAGAAATCCAAATATAAGGCAAATCCCTTTTTTGCATCTTCTACTTCCGGACTTTACATGCTTCAAAGTACTACTTACAGGTGACTTAGCACATGTCAAAAAAAGGTTTTTAAATATGTCAAAATGGTTCCCTTTCACATCTGATTGCTGCAGCTTTGCTTACAACAGTTCAGACTTTCACTGACAGGCATGAAGTCATTTCTTCATAAGACTCTTGTGATGGTGTAAATTTACATTGCTGTACACAGGTGACATTTAATTTTTATGCCCCAGACCTATTTCCTGCGCCATATTACTGCAGCCTTACTGAAAAGTTAATATGCCAATTGCTGTTAGAAAATCTTTCATTATATTTAGGAGTCAAAACACATACACTGGGAAATGTTTAGTAGTTTCCCAGGGCCCAAATTCAAATGAGGCCAGTTAATATATCTACATATATAAAAAATAGCTGGGGAGACCACATGAAAAGGAGCATTTCTTCAAAAGTGCCAAATTAGATTCTAAGCAAATTTTCACTTCTCTTTGAATAAAAACAACTGCCTAAACTCACAAAAACTGAATTGTTGTCAGTGCAGCTTCTGTGATTTGTCAACCAGCCATTCCAGACAAGCCTATTGGAGGTGATTCTCAACGTTTACCATGAGAAAAACAGATGTGTGACAGTACAGACTAGGCCTGTGTTTGAAGAGAAAAAACATAGCTATATTAAAATGCTAGATTTAATAATTTTTTTAATAACTTGCGAGTGTCCCTGTGATCGCTTCGGGAAACGTCCCGAGAATTTAAAGATGGCGCCCACAGTGACCCCACTAGCGCTCCAGTACCAGCAGGCGAGATCAAGAGAAAAAGCCCGGAAATGGGGGAAAAGAGAACGACGGACGAGAGGAGTGAGGAAAGAAGGTCGGAGGAGGCCACAGAGTCGAGAAGAACACAAGAACACGGAGGAAGAACAGAAGAAGGTTTAGAAACCACGATTTTTGGCTCCCGATGCTTGAATGGTGTGACATATAAGTGCTAGTAAACAAAATCAGGGGTCCGATGATTAAGCCTTCTCAGCCTCAACTGGTATCTTTGTCTCTCTGCTGGAAAGTGAGAGGGCAGAGAGAGACAAAAAGTAAAATATGGAAGATGGAGACCAAACCCGAGGGTGGTACAGAATGTGATCTCCAATTCTTTCCTTCCTGCTACCTGCACATGAGGTCAGGTCACCCCACCCATCCAAATGTGCAGATGTGCAAGAGGAAGAGCGATATTTCTTCCTATTAAAGAGGCGAATGAGGGCAAAAAAAAAAAAGAAGAAGACCCCAGCGAGGTGGTAGAAGGCGGAGACATTCCCAGCAACAAGGCATCGGACGTCGTGGGAGACTGCAGCTCGGGAGCAACGCTGACGAGTCCAGTCCTCTTCCCAGGGAAGCGGAGGCTGCTGCTCCCCTCCCCACGGCCCAGGAGGGTCGTGGGTTCAGGCAAGTGTCTCGACGGCCCTTCGTTGTTGTAAAAGGGTGATGGGCAGGGTTGCGGGGCACACCAGTCTAACCTGTCACCCTTAAAACTCCTGCACTAAGGCACGAGACACGGCAGGAAAGGTGAAGGGTGCACTTACCCCCCCACCCCCTTTGTTTGTTCAGTGAAATAGCATTTTCCTTACCCCTCCATTTTGTTTATTTTATTTTTCCGGTTCCCCTGAGAGGAAGAGGACCCCGGCAGCCTGACCTTCAGGAGTCCAAGACAGGACCAAATCCTACACCTAGTTTACCTACTGGCCTGGATTGAATTCTTACCCGACAGAGCAATATCAAGCCACATTCGGACTGAGATTAAGGCCACACTTTAGAAGTATTTGTTTGTGTTTTGACTATAAAATTCAACCTAACCATCACCAGAAGGGCTGTGATTATTTATGCCTTTAATAAATATCACTCACCTTAAAGACCAGGCTCGCGTATCATTGAGGGAGAGACCCCTCCAGGACAACCCTTGAAGGGAGAAGGCTTACAGTCCCTTATATGCTGACACATGTAGCTGCTTGTTTTAAAGTGACGCTTTTGCCAAAATCTAATTTTGCTACATCCTGCTAGGAAATAGATTGTTACTCCATATTTGCAGCATGTAGATAAGCAATCTTAAAAAGATGTAAGTGAACTTACGTTTAATTTGTATAATGTATACTTTTATAATTAGATTATAAAGATCTCTCCAGACCTGCCTAAATGTTTAGCTAGTTTGAACAGATGACATAAGCCATTCTTTCCAGCAGATTATTGTGTTTGGCTAATAGCATCATGCACTCCCTCTTCATCTCTGGGACATAGTGACAACATCCACAGGTTCAGAGGATTTTGATGCAAAGGTCTTCATATCAGTTTAGCCTACACCGACGCCACATATGCTTTTCGCGCAATACTGGTTCCATTTCCAAGAACATGCAAATCCCTTTCTCTACATTATGTGGGAAGAGTGTGACCAGAAGTTGTAGGATTTTCTTTTGGCCCTCTCATTGTCAATGTTTGGGGAGAGAGATAAAAATCTAATCATAACTGTAAGAAAGTGGGTTACTATTTGGGGTGGGTGGGAGTTCAACACAAGGAATAAGGCCACAAACATGTTAACGTAAAACACAATTTCAATATTTTAAACCTGGGCTCAACCCCCAGTTGATATGGCACAACACAGATAGGCTTAACTAAGGAAATTGTTTAAAGTATTTAGCAGTAACAAAACAGTTAACAAATCCAAACGCACCACAATAAAAAATCCCACAACTAAGTAATAGAGAAATGTTTAATTAGTAAAATGTCACAAAAATGACATAAATCTAATTAGAGAAAATAGAGATATGACTTTTTAAAGAATTAAAGCAAAAGCTGCCAAGTGCCAGTCAGTAGTTATTGTTCGCGGGTGACCAGGACCTAGGCTCAATTTCAGGCCAACCCCAGTGGAGTGCAGTATGGATACACCAAGTGGTTTTGTCCCCATCAAAGATTTTGCCTTCTGACTCAGTTTCTGAAAAGTTGATATTCTCCAGTGGGGCAAGGTATTCACCAAAGACCTCTTGAGGCCAGATAGCTGCTGGATGAGGTCCTGCTGGAGCCGTTGGTTTAGGCGGAAAAAGCTCTGAATTGGAGAAATTCAAAATTCACAGATACGGTTTGCACCTTTTACCAGTAAAGATTTCTACCTTCGGTCTTAGTCTCAAAATCCTCCAGAGAAACTAGGCTGGAGCTGTTTCAAACAAAGTCAACTTAAAACATCCACTGTTGCCCTGACATCCCACTTAAGGTCCAGAAATCTTGTAAGACCAAAATGTATTAAGTTCCAACCTTTAAGAGCTTCTGAGCCTGTAAATTATATACAACTCTGGATGTGTTAGATCTCCATAAACATAGGGATTGATGCCTAAGGGCCTTATTTAGAGTTTGGCAAATGGGGTACCCTCGTCACGATTGTGACTGAATACCCATCTGTCAAACTGTAAATCAGGGCCTCCGCTTGTAAGATGTATGAATTGTTATCAGTACCAGTTTTTCATTAAGCTTGAGCTAGTATTTTGATCTATGTAACCTTAAAGACTGACATGTTGTTCTAAACTGTGAAGCCATATTATTGGTTTAGCCCCAACATACAAGAAGCAGTCACTCAAAATATGAAACTTGGGACTTGTAGTATTGACTAGTGCTATAGAATTTGTTAAGTAATGTTCTATTGGTGCATTCTTAGTTCTGAGATTCTGTGTATATATAGTGGGGTTAGGAATGTTGCTGGCATTCTTTACTGGCTGGGACGATGATGATTGATCTACTCTGTTGGGGTTGAAATAAAGAGGATTTAATTGACCTTTCTGCATGCTGGAGAATTATTCCTGTGCAAAATATGACACGATTTGGCAATGAGGATGGGATACGAACCCATGTGTACAAAGCGCCAACCTTTTAAGGGTTTGACCCTCAGCAAGTACTGTTGTTACCCCAGATGCAAGCGGTCAGGGGTTAGGCAGTGTTCTTACATAGATTGGCTGGAATAAAAAGGGGTTAGTAATAGCATTTGCATCCCGCTCACTTACACAAACAGGAAAAATACTCAGTCATTGAATGAGAAACGCTGGCTTGTGTATGGGCGTTAGAGCATTTTAGGAATTTTTTTATGGGGAAGGAAAGTTACACTGTGCAGTGACCACAAACCTTTGACATAACTATTGACAACAGCTGTATCTTTGAGGGCCACTGCTAGAATAACTAGGTTGTCCATGCATTTTCAGGATTACAGGTATGACATTAAGTACGTTCCTAGTGAAAAGGATTTTACAGATGATTTGCTGTTTTTTTGAGCAGGATGTAATTACCATTAACTGAAATTGATAGGAATTCATGGAATTAATTTTCTGTAGCTAACAATTCCAACCTAATGCATTTCAGGATAGCTTTGACCATAAGGAATGATTGGAAACTGAGAGTAAAGATTACATAAAGGAACAAAGAGTGAATGGGTGGGGTGTTTTGGAAAAAAAGGTCTGAGAGATTAACACAGAGGATTCTGGGAGGTCAGAGATGAATTGAATGTGGAGGAATCATTCGTGTTACGAGGGGAGAAAATCAATCAATCAATCAGTCATTTGTAAAGCACAGCACTGTCACCCTTGGGGTATCAGGGCACGGTTTCTCTGTCGAAGAGCCAGGTCTTGAGTCTCTTTCTGAAGTCTGCCAGTGACGAGGCTGTACGGATTTGCAGGGGAAGGTTGTTCCATGTCTTGGCAGTGATGTAGGAGAAGGAGCAGCCACCGCTGAAAGAGATGCATGGAGTGTGTGTGAGGGCAAGTGAAGAGGAGCAAAGGTGTCTGGAGGTCTAGTGGAAGTTCAGTCGATGGTTGATGTAGGCAGGCCATATCTCGTGGAAGGATTTGTAGGCATGAGTGAGGATCTTGTACTGGCATCTCTTCTGGATGGGGAGCCAGTGGAGGTCTCTCAGGGGGGGCAATGTGGGTTCATTTGGGGAGGTCCCAGATGAGTCTGGCTGCAGTGTTCTGTATGGTCTGGAGTCTTCAGAGGAGCTGGACAGAGATACCGGCGTATAGGGCATTGCCGTAGTCCAGGCGGCTGGTGAAGAGGGCTTGAGTGACGGTCCTGCTGGTGTTGGTTGGGATCCATCTTGTAGAGCCTGCAAAGTGTGTGGTAGCAGGAGGAGGTGACTGAGTTGACTTGTTTCACAGTTAGTTCGCTGTCAAGGATGATGCCGCGGTTATGTGCATGGTCGTCGGTGTGGGTCTGAGTTCTGCAAGCCACCAGCTGTGGTCCCATCCGGAGGTGTTTTTTCTGAAGATCAGTACTTCAGTTTTGTTGGAGTTGAGTTGGAGGCAGTTATCTCTCATACATTTTGCTTCTTTATTCATGGCGCTGCAGCGTTTGGTTTTGGCGTTGGGGGGTCGTCGGTGAGCGAAATGATCAGTTGAGTGTCGTCTGCGTAGGAGATTATGTTGAGTCTTTGTGATCTGACGACATCTGAGAGGGGGGTCATGTAGATGTTGAACAGAGAGGGGCTGAGGGATGATCCTTGTGGTATGCCGAATATGATGTTTTTGGGTGCGGAGGTGGAGGGAGTCAGCCGGATGCTTTGTGTGCACCATGTCAGGAAGGAGGCGATCCACTTGAGCGTATCTTGCTGTATGCCTACGTTGTAGAGTCTGTTGATGAGAGTGTTGTGGGAGATGGTGTTGAACGCCACGGAAAGGTCGACAGGGCTACAGTTTCTCCGTGGTCGAGGAGTGTTTTGATGTCATCTTTGCAGCAATCAGTGCGGTCTCAGTGATGTGGTTGGCATGGAATCTAGATTGTGAGGCATCCAGTGAGTGGTTTTGTTACAGGAATTCAGTGAGTTACTGGTTGATGGCTTTATCAAGTACTTTGGCCGAGTAGGGGAGAAGGGAGATTGGACGATAATGTTTTGAGATTGCTGAGGTCGATAGAGGCTTTCTTTAGGAGGGGTCTAATGTCTGCTTGTTTCCATCTGTCTGGGAAGGCTGCAGTGGAGATGGAGTTGAGGATGCTGTTAAATTGTTGGCTGAGGTTGTAAAGGTGGTGGGGGTAGGAGTCGATGGGTGCCTCAGAGTGTATGGAAGACATGATGGCTGAGGTGGTCAGGGTGGTGAGTGGAGACCAGGTGGTAAGGGTTTGGCTGATGTTCGCTGGTTGGTTGAGGTCGTTGGAGTTGAGGGTGGCGTGCTGGAGGTTGCAACTGTTGTAGATGTTGACGATCTTGCTTTGGAAGTTGTCTGCAAGGGTGTCACAGATTTCTTGGGAGGGTTGGATGGTGTTCTCCATGCCTGTAGGGTTGGAGAATTCTTTGACTATTTTAAAGAGTTCCTTTGCTTTGCTGGCCGCTGAGTCGATGCGGGTGGTGATGGCTTCCTTAATGTGCTGGTGATAATTGCTGAAGGCTGTTTTGTGAGCAGCTCTGTCAATGGGGTTCTTAGTGGCACACCATTATTTCCCCAGTTGGTGGCAGTGTGGTTGGTGGTCCTGAGTTCTGGGATGTACCAGCTGGCATATTTGGAGTTCTAGTTGGATTTTATAGGTTTCAGTGGCGCGGTCGGTGATCCAGGAGGCGAAGGTCTGGGCACCCTGGTCGAGGTCTGGTTGGGAGGAGTTGAGGGCCTGTGATCAATGAGTTTCGTTGACCTTGCTGGAGCTGCAGTGGGAGGAGACCTGACACCTGGTGATGGTGTGCTGGGAGTAACCTCGGTGTGTGCAGAGATTTGCCTTCGCGTTCCGCGGAAAACGCGGGGAAGGCAAATCTCCGCACACTCCACAGCAGAGCGGAGTTGGCCAGCCCCCATCTCCACCCCCCTATTACAACAAGTAATTAAACATTAATAAAAAAATTAATTTAAAACCACTTACCTGTACTGCGGCATCCCCGGGCTGCCCTTCTCCTCTTCCTCGCCGTCTCGCTAATCCTTGTGAAAACTGCGCATGCACGCGCGCCCGCGCATGGGCATTTCTCCTGTAGAAATAAGGAGAACCATTTCGAAACAGTGCCATTAGTTCCGATATGCTTTTGTAGGGCATCTAAAAGTAACTTGTAATCCACCGTTTAAAGGCCACCAATAGGTCAAGGAGGACGAGCAGGCAGCATCTGTTTGAGTCAAGGGAATTGTGAATGTCATCTTGTTATATCTAGGTTTCTACCTTACATCTTCCCTGTTTCTCTGCCTCTGCTGTTCAGCCAGTGAGAGTAGAATGTTAGTGTGAATGTGATGTCATTGGAATGTTGGGTATGCTGTGAGTGGGACTGTCAGTTGGATCCTGGGCTGAGCGGCAGAGAAGCTGCTCCTGGTGGGGCTTTATTACATCTATACTGGAAAACCTATCTGAACATCTAAGATCAATAAACTTATCATCTGTAACCTAACCAAGACTACTGGAACAACTTACCTACGATATAACATAAATTGGCGACGATATAACATAAATTGGCGACGAGTTGGATTCAAAACCATGCGTGAGGACATACTTCAAGCTTGAAAAGGTACTTTTATACAAGATTTTACTTAAAAAAAGAACTTACCTAAGGATCTTACGCCCTCCCGCCCCACCAGTGTCCATATTCACCGGACAGCCCATAGACAAGGCGTACATTTCCTGCTACCTGCTTCTTCCTGCCTGATTTCTACTGCCTGCTTCTTACTGGGCATGTTTCCTGCTACATGTCTTTCCAACCTGATTCCTGCTACTTTAAAATTTCTACCATTGTGTGGACCCGGCATTTTCAAAGATTGGCACTATATCTAAGAACCCATTTTACAGGACGCATGTTTCCTGCTACATCTTCTTCCTGCCTGATTCCTGCTGCCTTTGTCTGCCAAATACTGCCTGTACCTCATCCTGTGTACCTACTCTTTCTACATGGGAAACACTAACGTTGCACCCAGCAAGCAATTTGAGCAAGCGCCATCCATACAAACTGCCGATGTACCCTGGCTCTACATCAGAGGTGTACCTTCTCTTCATTTTACGAGCACTTCCCAAACCCGTTGTGTATTTTGGGATGCTTTCGTGGAACCAGTGACTAGCATCAACTATGCCAAGAATCAACTTTGGACACCCCAGAGACTGAGCTTTGCTTACTCGCTGACACTTTACATGGATCCTGTTTGGTGGCAAGTATTGTGAACATTTTGAGGTAAATCATAATTGATTTAATTATGGGCCTCGGTTTCCCCTCTACATTTGGCAGTTCAACCGTCCTGTCGTGGTTTGAAAAACAACGCGCGCCATGCTCAGCACGCGCTCTTACCTTCTCGTGGATCCTCTGATCTTCAGTGACGCTTTCGAATCCTTCTCCGTCTCAGCGTTACCGTGCAGCAATTTTGGGTGCACGCACTTGCCTACAACCACCCAGCACTGCGTCACCGAACGTGCCGCCATCTTGCGGTTGGACTCATCAAGCTGTTCTCAGCATATGAAGTGTCTCGCAGGATTCAACGTACTTCAGCATCTTGCCAACCACGTTTTTCTTTTCTTGCGTGCCAATAAAGTATTTCAAGCGTTGATGTCATGCAGCACCTGGGCTTTGCTGACAGTTTCCCTCTCCTGGCTTTGCTGTCTTGTGCACCTCCGCAGTGCGCTTCAGTTACACTGCCTCCGTACTTCTCGTCTGAGAAACTGAATTTTCAAGGGATCCATCATTTATTTGGAGCTGTCACTTTGCCTTACATTCTACATGCCGGAGCAATTGTATTTATTTAGATGTGACATATCTCAAGGAGTGAAGTCACTCTTCTTCATTTTTACCTTACAGCGCTTACTGCCAGCGTCCTCTATAGGGTAATCTTCAACCAAGGTACTGTTTTCTTATCGCTACATCTTCTTTAAGCCCAGCATGTTTTCTTACGGACCACGGTGACTACTTTATTTGTTTTAGTTCATTGTTTTGAGACTTATACCAACTTTATCATTTTTATTTCTGTAACTAATACTGTGCTACATTTCTTTAATGTACTGCCATATTGCCTATTCCATGTTCATTTTCTCATCTTTGGCTCCCATTACTACGGTGCTCTATTATTATGCATTTTTATGTTTCTACGTATACCTACATTGATTTTTTGCTATGTTACCATGCTAAAGTTTACTTATTTACCTGCATTGATTTATTCTTGGATGTACCTTTGATCATATTACTTTATACATGCTACTGTATTAGTAATGTATTTGTTGCATGGCATGCAGGTTTTCTTACGTTTTGCAGTCTGTACTTTGTTATGGAGCATTTTTCTTGTTCCTTTGATTCTTTACATGATTGTTACTTACGGTGCATTTGTTATATTGTGCGCAAGTTTTCATACGTGGTCTAACTTGAGGTGTGACTGAATTTTATTTGCTGTGTAGTTCAGTTCACCCAGATCGCACTTTCCCTGGAGCATTTTTCTTTTCCTCTGATTCTTTACATGATTTTACTTTCTGTGCTTTTGTTTTATTGTGCGCAGGTTTTCATATGTGGTCTAACTTGAGGTGTGACTGTACTTTTAATTTTTATGTTGTGCAGCTCTCCCAGATCGCATTTTCCTTGCACTTTCATGCATGGTCTAACTTGAGGTGTGACTGTACTTTTGATTTACGTGTGGTGCAGCTCACCCAGATCACATTTTCCTTGCATTTACTGCTTGGGGATTCACTATTTTGTGTTTTCACCTCTGCTTGATTTCTGGTAGGGTGTGTAAGTCACCCGTTATTTACTTATGATTGCTTTCTGTTTGGGTGTTTTTCTCTTCCTGCTTTTGGAATTCACCTTTACTTGCTTTCTGTTTTGGGTGCTGGTCACCTTTTGCTTACATTTGTTCTTGTCGTTTTCCTTCTTCCTGCTGTGTTCAGTGTTTCCATCCTCCTCGCCAGTCTGGCCAGTTGGTGTGGTTGTGGTGGTTACATTGGTGCACTATTTCTTTGTTAATTTTTCATAGTATACCTCTTTCTTGTTCATGTATGTACGTTCTTTACAATTTCCTTCCTTTTGAAACTTCTTGCTTCAATTTTTTTGCTCTGCTAAGGAAGGAGATGTGTCTTTTCTAGTTTTCAATTTCCTTTACTCTATCTTCGTGTTTACTCATTGCATTACCGTTTACATTTCGCAATTTCTTTTCCTTATTGCTTCCTTTTACATCACCTTTCTACTTGCTTATTTTAGCATGTTTTTCATAACTTATGTGCAATTTGCTATACTTCTTCTGGCAAGTTTCTTCAGTATTACTGTGATGTTACTGCAATGTTACTATTTATATTTGCTTTCTCTTTGTTCATTTTATAAAGAGGGAAGGTGTGTTATATCTAGGTTTCTACCTTACATCTTCCCTGTTTCTCTGCCTCTGCTGTTCAGCCAGTGAGAGTAGAATGTTAGTGTGAATGTGATGTCATTGGAATGTTGGGTATGCTGTGAGTGGGACTGTCAGTTGGATCCTGGGCTGAGCGGCAGAGAAGCTGCTCCTGGTGGGGCTTTATTACATCTATACTGGAAAACCTATCTGAACATCTAAGATCAATAAACTTATCATCTGTAACCTAACCAAGACTACTGGAACAACTTACCTACGATATAACATAAATTGGCGACGATATAACACATCTGTTATACTCAGTGTAGCTGTTTCAGTGCTGCATCCCTTCCAGAAACCTGATCAATGTGAGTCAAGTAGGTTGTTTGAGTCCAGGTGTTGGTTGAGTTGGGAGAGAACACATTTCTCGAGGATTTTTGCTAGGAAAGGAAGGTTGGTGATGGGTCTAAAGTTTTTGTTATCGTTCGGGTCAGCATCAGTTTTTTTAGCAAGGGGTGGCTTGGCCTTGTTTAAGGCAGTCAGGCATCAGCCCGTTGTTTAAGTAACTGTTGATGATCTTCGTCCATAGAGGGTTTAAGGTGAGGTTGAGGTTTTCAGCCAGGGGAGCAGGTAGTGGGTCTGTATAGTGGGCTGAGGGTTTGGAGTTGGCAATCACCATGGAGATGTCCTCTTCTGTGAGAGGTTTGAAGTCCTTCCAACTCTTGGGTGAAGAGAAGAGCCTTGGGTATTGGCTTAGTTTGGCGGTTAATGGGGGAGGAGTCTCAGTTTTGGGGATCATGGAGTGAACTGGGTTTGGGTTTATCTTCGTTTTGGGTGAAGAGTTGCTGGGTTGGGATTGAGGGTGATGGTCTAGGGAGAGCTCAATTTTGGTGATTGTGTCATTGAAGAATTTGGCCAGGTTGTCACACTGTAGTTTTGAAGCCGGGGGGGTTTTCATTGGCAGACTTGGAGGTCCGCTTTCGGATGATGTTGAAGAGCTCTTTGGGGCGGTTTTTAGCTTTGTCCGGCGCACTCCAGAAGAAGGTGGCTTTCTCTTGAGAATGTGTTTTTTGTAATTCCTGCATTCTCTTCTGAGCTGGAAGACGTTGATTGTGGATGGGTTTGCTCTCCAGAGTCTTTCAGCGGTTCTTACTTGTCTTCTTTCGGAGTTGAGGTCTTTGTTGAACCAGGCTCTAGATGGGGTATCTCTGACGAATAGCACTCGTTACTTAGCATGCGTTTAGTACGCATGCCATTACAACGCGGTCGTTAGAACGATCGCGTTAGTAGACTCGCGATACCTTTACTACGCAATTCGGAACAACGAATTGCAGTAGAGGCGCTGGATGTTGGAATAGTATAATTTACTATTCCAACTCAGTCTGTGCGGACACTAGGGAAGGTGTTGGATTTTAAATCCAACACCTTCTCCCCCCTAACGCAAGTCGTTGTTCCGACTTGTGTAGTAAAGGTATGCGAACTAACAATGCGGTCGTTGTAACGACCGCGTTGTAATGGCATGCGAAGTATCCCATGCGAAGTAAACGCTGTTTACCATCTCTGACCCTTTTGTGTTTCTTGGCGGCTAGTTGGTCAAGTGCAGTTTTTAACCGTCGTGTTGTAGAGGGTTCTGAGGTCGCCCCTGTTAAGGTTTTCTGTGGTGGGCAGGAGTAGTGATGATATTTTTTCTTCCAGGTCAGAGAGGGGGTTAAGTTTGAGGTTTCTGCTCCATTGATGGGTAATCTGGGCTCTGACTGGTGGCACTGCAGATTCATTAATATTAAACAGAATGATGTGGTGGTCTGACCAGTCAATTGGGAGAATGTTATTGATGCTTATTATTTTGTTTTTGGCTATGATCGCATATAAGGTAGAGCCTTTGTTGTGGGTTTCTCCCTTGCAGTGTTGGGTGAGATCATTGGTTAGAAGGAGTTCATTTAGTGACTGTATTAATGTGTCCTTCTCGTTATTCCAATGGAGATTGAAGTCACCTAGGATAATATTGTCGGAGTTAGATAGGGAGCAGTGGGTTAGTAGGTCAGATAGTTGTTCTCCGAATGCAGGAGTGTTTCCTGGTGGGTGGTAGATGAGATGGCATTTCATTACTTTGTTGTCTTTTCATGTTAGGTTGGTGCTGAGGTATTTGAATGTTGAAAAGGAGTGGGTTTTAGTTTCAGCTATTTTGATGTTGTTCTTATGTATGATGGCTATGCCGCTGCAGCGTTGGTTTATTCTGGCCTTTTTAATGATGGAGAATCATGGGGGAACTAGAAGGTCAAGTATCGAATAGGATGATTCATTGAGCCGGGTTTCAGTGACAAGCGCAATGTCAATGTCATAGTTCAGTATGGCATTAGCCAACTCTGTTGCATGCTTGATTGCTGATCTACAGTTTACAAGCATGAAGTTTACCTTGCAACTATTAGAGTGATTTTGGGAGGAGGGGGAAGCCAGAGGTATAGCTGTGCGTTGTGAAGGAGGTCTTATAATCCTAGGTGGGTTGATGAATCTGCCGATTCTGGTGATTACCTGGATGTTAGAGGGGGTGGTCTGGGCTGTCCTAGGGTGGTAAGTTTTGGCAAGATTCATTGTTTCTCTCAAGGACATCTTAGGATTCGCTCTTTCATATCTGTGATATTGGTTGTTGAGAGGGGTGATGCACCAGCTGTTCAGTTGGGAATTGGGCAATTGAGAGGGCTCACTGATGTTTTTGTGGGAGGGGAGTTGTGAGTGTTGGGTGGGAATAGAGGGGGCTTTGGTGTTGATAAGGATTTTGTTTATGCCCTGAGTGATTATGTCGAGTTGGCTTTGAAGGTGGGTTATGCTTTCAGTCATAGATATGATGGGCATAGGGTTCAGTGGTAAGAGAGAGTCGAGTTGTTTTTCCACTTGTGTTAGGCGTTCGGTTAATTCGGCCATCGACCCTAGGTTCATGGTAGAGTAGGGGAATTAAGGAGCAGGTTAGTTTGGAGGTGCTAGCTGGGGCTCGAGGGTTGTTGGATAGTTGGATTGCGGGTAGTGGAGACATACGTGTCTTCAAATGAGCGGACTATAGAGAGAGTGTTCAGCGTGTGTACTTGTGCTTTTTTGCCTGAGGTTTGGGTGGTGGTTAGGCAAATGTTGGGGTTACTGGGTTAGGAAGAACAGGGTAAGTGTATTGAGTGGGGTGAGGGGGTGAAATAGGGAGTGGTGTCTTGACTGAGGAGGTAGGGTCGTGAGGGATGGGGGTATGGGGTTTGGGAGTGCATCGCGTAGGGGTGCAGTGTAGGTCTGAGGAGTGCAATAAGTGAGAGTTTTTGGAAGGTTTTGTGAGTGTTATTTCTTGCGTCGGGTTCTGGGTGGTTGGTTGGGAAGTGGTTGGATAGTTGGAGGGACTAGAACTAGATTTTCGCAGCTTGGGGAAGATGAGTTAAAATTGGCGTAGGTTGAAGTTGTTTGGCTTGGACCATGACTTTGCCATTTCTGTATAATGCTATGGATGCGTTGCCTTTGAAGGTGGGTGAGTTGGAGATTAGCAATTTTTGGCCATAGGGGATGTTGGTGGCATTGGTGACTTGAAAGTGGTTTGCCAGGTTATTTCTCCATTTGGCCTTGTGGGTGGTGTAAAAAATGAGATCTGTTTTTGTCTTACCCTTGGAAGAGTTGTAGTAGAGGTCTGCTATGAGTGTTTCAGGTGTTGCTTGAGAAATGTGTGCTTAAAGATTTTGGTGGCATTTGCTGAAAGGTTGCGAGGGTAGGTGATGGAGAAGGAATGAGGGCCATGGGGTTTCAGGTTGTTGAGATGTGGAATGGTGGGGGTTTCTGGGGTGGTCTGGTTCTGTTGTTGTGTATTTGTTGTCATCTTTCTTGCTGAGGGGGTCATGTGGAGGGAGTCTTCAAGTGGAGTTTCTTGATTGGAGGGATCCACAGGGATGTTGGAGCACTATGAATCAGGTATGGGAAGATCCTGCAGCAGAGGGTCATCCAGGAGAGATGGGAGGTATAGAGTTAGGTGGCTCCTGGGTTTAAGTAGGAGGTACATTATGATTTGGTCACTAGGTGGAGCTCCAGAGCAATGGATTTCAGCATAGGCTAAGGTAAGACTGATCTGTCAGGGGAGAGCGGGGCTGGGCAGGTTCAGTATTCTTTTATTATTTATTCTTTTAGGGCTTGAGATGGGTAGCGGAAGATATTGGAGGAAAAAAGTGGGAAGCTTCAAGTCTGGAACTCCGCTTGTAGGTGGGGTTGTTTGTGCAAGCTTTGAATAGAGTCACACAGAATAGATAATTACAAGATGGCCACCCCCTAAAGGATTCTAAAGGAGGTTGAGTCCTACTATAGTTTTAGTGGAACAGCAGGTGTGCAGTCCTTTGTCAGTTTCGCTCAGTGGTGGTCCACATCTTTAGTTGGGTGTTAGGGAAGTGTTTCTTCAGCTGGAGGAGGGGCAAAAAGGTGAGTTATAAGTTAGAAGGGTGATCAGGGATGCAGCAGTGCAGCAGGAGTGGAGTAGTGATGTTAGTGGTGGGTATTAGACAAATCAAAGATAGCCACCATATAGGGAGGTGCTCTCAGTCCTCTTTCTACTTCAATTTGAGCTGACTGGAGGGGAAGGCATTGAGAATTAGGACAAGGAAGGTGGAAATCAAAGATATACAACTGCTGTTAACTGAGGATTTCAGTCTTGAGAGGAGGGCATCAAGACGGATGCCAGTCATCAGGGAGAACACAAAATGGGGGATAGGTCAATGCTTTGCAGACCAAAACAACAAATCTAGGTGTACATGTAAGCACCAGGTAGTACATACTGACTCACCCGCAGCTCCGGTAGGTCTTGTCCGATATGTTGCGCAGCCCCTGCCCCGCGTCACAGGCACCAAGCTTGTTGATGTCAGGTGCTGGGTTAGAGGGTCTGAGGTGCGTCTTCGCAAAAAAGGCCGGGAGGCGGACTAGCCCAATCGTCACACCGCCATGCAGAATCTGACCACTCCAGTGTATGTATGCAGGGTGGCATTTGAATCTCTACTTTTTTGCATAATTTCAAACAGTTATTAACGCTAAATGTACCAAATGTGTGGCTCAAATTGACAAAACATCTTTGAGGTTGCTATGCTGCTTTGATATTCATACTGACCCTGCATTAAATATTTCTTTAATTATTTGAATACAAGTGGTGGATTTATGTTTTATTGTAATGCAGGGTTTTATGAATAAGGTGCGCATATGTGACTATATTTACAAGGATGTGGATGTCAAAGTAAAAGTGTGCTGTTGACTGCTAAAAATGCTGCACAGACCTTTTGGCACATTCTACCTGTATATACGTTTTGGTTTGTTAAAAAGCATTGCATTTTTTTACATGACCAAGTGAATGAGTATTCATATTCCGAATTGTATTTGACTGTCAGCATGTCGAGGGCAGAACAGTTCAAGAGTTATTACCTGCCTTCTGAAGGCATGCGATTTTAAGCCTTAACCAGTGTTTTTTTATTTTAGTCTTCTACATGCTCCATACTTGAAAAAATATATTGGAAGTTGGCCTACATAAAGAAAAAGCCCATGCTTTCTCCAAGAGAGCAGAGGTATCAATGTGTTGTAACACCTCAAATGAGCCACTACTCTTGGAGATCATTCTCCCGGCACACCACTGACTCTGCCCATAAGGACTGCTGTTTGGTGCAGAATTTTAAATAAAGTCAATTTAGTAGTGAGAAAGCTGAAATTATTATGAAAATTTCAACACACATAATAAAGAAATGTGCTAAACATTAACTTGAAAAATACATAATTAGTCGAACCTTAGAAAATGTGCCTTTATATCATGTGCAAATGTGAAAATATTGTTTCTTTTCTGCAGAAAGCTTTCATTTCTATCGTTCTCCACTCACTAGGCCACACTATTAATTTATTCTACTTAGTACTTTAAGAAAATAAATGTTTTTCATAAAACAGTAATTTAACACTATAGTCGAACTCTGTGACTTGACTTTTTGTGAAATGTGCTGTTTCCTGAAAAAAAAAATGTATTCTTTCTTTCCTCACCCCATATGACTTCACTGCACTTAAGATTGTTTTTGTTGCCACATATATATATATATATATATATATATATATATATATATATATATATATATATATATATATATATATATGAACAAGTGTATTAATGAAAAGAAAATTCTTGCTGCAGCTTACATTTTGTGATCTAACCAGGACATACCAGAATTTGAATGTTTCATTGCATAGAGTAGCTTATTGTTATACGATGAGACAACAGACAGCTAGCAGAGTAAGCTTGCAAAAGGGTCTCATGAGAACCTCCATAGATGTAACTTCTTGTAATACATTGTAGCCATTTCTAACTGACATCATGCTGATGTGGACATTTTCCGTGAGAATCAAGGACAAAGACGACAAACCATTGAAAGATCTTTCACCATTGAACGCAAATTACTTATTCACCTGTTTTTGCAACATGTTTAGCTGTTTTCTATATTGTACATGTTCCTAGCTAGAGAGGTACTCATTCCTCATTCCATGCATCCCTACCCTGCCATGTCTCTTGGCACATTGCTGTGATAGCCTGACTTGCCATAAGCTACTGCTTAGGGTGATTTCTTTGTTTTCCTTGCGCTTCGCGAGGATACTTTTCTGTTTTATGGTGATTCAAGTTACTGCTGTGATTCTTTCCTTATCTCCCTTTTAAATGGTTGCTACTGCAATTGTCCGGAGAACTTGGATGAGTCTCCAGAACTACCCTTTGTGGGGAGTTCGATCTTCCTCTTAGTTATTCGGCTTTGCTCCAAAATCTAATTGCTCTTTTCTAGAAAGAAGACTTTATGGGTTCTTGTTAGGATAGGTTAAGTCCTTTAGTTTAAAATAGGGACTATACTCTTAATGGAACACATTGTTTTTATTTCTTTATGCTTGTTCTAACCAATCTTATTTCATATTATTTCTGTAATCGATTTGCCACTAATTTGAATAAAAGATCAAAAATACTGACTAAGATACAAAGATGAGAAAATACATTTTAAAAACTTCACAAGCCCTCTCTTTATTGACTGCACATCAAATTTAATTATTGAGGTCTTTGTTGTGTAATGCTCCATTTGAAAACACAGACTAAGAGCAAGAAGTGTCCTAGCCGTCACCTTTTAAATGCTGCTACATTAATTTAACAGACTATGAACCAACATTTCAATTGATATTGGCCTGAGGCATTTATTTGCTGCTCATTTCTATGTACTTTACTCCACATTTGAATCATGGGTCAGAGAAGTTAGATACGTTTCAGTCTAGAACAAATTACACATATTTATGCCACAGATCAAACAAAAACATTCAAACTTCGTGGTGAAGTAGTGTGATGTAAAGCACAATACATGAACAAGTGATTCGAAACAACAAATTATACAAACATTATGTCACCAGTCTTAATTCACAAACAAAGCAGCCACTTGGATATCCTTTAACATCCACATTGTATAACTGAGTTAAGTAGCTGCTATCACGGGGAACAAAACAATCAAACCCAGTAGTGAGACAATTCAAAAAGCATTTCCACTGGGTGGAAAAATGTAATCAAATACAACAGTCCCCGTGTTGTGTAATGCCGTCACGCTTCAATTCCCAGGGTGGCTTAAGGTATTCTCTTCAGGGCGTGGACTGGTTAATCTAAAAAACAAAGGAGGCATAAGTTGAACCTGTGAAGGGGCTCTACACTTCCAATTTACTCAAACTACAAAATAATGTTTTATAAGTACCTGATCGATTTGAGTAAACAATTCGCGTGTTGCAGGCGAAAAGATGCAAGTTAAAATGTAAGTATCACAACCTAAAATAAGAAGGGATCTACCATCAGTCACATGTTGGGTTTTAGTGCTTTTCATTATTTTATGGCTGGAAGGAAAAAAGAAGGGGCACTTACTTGCGCCAATCGGGCAATACTTCTACCAATGTAGTAGTTATGCCTGTTGGCGGTAAATGGAAGCTTGGTTGAGCTTTCACAGGGCAATCTATGAATGGAAATGAGCGCCACGTCATTGAATTACATATAAGGTAATATGACTCATTGTTGCTTTATAAGTTACAGGCAACACTTACTTTTGCCATGCCGGCGATGTCGGATATTTTGTTTGAGGCTGTTCCGCAGCTTGTTTTGTCAGGGGTGGCTCAGATTGCTTTAAAGTTCACAAAAAAACAGGACCGCATCGCGTCTCTCTGTGCACAACAAAAAACGAGATATCTGCTTGTGTCTTGTTTAATGTGGGAGTTTTAAAATGTCCCTAAGTTAAAAAAATTAACGTGGACTTACTTGTATTCAGCTAAGCAAGTCTACTAGTGGTGCCTCATTCCCAGTTTCAATCCCTAAAATCACTTCCTGGTCACTGAACTTTTTTTTTTTTTAAAAAGGGAGGTGACATACTCACATTGCATTATGGTTAAATGAGTTTATAATGTATAAGGGAGGTACAACATGTAAACGGAGGGGAGAAACCCTACCAGTCTCTATCAGAAATGTATGTATGCATTGATATTAAGATCTATCTTTTGATTTCCTATGAATGTATGGATCATGGTGCACATTGGAAATACAAAACCTGGACTGGAATGGTTTTAGCATCTACCCATTTAGACATTTTGTTCAGTCCTTTGGTGATACTATTGAAACGGGCTATCATATAAGCTTCTTTTCTTAATAGTGAAGCCTCAGTGTCACCCCCTCTCGGTAGTGGTTTTGTGACCGTTAGCACGGTCCATTTGAAATCAAGTTCGTGGTGGTTGGAGTCAATAAAGTGGTTTACCATAGGTGCTGTTACCACTTTATTTTTTATTCTTGAACAATGCTGCGCTACGCGTTGACGAATCTCTTGTGTAGTTTTACCAATGTAAATCTTTGGGCAGGGACACAATTGCATAAATGACGTGTTTTATTTTACAGTTAGAGAACTGTTTCCTTGTCCACTTAATGCCATCCTGTGTGAAGTCAGTACCTACAATCGTACTGAACATCAAATATAATTATTGACGTCTTTGTTGTGTAATGCTCCATTTGAAAATGGTGGCAATGATTCATCGACATAGAAAGTAGCAGAATTTCTAATTTCTCTAAGTAAGTTTAAAGTGTTGTCATTTGCGGAAATATTTTGAGAGATTTCCGGCGCTAGCAGTTGCCACAGTGAAAAGATGTGCAGAGCCCTGTAAAAAAAGATATCAGGATCTGTGGAGGAAAACCCAAGAAAAGATTACAGATGCAAATGGGCTTAAAAAAAGTACTAGTGATGTTCTCCTCTTAATCTCAACCTGGAGCATTTTGAGGAGCCGGCCTTGCAAAATTCTCATGGAAAGTTTGGAGATACTAGTCTGAAGAGCCGTTCACTAGTAGGCAGGGTTGATTCATATATCCCTGTAATGAAAATAATATGCCTTCACACAAAGGGCTTGTTACCACTGCATTGTCTGTGCACCCAGATTGGAGCCAGGGCAGGGAAGTCAGGAAATTCAAAGCACTTCAAAGAGAAGTCTCTTGAAACTTCTCCTACATCAAAGAAGGTACCAGGTGTATAATTTGGGCTCTCAGGCCCATTCTTCATTTCACGTTTGGGACCTGTGGAAGGACTCTCAGAGGACTGGCTGCTGCAGTGGCCTGCTGTGTACTTCACAAGACTGCTTTTCTGCACCTGGAATGACTGCTTAGCTGCCTGGAGCTTGCCTTGAACCCTCAGAGGCCTACCCTTCTGCTTGAGCCCTGCTTCTTCATCTGAACCCATGACTACAGGAGTGACTCCAAGGGCTAGTTTTCTGGCCTCCTGTTCAGAGGCACAGGGACATAACAAGCTCTCACTATCTTGAACCCACACCTGGACCCAGCCTGAATGATTCCTCTGGACCCTTGGTGGTGGAGCTAAATGCACCCAGAAAGCCAAAATCCCAACTGTGAGAATTAGGAATGTTTTAGCTAAAACTGGTCTAAGAACCGAGGGGAAAAGGGATCAACCTGCTCGTCAATCTGCCTGAGGTGCATCGCCAGTCGGCCTGACTTTACAGTAGCTCCCGCTATGTTCTTCTCCGCATCAGCAAATCCTCTTCAGCAGAACTTTGCCAAAGGAGTTTCCGGCCTGCTGTAATTCTCATTGGCTAGAGACTCCTGCTTCATCCTGCTGGAGATTTTCAACTTCCATAAAAGTGACTAATCCGGAACGTAGAAAAGCTTCACCCCAACTTCATCCAGTGGCTCCCCGACAATGGCGCTCCTTTTTTGGACACACCCTGCAGCCTTTCCCTGCTGAACATTACCTACTCAGAACTTTCTCACCAGAATTTCTTCTAAGTCGGAAGATAAGCGCCGCCTGGGCCCAATTCACTTCTTGTATCTGACACACGCTCCATCATGGTCATTCATATTATTCAGCTTTGACCTATCTCTAGATGTCTGCAGTTGCCGCTTTGATCTTTTAGGTGCCAGGTTTTACTAAAATGTTTTAAAATTCATAACTCTGATTAAACTGATTGAATATTTGATGTTTTCGTCTCAAATGATTTATTAAAATGCACTCTATTTTTCCAAATTAGTGTGGGAGTTTTTCTTGTCTTATGTTTTCACTTTATTACTGATTATGTGCTGCATAAATACTTTACACATTACCTGTAAGTTTAACCTAACTACTTTTTTGTGTCAAGCTACCCATGTTTAAGCACAGGTTAATTTAGTGACTTTTTGTTGTTCACTGAGCCAGGGATTGTGGCTGTTGCTTGACCAGGGCTAACGTCCCTGTCAACCAACAACCCAATTTCTCACAGTCCCGGTATGTAGTTCAAACTACTGAGGTGCCATCCTCTTCCCCTACATCTTGCCAGTAACTGCTGTGGCAGCTGTCTATGGCTTCTCCCCTGCATCGGCACATCATGTGATTGGCGTTTAGACCGGAAATGCCTCTGCCTTAATACATTTAAATAGTGGACATATAGAGACATCCTGCACTTGTGGAGGCAACAGTAATCGTTAAATGGGTCATTAGTTCTTACTTGTGTAGTCAATACAGTTGAATGTATCTCATACCCGTTGTAAAATGAGCATTTGCTGTGCTTGTAACATAGTATTTCCAAACAGTCTAAAAAGAAAAAAAAAGAAAAAATGGATCATGATTAACATGATATGTTAATGACTCATCATGATAGCAAATGAGGAGAAGTATGTGTGATCCTAACACTGTAGTAGGTTAGCACACAATTGTACAGGGCTACCTCGCAGAGGATGTTATGCCTCTTCAAATGTGTATACAAAGGTTATATACATACACCAAGTTATCAGTAGGGAAATTGGTAATTTGAGAATGGCAGTAAATAAGAACACATACAACAGTGAAGTCAATGTTATTGTTTATTTTGCGTTGCCCACAGAATATCATCTTGTAGGCCATGTATAAATGTTTTTAATCTATATATACAAACTCTGTCCTTTTCATGCAAGTTTATGGAGATTTTCGTCAGAGTCTGACAGGTTCGCTGTTCAAGGGCCATACATGTAATATCCTTCACTGTATGTTCAACTTCAAAGAAGTGATTCATCATTTTCATAGTGTTCCTCTTGCACCTGATATTGATCTTGTGCTCACATATCTGTGTTCTTACTTTTCTGCAGGCCACCCCAATATATGTGATCTCACACTGGAGAAGATGCAATTAATATGTCTCCTTAAAGACCTTATGAAATCAGGTCCTAGAACAAGTTCTTTCTTAGTCTTTGGGAGGTGACATTCACTACATGATCCAAATGGAAAAGGGCCTACCACAGGAGTTATACCCAGTGTGTATTGATCAAGGTGGTAGGTTAGTGCCCTTTAGGTCTTGTATTCACTAGGCTATCATTCAAATTATTACCCCTTTTGTGGGAAATCTATAGTCGCTCAAGGTTAAGTGTGACTGAGTTAAGGATATGCCAATTCCTGTTGATTATTTTCTTTGACCTGCTTGGAATTCGTGTTGTATGTGGTAATGCATATGAGTCTATCAGTTTCAGGTTTTGGATAAATCAGGAGTATAGAATCCTTGTTGTAACAATCCCTCATTCATTTTGTGAATTATGGATATTGGGTATTTTTTCTCATCTAGTTTGTCTCAACATTTCAGCCTATGTGGTGTAATTTTAGATTCTACTGCATTTACTGCGTAATTGTGGAAATTGGCCTAAAAGTAGATTTTCCTGCAATGGACGGGGATGGAATCTGTCAAAGCTCAACAGATAGTTCTTGTCCGTAGGTTTATGATATGTGTGTGTGGTCAATTAGCGCCACCCAGAAAACTCTTCAGGTCCAGGAAAGCTATCTCCCGATGACTGATAGTACATGTAAAGTTTATGAATTAGCTCCTTCTGTTTATCCATGTGAATAAATTGCTAACTTTTGTTTGTTTGCCATGTCAATTTACAAAAACATAGGGCCCGATTCACAAAAGTAATCTGAGACAAAATCCTAACTTTACAACTTTCAGTATTCACAAAGGTCATTTAGGAGTAGCAAAGTTAGGAATCCTAACTTTACTACTCCTAAATGCCCTTTGTGAATACTGAATGTCGTAAAGTTAGGATTTTGTCTTAGATTACTTTTGTGAATCGGGTCCAATATCTCTCTATCTCTTCCAAATGTGTAAGTTATCTCTCAATGAGTTATCAGGGCTCATTACCTCTTTCTATTCAAAATTATGGCTCTGTTGTCCAGCTATACTAGGGCAAAATAACTCCCCACTGAAGTCCTGTGTACCTGCAGGAATCAAGTGCCCTCAATCTAAAAACAAAATCCTCATAAGCGATATCCTCTTGAATTCCAGGATAACATTTTAAGAGGTCATATGGTCTTGGTTGAGATTGAGCAAGATCTCCTCCGAAACCCCCAGAGTTTCTTCCCAGGGAATACTGGTATACACCGTTTCAGTATCTAGGATCAGTGGAGTCCGTATTGGGGTCAAATCGGAGTTTCTTTAGGATAGTCAGAAGGTCTTTGGTGTCCTTCAAGGAAATCGAGGTCTTCTGAAGAATTGGACTCAGGAAATAGTCAAATAAGATTGACAAGGTTTCTAATAAGGAACCTATCCCTGAACCTATAGGACAACCTGAAGGAGGATGTCTGTTCTTGTGCACTTTCAGTAGAATGTAAAAGTAAGCACACTGAAAGTTAGTTTCCTGGCTAGTTATCCAGTGACATGTCTCTGCCTCTCTTTATTGTGTTCTATTTCACTAGCAAAGCACTTGTTAAGGTCATTAGATAATCTTTGATAACTCCTGGTGTCATTCAGTAGGCAGTAATATTTCGCGTTATAGTTGTCTATGTTTAGTAGCACCCCTTCCTTATCTTCTGGTGTTATCCTTGTGTAATTCACCTAGGGCAATTTTTTCTCATCTGTCTTGTCTGGTGAGGTTGTGAAACATGTATTACCAGTGTATATCATCTCAATTTCTTTGATTATGGCTTGTTCAAAAGCAGTAATCTCCACAGTTACAGTCAATTGGGTAGGTACAACAATAGATTATTTTCTTCAAATACATGTTAACATCTGACTCTACCAATGGAGCCATGTTAAAGAACATCCTAAGTTTCAACTTCGAAAGAATTTCTGAATATGTGCAGATTAGGTGTAGGTACAAAACCTAATCATTTATTGATAACTTGCAGTTGTGTTTCTGTCAGAGTGCGTTTACATAGGTGTATCACTAAACTAGTGCACTACTTGTCCCAAGTATTAGGTTCATTAGATTGTTCTGTCTGGGGCCCTGTTCCTTCACGATGCTCTTCATATGCATTTGTTGTGGATTTGTGTCCCACTTTACTGAAGACTGCCATCTTCTGAATGGTCATTGACCTTGTCCTAAAAAGGCCCCCTATTGATATAAGATTGCCAATGTTGTGATGGAAAGAAAGCAACCTTTTTGGGCCAACATGGATACATGAGGGGTGGGGCTTAAGGTGGTAAGAACAATTACACTTGGTGATTTTGGAGACCCTGATCCGGTCTGCGTGATGTGCAGAATCTTCCCGATCACCACTGATGGTTTTCTTCTCCACTTTTCCACCTGAGGATAAGTCGCCTTCTTTCAGTTCACCCTGCATTATTCTGATTGGAGGAGTAGTACACCTGACTGGTGTATTGGTATACTGTTGCATGGATAACTTCTTAATATCTTTCTCTAATTTTTGAATTCTAGTTATGTGTGAGAAATTCTCTGAATCCTTTCATTTCCTTGATAATATTCTCAAGTCTTTTTATATGTTAAGATATATACAGTGGTTTTTACATAGTTCTTACTAATGTGGACCTTCACAGATATAGCTTAAGTTTTCTGCTGTCTTTATGATTAGGATTAAATAGTCTCTGGTGCATTGACAGGCTAATAATGACTATTCTTTTCTAAATGCCTTGTCATCTCAAGAAATACAGGGTTCCTGGTGACTATTAGTCCTCTGGGGGCTGCATTTGCCCTTAGATACTCAGGATTTATTCCACCATCCATAGCTGTTTTGATTTGGTTACACTTGGATTCCAACAAAGGATCCTTGTCTTCGCTTTGAAACATAGACTGGGCAATATTCAGGTCATTCAGAGGTAGGCGTGCAAGAATAGAGTTGACTTCTTTGTCAGTATAAGTAAGGTCTTGGTTTTCAGCCATTTTGTTCATCAGTCACGAGATGTTGTGTAAGTATGTTGATGTGAAGAGATAAGTTATTATAAAGGTCAATGTAGAAAAATGCCTCTTTTTGCATGATCATCCCCATTTTTGGACTGAAGCTTCTTTTTTTTGACTCTATGGACTGGAACTAGGCTAAACGGGCCCCAGTGTGTGTGCTCTGATCCCTAAAACATATTGAAATTTGCTATACCCCTAATTGACATATTTAAATTAATCTAAGTACCTAGTATATGGTACAAAGTGTACCCTGGAGCCTGTAAATTAAAAGTCACCAGTGAAATTCAGCACCCATTGTGCTACCCACTACAGTGACAGTGCAAACATAATAGCAAGCCTACCATTGTAGCCTCTCTGTGTAGTTTTAAAATTGCCAATTCAACCTGTGACAGGCCTAAGCCCCCTATCAAATATGAATAAGTCACCCCCAAGTAAGCCTTAATTATGATAAGGCAAGGTGCATGGTATTCAAAAGATGGACATGTAAACGATTAATGTTAAACATGTTCCTACAGTGACAAGGCCCCAAAAGCTATTTTAGCTGTAGCAGGGTTAACTATTACAAAGGCAAGCATTGGGATACAATATTCAATTTAATAACAGTATTTCTGCCTAGCAAACAGCTACAAAGTTCATTCTTGAACTTTTACAAATATTTATTACAAGGACAATTCATTGGTAGAGTCGGAGTTGTAATAAATATTTTACAAAAGATACTTATAGAAAGTCATCTCTTTCCTGCCTAAAGCCTCTAGAAGCCTATTTGCATGAGATTCCTGCTACCATCAAGGTGCTGAAAGGCCATTTGATGAGGTGTGAACTTTCTCCCAAAGCTGAGATAAAGGCCATGGGTGTGTTCAGAACACCACTAAACCTGTGGAAGTCAGAATAAGGTCTGCACCTGCTAGTGAGACCTATGAGGAGACCTGAAGGGCTGGATCGCTTCCAACATGTACCCAGGACAAAGAAGTAGACTCCAAGAGTAAGTTTGCTGATCTCCTGATAAGCTACAGGGACATAACAAGTTACTAGACACCCTTTTCCTGAAGAGATTAGCTGACCATTCCCAACTGGACCTGCCCTGGACCCTTCTTGTGGCTTCTGCTGGAGTGAGTCTTTACCCCCCTAGTGCTGTTTTTGAGCTCCTTGGTCCCTTGGCTGTGTCCTTACATCCTGAAAATCCAGGGACTTAAAAACATTTTGGCTCCAAAGGCCTCAACAGGACCAAGACAAACCGGCGTAGCCAATTTGATGAAGGTGCATTGCCTTTTAGCCAGAGATTCTGGTTGTGCCAGCTTAGAGCTTTTCGGCAGCAGCAAATTTGTTTCAGTGGGATGTTGTGGAGAGGGTATCCGGCTTTGTGAAGCCCTGTACTGCTACAGTTTGCAAACTTTCCAAGCTGGAAGAATCTGAGCTCCAAAAGTAACTAAGTCTGAACATAAAACTCTTCACCAGGCCCAGGCACCAAAAGTATCCAGATGGCGAGGGACCTTGCTTGGGTGCGAATTTTAAATTTGTCCTGCTCTGAACTTTCCCACTAAAAGTCAATGGCTTCACCAGAAACGCCTCATACAGTACTCTGAAAATGAAGTTCTGCATTAGCTTAATGCATTGACCATGACTCACAAGGCAGCTTTTCATATAGCCTCAAACACAGCATGTGAGGCTTTGGATTTTAGTCTTTCTTTTGCCTCGCACCACACGTTCAAAGGCACCCTCTTGTACAGACCTCCCGGTCCTAGGAATGCCTTTGTAACATCATTGGGAAATTTACTGGAAGAGGGGATCAATGCTAACTCTTATACTATACTGGGTGATTTTAATTTTCATCTTGAGATGCACAAGGACCCAGACACGGTCACCCTTATAGATTTGATGAATAGTGTCGAGCTTGGACAAAAAGTAACTGGGCCCACACATGTGACAGGCCACACGCTGGACGGCATCTTCTCTAATAACCCATCTCTTTCGTTTACGGGCCTACTGCCTTTAGAGTGGTCAGACCACGCAGCAGTACTGTTTGAATGGGCTATCCAAGACCCCCGCGCGGTTGGTAGACCCCCCAAGAGACAAAGGGAAGTTAGAGCGTGGAATAAAGTGGTGGGTTCGGAGTTAGCAGAATTACTTACCGCCACAGCATATCCTATGCCCTCAGACGTGGAGGAAGCCACCACACTATATACCAATTGGCTAGAAGCAGCATGTAATAAACTGGCCCCTAAGAAAATACTTACCCTCAATAGGGCACAACCTTCCGCCCTTTGATACACACAAGAACTTAAAGACCAGAAGGTATGCTGTAAACGTCTGGAGAGAAATTGGAGGAAAGAGTACAAAGAATCAGAAAAGAGCATTTACAACCAAAGCCTCAGGATCTACAAACAACTAATTTTTAAAACTAAACAAGATTTTTTTGTTAACCGAATTATTTTAGCTAAAAATTCGGCCAAAGAGCTGTTTAAAACCGTAACCAGTTTAGCCCACCCTCGCCCAGCAAACATCCCAAAGAGCAAGGGCCTTTGTGATGAAATTGGCAATTGTTTCTGGGAAAAAGTTGAGTTTATATTTTCTTCATTTAAAGGACCAACCACAAAGGATACTACGGACCAAATAAAGGGTCTTAAGCCAGTGTCCGATCCACAGCCTAGCCTCGACGAGTTTGCTCCACTATCTACTTTGGACACCTACAAGCTGCTTACGTCTATTAAATCGGGATCCACTTATGACCCCTGTCCGGTCACAGTGTTAAAAACGGCCCCTGAACCTATTGTGCTGACTCTTACCTCCCTCTTTAATGCACTATTCTCAGAGGGGCATTTTCCTAGAGTTTGGAAAAGAGCCTCAATACTGCCACTCCTCAAAAAACCTAGTCTGGATCCTAAGGATCCAAATAATTTCCACCCCATTTCACGTCTCCCTGCCCCGGCTAAAATGGTGGAGAAAAGTATGAATGCCCAATTGAGTACTTTTTTGCGAGTTACTGAAGCTTTAGATCCCACTCAATATGGCTTCAGAGAGGGTCACAGCATGGAGTCCGCACTAATAAAATCTACGGAGGAGATCAGGGTAGCCCTTGACCGGGGCGGTAAGGCCGCCTTGATTATGCTGGACCTCTCTGCGGCCTTCGACACAGTCCATCACGATTTGTTGATGGACCGGTTGCGGGAATGCGGAGTTCAGGGAAAAGCCTGGAAACTATTGAATTCCTTCCTCTCCGAAAGATCGCAAATTGTATCATTGGGTGATTTCTATGCTACTCCGTTCAGTCAGCCTTGTGGTGTTCCTCAAGGGTCATCTTTGAGTCCCACACTCTTTAACGTATATGTGTCTCCCTTGCTCCTCTTATCAACTCCTTTGGCTTTTCCCTCACCTCTTACGCCGACGACATACAAATTGTGGTGTCATTGCAGCCCGACCAGGAGACTGGAACAGGTAAACGGTTCCAGGTTTGCATGGAAGCAGTGGGGAGGTGGATGTCCCAAAATTGTATTAAGCTTAATTCCAGTAAGACCAAAGTGGTCCTGTTTGGGAATGATCCTAGCTTCTGGAACCCAGGCTGGTAGCCGGACACTATGGGTCCGCTCCCAACCCCCACTGGGAAAGTTAAAAACCTGGGAGTGATAATAGATGACAGACTTAACTTTGGGGCTCAAGTTAATGCAGTGGCCTCTGCCACATCCTATGTCCTAAGGACATGTAAGAAAATATTGCCTTTCCTGCCAAAGGACAGCCAGCGTTTGGTGATCACCTCATTGATTACATGAAGGTTAGGCTATTGCAATAGTCTATATCTTACCATTCAGGAGCGTTTTGTGCCTAAACTCCAACTCCTGCAGAACGCGGCGGCCAGAGTGCTTTCAGATATATCCAAATTTGCCTCGGTCTCCGGTGAAATCCGTAGACTTCACTGGCTACCTGTAAAGAAACAAGTGCAGTTTAAATCACTCTGTATGGGCTTTAAGGCTCTACAAGGCATAGGACCAGACCATCTGAGGCGGCAGTTGCAGTGGTATGTGCCCAAAAGACCCCTGCGCTCTCTCGGACCAAAATTGGTGATAGTACCTCCTACAAAAAAAGCCAGGTGGGGAGGTAAAAGTTTTAGCGTCTGTGCGGCTAGGGCTTGGAATGATCTTCCTTTCCACCTGAGGAATAGCTCGGATTTACTCGAATTCAGGAAGGCCTTAAAGACCTGGCTTTTTGACTAATGACTTCATCCGGTTCTAATTGCTGTGCTTTTTGAGGAACGTTGCTAGCACCAGGACACCTCAGGGTAACAGTTGCGCTTTACAAATCTCTTAACATTATTAACAACTGCACTCCCCTCATCTTTGATTTTCTTTTTTTGAGAGCCAGAGAGAACAGCAGCTATCTTTGAATCATTTATGCAGATCAACACCTGTGTAATGTAACAGTTTGATTTTAAAAGTCAGAAAAAACAAGTTAAATATGATTTCAACTTGCAATTCATTCAAGAATTGCACTGTCAGAATTTCCTGCTGCAGTTTCCATGTTTGCATGGGTCACTATATTAAACAGCTGTAAAAAAGAAACTGCAGTATTGAGAGATTCCAAGGTATTGTTAGTCATGTGCGTGAATGCTTTGCTTTAGTTTCGCTGTGACATAAAGTGGATAGAGATACATAAGTAGATAACATCTGGTATAGGTCACTAGTGTCTGAGTCCCTTGTGAAATGTGCAAGTGGCTAGCTGAGATGGGTGAGGTGTACTTAAGAATACCAAGGTTGATCTGTGAAGAATGGGAACTGTTCTCTAGAACAGAGGGTTCAAAGCTTCAATCCAACCTAATTGTGTCTCTGAGACTATTCATGCAGTCTATGCCTGTTATGTTTATCTTTTAATGTCACCTGGCAACTGCATCATGTTCTTTATTGACGGTAGGCTTCCACTTCTGGAATCCAGTGTGGGGTTTCCGGGAAGTTATGACGCAGATGGTTACAGATATCAGGTGCTGACCAGGGGCCAATTCATGTAACTGAATAAAGAAGATATTACTTATAACTACAGCATCCTGTCTTCATAAAAGTGGCAACGCCGGATGGGATCATGAACAGAATCATGCGGGATGCTGTGCCGTAAAGGATTGTTTTTGTGTGAACCTAGGATTTAGCGTAGGTCTTTTGTCTATGCGAGCTCAACAGAGAAATAAAGACACTATGGCCTCTGGTTCAATTTTGGCCTGTTTGTTTTGGGCAGAAGCGCTGTGCAGAAGAGAGTCTACGCAAACGGCATGAGACCAAGAAGTGTGATTCTTCCAAAGTCACCGGGCTGAGGACCAGCCTACGGTACATGCTGCCTGACTGAATCGATGTACGTACTGCCAGTTTTTTGGGGTCTGTTACGATGGTATGAGGCCCATCCAGATGTTACTGTGAACATGTGGGGTGATCATCGACTACATGTAAGGAGTTGGGGTCAATTCCCACCTTTGGTACCATGAACATTGTCAGGCGACCTTTGAATTTGGGCCGGGATCTGCAGAGGTGCGCTGAGACGTTTGTGTGCCTTAGTCTACTGAGACTTGTGGCGGAAGGGCGTGCGTGTCATAAGGAAGGAAACTCAGTGGAAGCGGCGTGTGGATGTCAACTGAGTCCAGACTTGGCAACGCCATCTTGAATTGGGTGTAACACCAGCAATTTCCATACGCGCACCAGTGATAGGTTAAAGCTGTGGTCAAAGTGCGCATCGGCGATAGGCACCCTTTAAGTGTTCATGCTCAGTGATGGGCACACCGCCTATTGTTTTACCTGCGACTTCTACTTCTTTTCTCAGCATAAGCGATGGGCATGCTTTCAGTGACAGCCTGTTGTTATACCTGCAGCTTCAAATATTGTTTTTCAGCATCAGCGATAGGCACGCTTTGAGTTGTGACAGACATTTATCTACCGTTGTGATGTGGAACCAAGAACAGTTGTGTTGACAAACGTACAAGGCATTTGACTGGAAAAAAATTGTGTACATAGTGTTACTTCTACAAAGAATTTAAGCATTTTGCTGTTTGGGAGACACTTAGGGGCCGATTCCGATCTGGGACGGAAATCTCTCCGACCGAGCCGGATCCGGAGAGATTTCCGACCGAATCGGACCCTGGCAGCCCGACCGAACGAGTACGATGCGTCCGTAAGCTATTGGACTCGATTCGGTCGGACTCCCATTGAAGTCAATGGGAGCCGGTCGTACAACGCGTACGCGGGCTCCCATTGACTCAATGGGTGCGAGGCGAACAAGGGCGCCCCCTACAGCGGGTTCGTGGCGAAGCGATTCGCGCCATACACTCACAGGTAGGGGGGACCCATGGGTCCCCCCTGTGTGCGACTCGCGCGGCTACACGTGCAGGGGGGTCCGACACGGACCCCCAAAGTGCGGCTCCGACTGCTCTTTGGAGCCGGACTGCGCGAGTCGGTCGGACTGCTCGAGGCGCGCATCGTACTTACCCTGCCGGGGAACGTCTCCATTGCGCGGTGCGAGTCGTGTTTGAGCGAGTCGGTCGGAGCGGTCGGGTTCTGCGAACGAGTTGGTCGGCGATTTCGGGAGCGCACGCATCGTTCTCGCTCGCCCGGACGCACGTACGACTCGGTCGGGAAATAGGGCAACGAATCGGATCCGGTTAAGCCGAATCCGATTCGGTGCCCTACCGGCCGAGATCGGAATCGACCCCATATTTGTTTGACTACATTTTTGGGTTTAATAGCCATGGCATCGTAAAATATACCAGCACCTCCAGTATTTTTAGAAAATCCTGGTCAAGCCAGTGTGATAAGGGAGAATTGGAAAGACGCATTTGAGGTGTCCTGGGGGGGATGTGTATGTTACAAAATGGAAGTTGGCAATATTAAAGCACTGTCTGAGGTAGAGGGCAGGAAAGTGTTAAAAACTTTACTTAGGCAATCAGCAGAGGGAAGGAATGCCGATTCAGAATCAAACAATAATGAAGACGATGTGTATGAAATTGTTCTGAGTGCTTTGGAGAAAAACTATAGGGAAAAAGCAAGCATTGTGGTTGAGCGACATACATTTTATTCCCAAGCCCAAATAAAGGCCACACCCTGTATAGCAAAATGGTTATACCGTATCCATGTGTTTGTATTTTCTGTGAGGTACGTGCCAGGAGTGAAAAATGTCAACGCAGATTGTTTGTCTATGTTGCCTATTGAGAGTGTGAGCAAGGCAGATGATGAAGAATGGATGGTGGCAGAAATATCAGACTTCTGTGTCCCCATTGGGAAAACAGAAGGAAAGGAAGCTGTGCCAAAGGATCCCAAGTTGGTTAAATTAATTGAAGCTCTGCCGAGTGCACAAAGGTTGAGGAGTGATGAGAATTTGGAGATATTTAAACATGTGTCGGAGGAGTTGTCAGTTATGCAGTGTATTGTGCGAAGAAATTAAAGACTGGTGGTACCTGTTGACTTGAGAGATAGATTGCTGTCATTGCCCCATAAGCATCGTGGGGGTATGTCAGCGATGAAAAGGAAAGTCAGAGTTGACTTCTGGTGGCTGGGTATGGACAAACAGATTGAGCAACATGTCCGAAATTGTATTCCTTGTGCCTGCAGCACCAAGTCACAAGTGATGCAGGAAACACAGATTAGCCCACTGGCTTTGCCTAAACATCCTTGGAAAAGAGTGGCCATGGACATATGTGGACCGTTCGAGGTTTTGGGCAGGTGCAAAAAGTATGCTATTGTAATGATGGATTCTTTTTTAAAGTAGCCTGACATGGCATTTATGAACAAAGTGAAATCTAGTAATGTAATTTTCTTCTGTGAGGACATCTTTAGAATGGTTGCCCAGCAGAAATCCTAACAGATAACTATCCCCAGTTTGTATCTGCTGAGTTTTGCTTTTTTCTGAAAAGAAGGGGGATTGGCCATGTTAAGACCCCTATTTATCATCCCTGGGGATATGGTCTTGTGAAATGCTTTAACCGTGTGCTGTACCACGTCACATTGGGCAACAGGAGAGAATCTGATTTGTCTGTTGAAAGGCAGGGTACTGTGTACTGTATTGGTGCCTGCCTGGATGGCAAGGGCGGGCCCTCGCAATGTTTTTCTTTTGTTTAGAATTCTTTATTGAGGTTATATGGAGAAACGAATACAAAGTATACACCTAATATTCAAACAATTCAATTCAAGCATGGTGAATAAAAGAAAGAAATATGAACGCTTATCAGTTCCATAGACCAGAACCCGAATTGAAAAATATAAACAATTTACAAAACCATATGCATTTTTAAAAAATGTTTAAGAGAAGAGAAAGAGATAGAAAGAAAGAAAAGGAAAAAAAGAAAGAGGAAGGAAAAGAGAAGGAGGGAAAGCAAATGAGAAGCAATAGCAGCATTGCAGTAATAACAGTATTAACCTATTAAAGATTTTCCAACATTTATGGATGTTCATAACGTGTAACATTAGATGTGGATAGAACAGCTTGCCTGGATAAGAATGACATAAGTGGTAACCATAATAAATCTTTTTTAATCATTAAAGGAATAGAAGTAGCATGTGCACGGTCCAATTTATGATGATGACATAAAAGATTCCACCAACCAGTAAAAGTAATTTTAGTGGTGTCTTTCCAATTCGTGGTGATAATGTGTAGGGCAATAGCTATTATCAAATCAATAAACTTTCCTACACTCCCTTGAGAGCACCATACGAGGGAAGAGCCTCCTAAAAAATATGCAAAATATCAAGAGAAAGTCATGGACAAAATTTCGTTCAGCTTCTTCCATACGAGCAGCCAAAGCTTTTTAACCAAAGGGCAAAGAAAAAACATGCGTAAAAAGTCACTTTTATCATGAGTACAAGACCAGCCTTTTCCATTATTAGTCAGCTGGAACTTATGAAGGTCAGGGGTCAGGAAAAGCCTATTATAAAATTAGTATAACGTTTGTGTTGTGCTTGCTGAGCGAGTGGAAGTATGAATCTTAGCCCATATGGAGCCCCAGGTCTGGAAAGAGAACTCCTGGTGAAAATCCCTCTCCCACAAGAGCTCCACCTTGGATTTTGTTCTCAGATCAGAAGGGCGAGACAAAATCTTATAAATACCAGATGATTTCATATGAGAGGAGAGATCCAATGTGAGAGAGGGCGGTTGACTTCGTGGGACCGAGGAGGAATCCTGAGAGAGGAGAAGGAGAAGAGAAGTCTTAAGATGTAGATAATGAGTGGCATGATGAGAGGGTATGTCATATTTTTTCTGAATCTCAGAAAAGTCCATAAGAGAGCCATCAGAAAGTACATGGCCAATGGTTATAATACCTCTGTTAATCCATTCTTTCCAAGAAAGAACTTTATTATTTAGTTTTAAGTACTTATTGTACCAAATCGGAGTTTGTGAAATAATATCTATATGGGAATTAGAGGAGGCAATTAAAGGTTTAGCAACGGCTATGGAATGGGTAAGTATAGGAGAGAAAAAGGTCCTGGGGGTTTGAGAGATATGAACCGCAGTTTAAAGAAAATGGAGTAAGTTGGGCCTGCTCCAATTGACCCCAGGTATTTAATGTTGTGTGTGGGTTAGCCGAAAGGGAAGTCCAAATCTGTTTCAGTGTAAAGGCGGAATGATAACGCCTAATGTTAGGAAAATTGACCCCTCCAGAGTCTCTGGGTTGTTGAAGACGGTTTAGTGAGATTCTAGGCTTGCTCTTGTTCCACAAGAATTTGATCAAAGAACGGTTAATGGTTTTAAAGAAAGAGAGTAAGAGGGTAACAGGTAGCATGGACAAGTAGAAATTAACTATAGGTAGCAACATCATTTTAATCATTGCTAATCTTCCCCACCAAGAAAGAAATAATGGGGACCAACCCTCCATCAATGTCGTGATTTTCGTAATGATTTAAATAAGGTTAACTTTAATGGTTTCTTTAATGTTATTTGTGTATAGGATACCTAAACACTTAATACTTTTTGAATTCCATGTAAACCCCGTATCTTTAAACATATCTGGAAGGCAATATTTATTTAGGGGAAGGACTTCTGATTTATCTATATTAAGTTTATATGCAGAAACTATAGAGTATTAATTTAATAAAGAGAAAAATGCCTGTACAGACGTGTTTGGGTTAGATAGATATAATAAGATATCATCCGCATATGCTGTAAATTTAATGTTGATGTTCTCAAATTGAAAGCCAGTGAACTTTGGAGAATGGCGAATTATTTCGAAGAAGGGTTCTAAAGCTAAAATAGATAAAAGTGGAGATAAAGGGCAACCTTGTCTACTTCCCCTGTGGAGAGAAAAATAATTGGATTGATGACTGTTAACCCAAATAGAGGTGGAGAGTGCAGAGTATAATAACTGAATGTATTGAATGATGTGAGGACTGAAGCCGTGCCATTTCAATGCTCTGAAAATGAACTCCCAGTTCACTCTATCGAATGCCTTTTCAGCATCTAGAGTTATGGCAGCCACAGGTGAGTTCAACTTGTAAGCCAAATGAATTATACTGAGGAAAGTTCTAGAATTGTCCGCAATAGAACATCCCTTCACAAACCCTGACTGATGTTTATCAACTAAATCAGGGATGACCTGATTAATACGGAGAGCCAATAATTTGGCAAAAATATTACAATCTGTGTTAATTAATGTGATAGGTCTGTAGTTACTACACTGAGATAGATCTTTGTCCTTCTTAGGGATGAGACAAAGTATGGCCTGAGTAAAAGAGCCTTGTGTCCTTCCCATATTTGAAAAATGAGTAATAAGCAGGGGTGGGCGGAATATGCGGAGTTGCGTTACGCGAAATTCCACGAAACGGCAAGAAATCTCCGCGAGCACGTGGAATTTCGCGTGCTCGCGGAGATTTTGCTGCGCCCGTTGTAATCTATGCAGGGTCACTCTCAGGGGCAGACGAGCATCGTCCCAGAATGAATCCTGCCCTGCATATTTATCCACGAAGATGCCACCGTTTTGTGCAATACCTCTACTCAACTGGAGTACTTTCTACTGGCTAATCAGTAAGTGCTACCTCGTTGGGTAAATGTATAGTGCCTTTCCTACACTACAGCTGTGTAAAGGACCAGAAGAATTGTCTTCAGTGACCTGTGTGTCTGTAACTTTGCCACCGCGCCGAAAGCGCCGGGGTCCTTTGATTAAGCTGTCCATCATAGTGGGGAAAGGGCGGGAAGAAGTTGCATACCGCTAGTGTATGTGGGGTGGGGCTTCTAGGCCCGTTCACATGCCTCTTGTTTATAAAGGGTCAGAGCAGGATCTCAGCGGCAGACGAGGAGAAGGAACCTCCTGTTCACAGGAACTACACGAGGATTGCGCTCGAGAAAATCAAGGATGCAAAGACCTCCATCAAGGATTAGAGCTAACTTTTCAGGCTGAATGGATTACTAGTAGCTAGAAGATAGAGTTAGGTCTGGGCACGAGTTAGTGCACCATTGCAGGGGGTCGGTATGGCAACTCGCTTCCTTGTTGCTCTTACCTGCAGGAAGAGAACAGGTAGTGGTGTTCCGGTGGTGAAACACTGCCCCGGATCACGTAACCGATGAATGCGGCGTCGTCTTGGATCGTAGTGCAGGCTCCAATGCCTGCTAAAGGATTTCTCCAGCGCTGCATGCCGTGCATGCGCACAATGGTTTGCCGGAGTGCATCAACGTACTGCCGTGATGCCGTGCGTTATTTAAAGATGCCTGATAATAACGCGCCGACAATGGGAGGGTGTGACAGGAGAACGGTGTGTAGGTCCGTGATGGGTGATGAAAGGTCACGGGATCTGACTCGGAGCGTCCGAAAGCTGTCCCAGCCTAATGAATAAACTATGGGGAGCCTGTAGCGGCCATCTTAGGCTGGTGCGCATAAACGCTACGTGGAATGGCAAATACAGGGTATGAAAAGGTAAAATTACCTGATGAATGGATTACAGCTAATGTTTGACGGTAGATATGGGCAGAAGGCACTCGTGCTTAGCCTCGACCTTGCTCACAAATTTTTTTATGCGGATTAATGCGTTACAGATTTTCAGCTTCAACTCGGGCACCTGCTTTATTTATTTATGCACCCGAATTCCGTTCCGCCGCGGATCGCGGAAGTTTCGACATTTCCGCGTTCCGCGCGGAACGCGGAAATGCCGAAATTTCGCAAGTTCCGCGAGCGGAACGGAATTTGCCGCCCACCCCTAGTAATAAGAAGCAACAGCTTAGGAACTTACAGGTGCTTGAAATGAAGAAAAAAACATACAGACAAACCGTCAGGCCCAGGAGTTTTATCTTTTGGAAGGTGATAGATGGCGTTAGTCCAATTTCAGAACAAGAAATTTCTATCAAGTGAGGACAAGTCAACAGTGTTTTCTGGAGATTTGGGAATAGATTGAAAATAAGCGTCAATCTGATCAGTTGAAAGAGAGGACTCAGGAGTATATAAATTAGTGTAGTATTCTGTGACACACTCTAAATTCTTGTGGTCACTAATGTGCCTGACCCCAGTATTATCCATTATAGCAACAATCTTGGACTTTTGTTTTAGTATTTTAAGGTAGTTAGCCAGAGATTTGCTGGCCTTATTCTGACCACCATATATTTTAGCATTAAACTTAAGCAAAACTACACGCAAGCACTATCCCAGGACTGTTTATTACATTGCATTTTAGCTTTAATGAGTTTAGACAAGGTATCTGTGTGATTTGAAGAAAAATATTCATGTTCTAGGGTCCTAATTTGTTTTAAGAGTAGCGTTGAATCTCTAAGTGCCTTCCTCTTTTTATTTGCAACAAAATGTATTATAAACCCCCTAGCAGTTGCCTTAAATGCATCCCAAATAAAATTCATTTGTGAGCCCGAGGGAAGATTATTCTCGAAAAATTCTTGTAAGAATAATGTAAACAGGCTCTGTAAAATGGTTGTCGAGCAGAAGAGCGTTATTAAATCTCCATCTGTGTGAAGTGGGTGTAGGAATAGGATAATCCAAATCTACTATGGCAGGAGCGTGATCTGAAATAAGTATTGAGCCTATCTCAGAATGTGTCAAGAATTGAAGAGTAGCTTGTGTGTAAAATATGTAATCTATTCTAGAATGGGATCTGTGAACAGGAGAGAAAAAAGAGAACTCTAAAACATCAGAGTGTGAAGTTCTCCAAACATCTATCAGCCCTCTAGAAGATATAGCTTTGTGAAAGGTCTTATGCATTTTGTTTGGAATAAACCTGGTTTGAGATTTCCGATCTAAAAGGATTCATAAGTTGATTAGAGTCCCCACCCACTATAAGATTTTCTGATGCATGGGAAGAAAGGAGAGTGGGAAATTCATTCTAAAATACTAAATCTGTACCATTAGGACCATAAACATTGCATATAGAAAACTGGGTATCATTTACCTTAATGTTTAACAAAAGCCATCTACCATTATCGTCTTTAACTTCATTCAGCAAATGAGTACATAGCAATTTATGAAGTAATAGTATAACACCATTCTTATTTTTCACAGCAGGGAAGCCAAAAACACTCCCAACCCATTGTCTGTGCAAGGAGGGTATATTTTGCTCTCTAGGGTGCGTTTCTTGTAATAAAGCTACGTGGCATTTCAATTTTGATAGATGAGACAACACTCTTTGCTTTTTGACTGGGTTACGAATGCCCTTAACATTCCATGAGACAATACGTAAACCACTCATCAAAGGGGTATATAAAGAGCTATTAAAAAACACATAGGAAACCTGAAATAGGTAAATATTTTAACCAACCACAGCACGTTTGAGAGCAAATAGTGGAAATCTGAGTACACATGACTACCAATAAACAAAAAAGCTGTACTGAAAAAGACTATTTGAAAAGATGTAAGGGAAAGATAGAAGAAAAGTCAAAAGAGTAACCATGTTTATCCAATCCTGCAGGCCGGGTAGAAAGTAAAAGAGAACCAAAAGACCAATTTTGCATTAAAAAAGTTTGCTGTATAACAATGGAAAAAAAGAATAGAAAGAAGTTAAAAAGAAAGATGAGAAAAAAGATGATGGAAAGACGAGAGGAGCAGGGGAGAACACGGGCTCCCCTGGTATGTATATAAAAGAGAGATGACAAAAAGCCAAGGAGCTTTAGCCATGAAAGTCAAGAACAAAAAGAACAATAATATTGAGAAGGGGGGGAACAAGAAAGACAGACACTTCTCTGAAAAGAAACACCCAGAATAAGTTCACATGAGAACAACAAGTAGTGGAAGGACAATGTGAAAGAGAAGAAAACGTAACCAACAAGGCACCATACAGTAAGGAGACAGCGTAGCTGAACAAAACGTGAACATTGAAGTAAATAGACAATATTGAACAGAGACATCTCCATCAAAACAAGGGGAGAATAGGGACCTGCAAAGAGAAAAAGAAAAGACCGCCTGTTAAATAGGAGATGAACATTTAAGATTTACTAAATTCCATGTCTTCTCCTTTGTGCATGTGTATACATTTCTTGAGCTCTGCAGGATCCTCAAAAGTAATTGTCCTGTGTTTATATGTTACTTTGAAGAAACAAGGATGGATAAGACCATAACGAGCGTTCATGGATCAAAGCGTAGGTCTGAGATCTAAAAACTCCTTTCGGCGTTTAGCAGTAGACTTTGAAACATTTTGACTGAAAAAGATCTTCTGACCAGACTAAACATTTGTTTACATTGTTTGGCTGCTGTAAGGATCATCATTAAATCAAAGTACTGAAGAAAATAGGCAATAATCCCACGTGGTCTGTTCGAGACTGATACGTTGAGAGAACCAATCCTGTGTGCCCTCTGAATATTGAGATCCGCAGGTTTCAGCAAGCCTACAATTTTTGGTATATGCATCTTCAGGAAATTGATCACGTTGGGGCCCTCCGAGCTCTCTGGTATACCATAAATTCATGTTATTGCATCTGTTATGGTTCTCCAAATCTTCTGATAACTTCTTTAATTGTGAAACCTCTTTAGATAAAATATCCACCTTAGCGACAACATCCTGCGCATCACTAATCCTTTGTTCAACCTCAGTAAGTCTTGAATCCAAACGAGACCACTTTCCCTCAATTCTTTGAAGCGTTGCAGTAGTATCCGCCACAAAAGGTCGTATATTTCTCAGCTCGTCCATAATGGCCTCTAGTGTCAAAGGCAGAGGTGATTTGTTGGAGAAGAGGGGTCTTTTTTAACCCTTTTAATAGCGTCGCCACCAGATTCCTTGCGCCCATTGGCCTTAGAATTCATAGAAGCTTGAGATTTACTTGAGTACGTAGAATCCATGTTTGTATTAGCCAAAGAGCAACAGGATAGCTGTTGGGGGGGTTGGGCGTGCGCAGGTGATGAAGTCCAAGAAGTCAATGTTTAATTTTTCAAATGAGTCTTTATTTTCAATTAGTTAGTTCTCACAGAGTTTGTAGACTTTATGGTCAGCCAGCGCGTTTCGTTCTCAAGACGAGAACTTCGTCAGGGCTCGGTAGGCGAGTATCGTTCCTTTCATGTGAAAAGTAAAATGTGAGAATTCCGCACTTCACAGGTATACTAGGTAAAATTGGCCTAGCTTCAACGTCACCTGTCATTCTGGCAGGAGAACTCGTAACTACAGATTTACTACATAGGCCAACAGAGGCCCTGCGATATACGGAGTGTTTCCAGATTACCTACCTGGAACACAGACCCAATTAAGGGATCGCTTATTCGAATCCTGCATTATAGCTTTTACGGTTTATGGTTTACAGGTGACGTTGAAGCTAGGCCAATTTTACCTAGTATACCTGTGAAGTGCGGAATTCTCACCTTTTACTTTTCACATGAAAGGAACGATACTCGCCTACCGAGCCCTGACGAAGTTCTCGTCTTGAGAACGAAACGCGTTGGCTGACCATAAAGTCTACAAACTCTGTGAGAACTAACTAATTGAAAATAAAGACTCATTTGAAAAATTAAACATTGACTTCTTGGACTTCATCACCTGCGCACGCCCAACCCCCCAACTGCTTAGGATCTGACGTACAGAGGCATCACCCGACGGCTGGTGCAAGGGCTTGTTGCGCAAGGAACCTGATCTATTTGAAACTAGTGTGAGGTGCAGAAACAATAGTCCGCCGTCAAAGTATCCTTGTTAATTTAGCAACAGGATAGCTAGTATGGTCCCTCAATAGCCACCAAGGTGAAATTGAAACTGAACGCGCAGCTGTTGACCAAGTGGTCCGATAAAGATAGACTTATTTAGTGAGAAATATTGTATGGAGTCACTATAAGAGCAACCTAATCAGTAGGAACCAGTACGCTCTCATAGAATTTCCTTGAAATACACCTATCTTGAAGGTTGCCCAAAAATATCAAAAATCATGGAAAGGGCAAGAAAATAAGGATGAATATGCGTTTCTCCAATTTGGATAGTTTTATTATCGCCAGTAAGCCCACATTTCTGGTGGGGAAATAGAAAAAAAAAATCACAGGTGCGCTGGCTCCTGAGGAGAAAGGAGCGTCGGAGCTCGTAAAATGGCGGCCGATATGCAGAGCGCATCGGGAGCAGCAAGGAAAAAAGAAAAATAGTAGCAACTAGACCAATTAAGGGTCTAATAACCTACCTCGCTGCTCCCGGGAGCTTCTGAATCTTTTTTCATGATTTTACGGCCGTGTTGTGCCGATTAGATGTCCCTCTACGAAAGACGGCTCCTCGATGCTTCGGAGGGGCTCTAGCAAGCGGCCATCTTGTCTCACTGCCGCCGCCCTGCCTGCCTATCGCGATGATGACAATGACAGATTGCGCAAAAGGGTTGATGAGTATCAGGTCAAGTACAGTCTGAGACATAATGAGAAAATAGTGAAGAGCAACAAGGAGTTTACGAAAAGAATGTTGGTGAAGTTGGTATGGGCAATGCGAAAAGGAAGGGAAGTTCCAAATTATCGGCTCCAAAATTGGTAGTTGAAGTGAGGAGAAATAATGTCAAATTGCCTGATGGAAAGTGGTGGAATACCAGGAAGGTGGCTATGTGCAGTGAGGCTGAGAAAAAAGAGTGGACAGGAATGCTTGAGGAAAATGGCAGACCAGAACCACAAGGCAGAATCAAAAGTATCAAAAGTAAACCAAGGGCATTGGAGGATTATGTTTGCACACAGAAAGGGGGACAACGTATTTGTGTACGCGTAAAGGGTGTTAAGGAAAGGAGATGTGTTATCTTTATCCTTTAATGTCACCTGGCAACTGCATCATGTTCTCTAGTGACAGTAGGCTTCCCCTTCTGGAATCTGGTGTGGGGATTCCTGGAAGCTGTGAAGCAGATGGTTACAGAGATCAGGCCCTGACCAGGGGCTGTTTCATGTAACTGAATAAAGAAGATATTCCTTATAACTGCAGCATCCTGTCTTCATAAAAGTGCCCAAATTACAGGGCTGGGTTGTATGTCCTTGAATATAAAGCAGCCTGGCTATACATTCTGCATTGTTCGTTTTCCTTCAGGTAGATGGGGAAAAGGACCATTGGGCTAGTGGAGTTTCATCGGTCCTTTAATCACAGTCACAAATCACCCTGCATGCGGCCTGATCACACATTAGCCAAACCAAGTAGGGGCATCAGTTGCGTGGTGAAGAAGGCACCTAAGGCCACTTTAACTGATGGGGAAGATAAAGGTTGAGGTGTCAATACATTAATAAGAAAGCATAAGGCTCAATGTTTCACACATTTACCAAGAAATATAGAAGCATTAGTCCTACATGATTTTAAAGGACGATTGGCTATGTTCAATTTAGTCTCTGCGTGGCTCCTATAGTTCTTTGGAGGAATTTATTGTATTACCCTCCAGAGGGTTAAACTTCATCCATTCTGGCACCCCAGCCTTCTCCTTACGCATGAATGAAAGACTCCGGACCATCAGTTATAGATGTTCAACATTTTTACCTTTGGCTAAAATCATTTGCTGCACAACTTTAAAATGCATTATTCCAATTGCAAAACGCCCAGGAGATGCAAAGCTGCTCTGCGGTTGATAAGAAAAAATAAGATACATTTATGCAGCTGCAAGTTTCCAGAGTGCTGAAGAAGACATGTTATTTGTTTAGCCGACCGGCTGTGCCCAGCCTCTCCAGGTGTGGATGTGTAATCAGCAAGCGGGCAAGCTTTCATCATTTTAATTGCGTTTCCCCCTTCAAGTGGAGATTAAAAAACAGCAGGACAAAATTGACATTTTATGAAGTGGAAATCATGAAATAATGACAAATCGTCCCTGGTGCTTTTGCGGATACTTCTCTCCTACTTAAGAGGCCGTGCTTAGTGTACCAATAAGTGGACAACATGTTTTTTCCGCATTCTCTCTTCTTTATGGATCAGAATGTAAGCTTAAGGTAAATAAGGCATTAGCTGCAGTCCTGCTGCAAAATAATGAAGATCAACGTATTTATTTCCCTTTTATCCCTGAAACAGATGGCGCTGCCTGTAATGTTCGAATCTCTGCCAAATCAAACACCCTTTTGCAATTACCTGATTGCTGACTAAAAAAGCAGATAATGCAATTGCCACTCAATGACTGAAGGCGGAGAGGTGTGGGAATTGGTAGATTCAGCTCAGCTGCAGTACTTGCTGTTTAAAATACCCAGTGTCCAGAAGTGTGGCAAGGATGCCATGGACCCTGGTGCAAAAATAGAAAATGGCCCCTTATCCTGCTCCCGAAGTAGTAGTATACTGAAATTACAAGGGCCCAAACGGCCCCTCAGGCCTTTGGGCACCGGTGCACTGCACCTGCTGCACCAATGGTCGATATGCCCCTGCGCAGACATATGAAATAGTTTTGTTTCGCAGAACATAAACTACCCATACCTACAAGTCCAGTTTGCTCGGTTATAGCTGTGCCTTGTTGGCATCATGCAGCACTAGACTGTCTCTGTAATGCTTAAGGTGCAAAGCTATAAATAGACTTTAGTGTTTTCTGTGCGACTGCAATCAATGGTGTATTGCAGTTCAGTGCGAAATCAATAGCCGGTGGTGAGTGATTGAACTTGCTGTTGGACAGCTTGTCACAGGGGAATAATAATCAGGGGTAAATGTACAGGTGCCCTGTGACTCTGTCTGCACCAGACATTGTCTAGGCTGACAAATGATTAGATGATCCCAGCTGAAAAATGACAGTTTCTGAGCAAACAACATTTCAGCAAACGTTTGACCTTTATGCAATTTTTTTTTGGTTGAAAATATGACTGATAGCAAATAACAGAATGAGTAATTAAATTTAAACTGGACCTGAATGTTAAAGCATTTAGTCAGGGAGCGAAACAGCATCGAAATGCATTTTAAATCCTGTTTCCATCGAGGACAATATTTTGTTTCTGCACTATAAAACTTCTCTGCAGACAATGCTACAAACATAAACTCAAAGATTATGCTCTAATAATTTAGCTGGTTCTTGCAAGGAGGCAATTTGGAAAGAATTATTGATACAAGATGAACGTGAGAATGAGATACACTTGCACAGCAGAGAATAGTAAATTAGTAAGAACTCCTACCCTCAGCAAACTCTTGTAAATGCAATAAGTGATTAAAGTAAACTGTGCATATCATTTCAGAACAGATTAGTCTTGAATTAGAGAGGTTGGGACCGAATCTCAAAAAATGTTACGGAAGGTGCCTGTATGGATGTTCTCAGGTATTTACACAGGACAAACCCAGCAGGAGTAGGACTATTTTACTATTTTATAGTGCATAAGAATTCGGTAGAGTAGATGGTAGTAGGTGGTAAGAGTTGAAAACAAAGATTGGACAGCAGTGGACGATAGCAATGGTGGAGAGGGCGCCCCTTGAAGACCTGAGTTTTCAGTCTTGAATTTTATGGTAAAAACTGAGGCTTATTTTATGCTTCTTTTAACTTGTTTTAATTTCAACAGCAGCAGTCAAAAATTACAAGAAAAAAATCTACATTTGTTTTCTTAGCATATGATACCAATGGAAGAAAAACAGCAGTACAACCAACAGACCAATCAGGATCAAGGAACAACTATAACACCTTCTTGACTGCGCATAGCTATTTTTTTTTTGCTGCTTGCTGTAAAGCTATACCTTTTCATATACCTTTTTCTTTTAAGTTATTCATTGTTACAGTGCTGGTTCATTAATATTTTTAGATTCACATTGTATTTGTCTAATCATATTGCCAGTATCCTTTCAAATTATTAGTTAAAATGCGGTCTGGTCGCGAGACTGCGTGATTTTCTAACTGGTGCAACTTCCGTCTTAATGGCTTTCTTCACCTGACGGGAGTTCCTCGGCTCAAGAGGGGCATTCATAGTGGCTGCATCACTTACCCGCCACAGCCCAGTTATTCTCTTTTCTTGATGGCGTTCCCACTCAGGAAGCTAATGCTGCCTCTCTCTGGACGGGGCCTTCCTTCAACTCCGCCTGCTCCTGGTTCAGCAGCACGGAGATGGTACTGTCACTTCAGACTTGGCCAGGCTCACCCAAAGAACGCGGTTTTCTTTCAAAAGCAGCCTCTTTCAGGAAGGACACTTTTTCTTGGATTATTCAATCAATCAATCAATCAGTCATTTGTAAAGCGCACTACATACCCGCGAGGGTCTCAAGGCGCTGGGGGGGGGCACTACTGATCGAACATCCAGGTCTTGAGCATCCTCCTGAAGGTCAGCAGGTCAGCAGGTCTGTCGTAGGCTCAGTGGGAGGGTGTTACATGTCTTGGCGGCGAGGTGGGAGAAGGATCTCCCGCCGGTGGTTGTTCTTCGGATGTGCGGGACGGTGGCGAGTGAGAGGTCGGCAGAGCGTAGCTGGCGGTTGGGGATGTAGAAGGAGAGCCGTCTGTTGAGGTAGGCTGGGCCGGTCTTGTGGAGTGCCTTGTGTGTGTGGATGAGGAGCTTGAAGGATATCCTCTTGCTGACGGGGAGCCAGTGCAGGTCCCTCAGGTGGGGGGTGATGTGGCCGTGGCGTGGTACGTCAAGGATCAGTTGTGCCGAGGCGTTTTGAATGCGTTGTAGTCGTTTGATGAGCTTGGTCGGGGCTCCCGCGTAGAGGGCGTTTCCGTAGTCGAGTCTGCTGCTGACGAGGGCCTGGGTGACTGTCTTTCTTGTAACTGTCGGGATCCATCTGTAGATCTTGCGGAGCATGCGGAGGGTGTTGAAGCAGGAGGAGGAGACGGAGTTGACCTGCTTGGTCATTGAGAGCGTTGAGTCTAGGATGATTCCCAGGTTGCGTGCGTGGTCGGTGGGTGTCGGGGCTGCTCCCAGTGCCGTCAGCCACCAGGAGTCATCCCAGGCTGAAGGGTTGGAGCCGAGGATGAGGACCTCCATCTTGTCCGAGTTCTGCTTCAGACGGCTGGTCTTCATCCAGTCGGCGACGGCCTTCATTCCTTCGTGGAGGTTGGCTTTGGTGGTGATGGGGTCCTTGGTGAGGGAGAGGATCAGTTGAGTGTCGTCGGCGTAGGAGATTATGTTGAGGTCGTGCTGTCGGGCGACGTGTGCGAGCGGGGACATGTAAATGTTGAACAGTGTCGGGCTGAGGGAGGATCCCTGGGGTACGCCACAGATGATCTTGGAGGCTTCGGACCGGAATGGGGGGAGGCGGACGCTCTGGGTTCTGCCGGAGAGGAAGGAGGTGGTCCATTCCAGAGCCTTGTCTCGGATCCCTGCGGCGTGGAGGCGTGTGCGTAGTGTGCGGTGGCAAACGGTGTCGAAGGCGGCGGAGAGGTCTAGGAGGATGAGTGCTGCGGTCTCGCCATTGTCCAGCAGGGTCCTGATGTCATCGGTGGCGGCGATGAGGGCGGTCTCGGTGCTGTGGTTGCTGCGGAACCCTGACTGGGAAGGGTCCAGGATTCTGTTTTCTTCGAGGTATTGGGTTAGCTGTCTGTTGACGATTTTCTCGATGACCTTGGCTGGGAAGGGGAGCAGAGAGATGGGCCAGAAGTTCTTGAGGTCTCTTGGGTCAGCCTTGGGTTTTTTCAGTAGGGCGTTGATCTCGGCGTGTTTCCAGCTCTCTGGGAAGGTCGCGGTCTCGAGGGAGAGTTTGATGACGTTGCGCAGGTGGGGTGCGATGGAGCTGCTTGCTTTGTTGTAGAGGTGGTGCGGGAAGGGATCTGAGTGAATTGTGCTCATGGTCTTGATGGTGTCATCGATGTTCACGCTGGCCCAGGCTAGCAGGGGGTCGTGGTCGATGGTGTGCGGAGGGTCTGTTGTGTTGCTGTCTGTTGGGTCTGTCTGGGTGTTGAAGCTGTCGTGGATGTCTGCTATCTTGCGGTGGAAGAAGGTGGCGAGGGAGTCGCACAGGGCTTGTGACGGCGGGATGTCGTTGGTGTTGGAGCTGGGGTTGGAGAGTTCCTTCACGATGTTGAAAAGCTCCTTGCTATTGTGTGCGTTGTTGTCGAGGCGATCTTTGAACGAGGTTCTCTTGGCGGCCCTGATGAGGTGGTGGTGGTTGCGGATGGCGTACTTGTGTGCTGCGCGGTTGTCCGGAGTTTGTTCGCTGTGCCATTTCTTCTCTAGTTTCCGGCAGGCTTGCTTGGAGGCTAGGAGTTCTGGGGTGAACCAGCTGGCCCTCTTGCTGGTGTCTCTGTGGGGGGGTTTCTTCAGCGGGGCGAGGGTGTTGGCGCAGTCTTCGATCCAGCGTCTGAGGCTGTGGGCAGCGTCGTCGGTGTTGGAGGGTTCGGTGGGTGGGCTGAGAGCGAGGTTTGCATGTAGTTGGTCTTCGGTGATTTTGCTCCAGCAGCGGCGGGGGATCTGTTGGGTGCGGTGGTGTGTGGTGGGTTTCTGGAAGGTGAAGTGGATGCAGCGGTGGTCGGTCCAGAGCAGTTCGGTGGTGTGGCTGACGGAGACGTGCGGGCTTGAGGAGAAGACGGGGTCGAGCGTGTGGCCGGCGGAGTGGGTGGGTGTTGTGACGAGTTGCTTTAGTCCGAGGTTGGCGAGGTTATCGATCAGGGTTGTGGAATTGTTGTCGTTGTTGTTCTCAAGGTGAAAGTTCAGGTCTCCGAGGAGGATGTAGTTGGTGGAGGTCAGGGCGATTATTAACCCTTTCTGGGTATCATGGTCATGATTTTACTTCAAAATTTTCACAGATCTGCTGGATTTATTCTCCCACATCTTCAAGTCTATGCAGTTAAGTTATTGCTTACATATTGGTTTGATTAATACTAATTTTGACACCTTACAATAGTTTTGAAAATTAATCCTGAATTTACCTCTCCATTTTACGGTTAAGGATGACAAGGATGATTTCAGAAATAGCTTAAATTCTTCATACAGTTGTCTGTAGAACAAGATGTCCCCTCATTTATGATATGAGGCCAATTTTGCGAGGATTGCAGAAAGCACAAGGTGCAAACACATCTGTTACAATATCTCTATCAAAGCAACTACTACGTTAACTTACTTAGTTATTCCTACTACCCCTCCTGGGGTATAGGCCATCAACCAGGACCCTCCAGCCATCTCTGTTCTGTGCTTTTCTTTCAATCTTACTTCAGGTGTAACCGATCTCCTTGCAGTCAGCCTCAAGGCCTCAATGCCAGTTGTTTCTTGGCCTGCCTCTTTAACCTTTTCTTTGAGGGTACCAGGTGAGTGCTTGCCTGGTGGTGTTTGATGCAAGCTTGCGAAGGGTGTGACCTATCCAGCAGCTTTTCATGATTTTTTCATGAGCAGCAGTTGGAATGTCTGATGCGATAGGTTGTTGTTGCTGATGGTGTTAGGCCAGCGGATTTGGAGGATTTTCCTCAGACAGGTGAGGATGAAGGTCTGAACTTTGTTGGTGGTGATCACTGTTGTCCTCCAAATTTCTGCTCCATACAGAAGGAGTGATTTTACATTGGTGTTAAAATATCTGATCTTGGTTTCCAGTGTTAGGTATTTGGAGCTCCAGATCTTCTTTAGCTGAAGAATGCAGCCCTTGCTTTGCCGATTCTTGTCTTGATGTCGGCGTCTGTGCCACCCTGCTTGTCTATGACACTGCCCAGGTGGGTGAAGTTCTCAACCTCTTCCAGTGCGTCGCCTGCAAGAGTGACTGCAGTTGTGCTGGCTGTGTTAGTCTTCAGGATCTTGGTTTTTCCCCTGTGGTTGTTGATGGCAAGTTTTGCTAATGTGGCTGCCACTTTGTCGGTCTTCTCTTGCATCTGCAGATGGGTATGAGAGAGTAGGGCCAGGTCGTCTGCAAAGTCCAGGTTGTTGAGCTGCATCCAAGGTGTCCACTGGATCCCATTTCTACTCCGTGCTGTGGATGTATTCATGATCCAGTCTATGGCCAACAGGAAGAGAAAAGGCAAGAGAAAACAACCCTGGCAGACTCCGGTCCTCACTTCAAAAGCTTCTATGAGTTGTCCTTCATGAACTATATTGCACGCCCTTTTTCATAAGAGTTTCTGATGATTCTTACGAGTTTATCTGGCACACTGTAGTGCCAGGGGAGTTTCCAAAGCGTTTCTCTGTCCACGCTGTCTAATGTCTTCTCATAGTCAATGAAGTTGACATAGAGGAGGGAGTTCCATTCCATCAACTGCTCAATGATAACGCACAGTTTTGCAATCTGGTCTGTGAAGGACCTATGTATGCAGAAGCCAGCTGGATGGTCTTGTAACTGAGCATCGACTTGTTCCTTCATTCTGTTCATGATGACTCCGTTGAATACTTTGCCTCGAGTTGATAGAAGCATTATTCCTCTGTAGTTTGAGCAGTTATTCAGGTCACAAATCTTGATCAGATACCCCTCCTTCCAGTCTAATGCCAACTTTTCCTCTTAGTTCTTTTCAAGCATGGGGTAGAGCATGTCTACGGATGTTTCAATGTCTCCCTTCAGTGCCTTTGCAGGAATGTTTGCAGGTCCTGCTGCCTTCCCATTTCTCAGATGCTTGATGGCTTGCCGTATTTCTTCCTTGGTTGGTCTGCTTCAGTCTACTGGCAAGCCCTTGTCAGTTGGCTGTATGTCTCGTGGAGACTGTGGCACTGGCTGGTTCAGCAGTACATCAAAGTGTTCCACCCACTTTAAACAAAGATATTTTGTATAGCAAAAGTAATCTAACAGTAGTGCTCATTGGTTGGTGAGTGTTCCTCACACATGAATGAAGATGGTGACCTTCCTAGGCCTCCTCCGAAGGAGGGGATTAAGCCTGCAAATAAACAAACATTTTCCCAAACTATATTCCATGATATACAAGATACAGATGATGACAAATATTTTCAGGACATTAATGACAACACTAACAAAGGCTGTGTTTTGTATGCCTTAGACCTTCATTGCTCCACAATATCACCTCCATACCGATGATAGACCCAAAAATGTTAAATTGTTTCTCTAAATTTGGGAAAGACCCTAGAAAATGGGTAGACAAGGCATGTCCAGCTGCCAAGACAAGATGCTAGATATGGTGGGTCCTTTATCTTGCATCTTAGAACTTGCAGAATCAGCTAAATTAGAAGGTTCAGTGATAGATGCAGAAGAATAATTTATGTGGACCCAATGAACAATATGTCTCTTGGGAAATGCTAATTCTGCCATAGCTGATTAAAGAAGGAAGGATTGTCGCCTGAAGCTAGATCCTAAGTCAGCTAATCTAGCTACTGTGGATGCCAGAATAAAAATGGATGGAATATTATTTGAAGATTCCATTATAAAGGAATTAAGTAAATATGTAACTCCTTTTGCCTCATTAGACAAAACTTAACAGTCCCTTCACAGAGTTTTTTTTGACAAGTTTTTGCAAGAGCCGGTAGCGGTAGGAGTGGCTTTGCAAGCCACTTCAACAGATATCAAAACTATAGAGGCTCCTCATCCTCCTTTCCATCTCACAAGACTTCTGACCCCATTCTATCCACAAAGAAACACCCAGTTCAGAAATTGTGGAACAAGACCATACAAAGGTTCTAATCCAACCGGTAAATCAAACTCTGGCATTCATATTATATGGGACATTTAAGACATTTCACCATAAATGATAAACTATTACTGCAGATAATTGGGTGTTGGCTACAATTCAGGATTATTTCATAGAGCTTTTTGGAACTCCTTTTCAGGATTATTATCCTCCCTCTTCCCTAGAAGTAGAATCTTAAGTATCCTGAGAAGTTCAAGCTCCCCTTCTAAACAGACAACAGGAGAGACACATATTCATCCTTCATGTTTTCTATGTCCCATATTTCTGGTGCAGAATAAAAACAAAAAACATGCACCCTGTAATTTATCTTAGGAATTTCCCAAAATTTGTTATCTGTGATCACTTCAAAATGGAATCTATAATTCAGCTAGAAGACACCTTATTACCCAGAGATTGGGTGGTCCAAATAGATCTCCAAGTTGCATACCTAACTATACCGGTTCACCCACACTACATAAAATAACTTGGTGCTTTATGAATGTTACAAAGCCAGTAGTTGAGTTTCTGAGGTCTCAGGTTGTCCAATTAATAATTTATCTAGACAATATTCCTTTGATGGTCAAAAATCTTCATATTCTGCAGTCCCAGATTATAATCACATGCTCCCTGCTCCAAGATTTGGGTTTCATTCTGGCCATGAGAAATCTATTCTGATTCCCTTCAAACAAATACAGTTTCTGGGATTTTTAATAACTTCAGAGTCTTCCCCCCTTCACTTACATCAGTCAAACGTAACGGCAATAAAATTCGAATTTTTTCAAACTCTTCAAGCCTCATCCATTTCCTTAAGAACTCTAGCAAAAATTGTAGATCTTCTCTCGTCATCGTTACAGGCTATATTTCTGAGACCTCTTCATTATTGAGCCCTCCAAAGGTTAAGGTTTTGTCATCTCTGCAGAGGTCTACCTTATTCAGATAAAATAGAATTAAATCACAAGTCTGAAATGGAGCTTCAGTGGTTGCTGAACCATCTAGATGCATGGAACAGCAGAACAATGTTTGCTTCCATCCCAGATCTAGTCTTAGGGCAAGATGCAAGTATGTCAGGCTGATGCACCCAATGTGGTCAATTCTCAATTGGCGCCACATGGTCACAAGAGGAGTCTACCATGCATATAAATTCATTAAGAGATGCTTGCAGGCTCCTTTGCACTTCAGAGTTTTGAAAAAACAAGATCAGTTGTTCCATTCTCCTTTGCATGGACATTCTCACAGCAGTAAGATACTTAAATCATCTCGGAGGAACAAAATACAGACACTTGGTAGAATTAGCAAAGTGTTTTATAGAGTTTTGTCTCCTACACAAACTCTCTCTGATGGTGAAATATCTTCCCAGAAATCTCAATACGGTAGCAGATTGGCATTCTTGTTATCTCAAAGACTCCAGCCATTGGAAACTACATCCTTCCATATTCAAAAACCCCCTTCCACAAATGGGGGCCTTGCAATAGACCTTTTTTTCTCATGGCTGAAGTCTCATTGTCAGTATTTCTTCAGGTGAAGACCAGATCCCTTAGCCTTGACAACAGATGCTTTCCTTCGGGTTGATCTCTGGAAACCAATTATGCTTTCCCTCTATTCATCATGATCAGCAGGGTTTTGGCTCTGATGAGATGACAGAACATAGCACTGATTCTAATAGCTCTTTTTGGGCAGTCCTAATCGTGGTATCCAGCTCTTTCGGAGCTGGCAGTAGACTTTCCAGTATTAAAGGCATCTTTTCCCTAACTTCTTCTGGACTTCCAAGGCTACATGCACATGTTAGTGTTAGACAAAACCCTTGTATTAACTGCTTGGACGGTATTGGGGCAGCTTGGTCCAATCCAGGCATTTCATTAGAATCTCTGAATTATATCAGAAAATCTTGGGCTTCTGCTACAACCAAGGCACATAAATCAGCATAGGCTGTTTGGACAAGATGGTGTTTTAGAAAACATGACATTTAGAGGACATTCTAAGCTCGTCTGATTGGTTAAATGATAAAAAAAAAAATCATACCTTCTATTGTAAACCTGTGACTACTGCAACATCTTTTAGTAAACATGCTTTAAACAAGCATAATATTAGACTCTGCACTTGCAATAAAATGTAGATTTTCCTAGTGATAATTACAGAAATTGTATTAAAGAAAGGGAGGTGAGTATTATCCCACCTCTTGGATCTCATTAATAATGTTCTGTTCCTCTTTTTTTCTAACGGCAGGTATTCAGATGAATACCATTGCACAGGAAATTTTCAGACTATAGTAATAACACTTAGATTAACTCTTCAACTACTCGCTCAAAGGATCTTCATTATGTAGAAATATCAATATCATCATCTCAATCCAGGAGGGTCTTTGCAGACTTTTCTCCAAAGCTTTTCAATTTATTATTGAGTTTTGTATTGTTTTCTAGTATTTCTCTTGTTCCACAATACTTACGACTACTCACTCAAGAAAAGAGGGATATTTGAAGTCAAGTTAGGTGTTATAGGTGTTCCTTGATCCTGATTGGTCTGTTGGCAGTACTACTGGTATTCTACAATTGGTTTCATGTGCTAAGACTCATGGGAAATTAATTTTTTTCTTGTGATTCTTGACTGTTGCTATTGAAAAAATGAAAGCACTGTAAGAAAAGCATAATACTCACCTCAGTGTCTTTAATAAAATTCAGAGTTTTCTTTGTTATCACTAGGAAAATTTACATTTACAGCTACAGCAACAGAGCAAGTGAAGTGGAGTGGAATTTCTGTTTCTGGGGGCATAGCTTGAAAAAGTTATCTTTCTTAGTTTTCTTTTTCCACTCATTGACTTGGAACTTTGTCTTGTCTTGTCTTTGTTGCGGAGGCACCCTGATGTTTACATTTTTCAGCCAGGTAACATGGATCATTTGTTATGTATGTCATGATATCAAGATGGTGAATAGCACATTAGTCCAGGGATGCTCATCTGAATGGCTCTGGACTTTCTCACAAGCCAGAATCGTAGGGGCAACAACTCATAAATAAAGCATATGTCTCCAATGGTACAAACACAGCATCCTGACACTCAAAATGGTAAATCAAGATAGCCAGTATGCTTAGATTACTTTCCTAAAGCTTGTAAGAGTGGTTTTCAATCTGAGAATTCCATAGTGTTGGGCCTAAGACCGAGAATAGCAGATTGACACTTCATCAAAAGCACAACTTCAGGACCATCAGTGATCCCAGCTTGCTTGACCTCAATTTTTAGGCTATGAAGAGCTTTTCAAGTACACTGTTCAAAATAATTTATAACATGCATTCATCATGGGAAAGAGACAACATTACAAACATAGCCAGCAAAATTTGTACTGAAAATTCATCTTTAATCAGAACATTTTTTAAAAATGTATAACGCTCATATCTCTCAGATACCAATAAAACAGTCACTAGAATGAATGTAAAAAACTTGTAGAAGCATAATATTTTAAGTATAGCTTAATCACCAATCAGCACTCCCCCACCCACATCATCAATACCTCCATCATGTTTGCCATATTCCCGGATGACTGGAAACATACAGAAGTAAGCATCCTTCTCAAAAAACCATCAGCCAACCTGAACCAACTGTGCAACTTCCATCGATCTTCCTGCTTCCTAACCAGCTAACATGACTGAGAAGTCCATCAGCAAACAACTCTCAACCCACCTCGAGCTTCACTACCTGCTGAGCAACACTCAATCTGGATTCAGAAAGAAACACAGCATCGAAACAGCACTCATTGTGGCCACCAACATCAGTACCATCCTGGACCAAGGAGAAACAACGGCCCTCATCCTACTTGACCTGTTTGCTGCCTTCGACACTGTCTCCCACAACACTCCATCAGAAGACTGCACAACAAAGGCATCTAAGGATCTGTACTCAACCGAATCTCCTCTTTCCTCACGGGAAGAACCCAAAGGGTCAGAGAGCCACCATTTGCATCAGAGACCAAGAATCTTATCTAAGGAATCCCCAGGGAGTATCCCTCAGCCCCACCCTGTTCAACATCTATATGACTCCACTAGCCAACATCATCCCATCCCAAGGCATCACCATCATATCATATGCGAGCAACACCAAACTCATCTTTTCCTTAACGGACAAGACAACCACCATCAGAATCAACTTCACCAACTGCATGACCATGGTAGCAGACTGGGTGAGGACCCACTTCTTGAAGCTCAATTCAGACAAGAAAGTGGTCTACGGAAGAAAAACCTCCCAATAGGACTCTATGAGGTAGGCATCAGAGCTAGGACCAACACCACCAAGAAATCTGGGGATCATCCTAGGTAACAAGCTCACCATGACAGCACAAATCAATGCAGTGAGCACCTCCTGCTTCCACATGCTATGCATACTATAAAAGATCTTCAAGTGGCTGCCACAGGACACTAGATGAACAGTCCTGCAAACACTCACCACAAGCAGGCTCAACTGTGCAATGCACTTTACACCAGAATCTCCAAACAGCTCTTACAAAGACCTCAGACCATCCAGGACGCCACCACAAGACTCATATTGGACCACCTGCACTGTACCCACAACACAATGCACCACAAGGAGCTCCACTGACTCCCCAATCACGCACGCATACAAAGCTTTGCACAACATTGGACTAGCACACCAGCCTGTCAGACACCTATGCTCTGCCGCACATTCTTGCTTGCACCCCCTCGTCTGCCTCACTCTCACTCGCACCCCCCGCTTTCACAAAAGCAGAGCAGTAGGTCACTTGTTCTCCTACTTTGTACCCAATACATGGAACACCCTCCTCTCACACATTAGGACCTCCTCCCCACTTCTTGAGTTCCACAAAAGGCTGAAAGACTGGCTCTTCAAATAATTCAGCGGGGACCACATATCCACACACTTGCTCAAGCACCGGAATACCCTCACGGGTGGTTTGTGCATTCTACAAATCTACTTAACATAACATAACACTTCATATCTCCTTCTCCATCAAAATCTTAGAGATGTGCTTGTTTTAACAATTCACCGACTATTTTAATAGAAGAGGGAGACTACAAACTAAATCTTAAATTATTGTAATCTCACACCTATGAGGACTCTGTCTTCAACACCATGACCTCAACCAATGATCATAAACAGTCAATGGCCAGAAAAAATGAAAAGTGAAAGGGAGCAAAGAGGTATGAAAGTGCCATATTTCCCACACAATAAATGGGTATTCCAGAAGTCTAGTCCTATATAAATTACATATATTGTCATTGTTTGCAAATTTTTCAAAACAACATGATTTCATATTTTTGCAAGAGACATGGTGGGAAAGCGAGTTACCGCAATCTGACTGTATTGGACACTGTACTCTTTATCAGAGAATAGCACTCACTGGGCAGGCATTGTCACCTACATTTCAGCACATTTCGCCTTTGATGTTCAAGTTGTTGAAAGGAGAAACCTTTATATTAGTGCTTTTGATTAAAAAAAACTTGCCCACCTTAGGTGAAAAAACTATCTTGCTCATAAACATATACATTAATCTATCACATAAATTAGGGAAACGTTTGATAACCGATTTGCAGGAGATTATTACTGACTTGAAATCTGAATATAGTGTGGCTTAATGGTTAAGTAGGTGATTTTAACTCAAACATTATACATATATTGTCAGAGGACAAAAGAAGTTAGGAAGACTATCATTGGAATGTTTTTCAGCAATTGTTACACACACAAATAAACAGCATCTAGGGCAGTAGTTCTTAATCTGGGGTCTGCGGACCCCTGGGGGTACACTATGCCTAGTAATGAGGGGATCTGCAACTATTTAGAAAATTAACTTTTATTGGAAGGTTAATAAAGTATATACACATAAATAGCAAATGAAAAATGGAAACTTTAAAAATGCTCTATAAATTAAGTTTTTATCCTGAGCTTGATTCGTATGAGCAGTTCACATGAGTCAAGCTAAGGATTAAAACTTAATTTATAGAGAATTTTAAAGCAGAATAACTACAGTAAACCGAATCGAGTATGGGCGTTTAATGATTGAGGTACTGGTATCCTCCAACAAAAAGAAAGCATACATTAGGAGCAAAAAAGAAAGTGATATGCTAGAGCAGAGGATTTCAAACATTTTTGCTAAGTTCCCTAAGCAAAATGTTTTCAAGTCAAGCCCCCACCACAAAACGTTATAACAAGGATTGGGGGAGCGGGAGGGTTAGGACTAAGTGCAGGAACCGGGGTTCATGAGATCATTATCTGTTGCTCATAATTGACACCAAATGAGAGACTTATATAAGAGTAAATTTAGGAAACAAAAACAGACGCCCAAAAAACACTATCCCTATAATTGGGGTGTTGTGAGCCCCTCACAATCCAGGGCCCTATTGCAATTACACCTGCTGCACTGATAGTTGCAGCCATGAGTAGCAGGCAGTCTCTTTTGCCTCTTCCACATCTTCCTCACTGTACCTGGCTGTCTCTCCAATCTTAAAAAAGGCTCTCTGTACCTTTCAGAAATCAAGTGAGCTCCCACCTTTTGCCACCCTCTTTGCAGTAGGGGTGCCTCAGCCCTAATGCTAGCATGGAAAATAACACTCCTTGCCCCTTTTATAAAGTAAGACAATAGTAATAGTAAGTGTGATGAGTACACCCCTCACACCTCACAGACCCAGCACCACTGCAACAGCTTCACTAATGATAGCTACTGCTCTGCAAAGCAAGCTGTGTCCTCTGCTCTTTGTTAAAAACATAGGCCCCATATTGCCCCATCCTCCACCCTATCATTTTTTTGAGGACCAAACTCAGGTGTCTTCTATGCATCAATTTCTCCCTCCATTGAGACATTAGTCTGAGGCCCAACACTGGAACAGCAAGGGTGCACTGGCACAGCCAAGCAAGCAAGGACGAGGAGGATAGTAAAACAGCCATAATTGGGGTTAGTTGGCCCATCATACCCCTGGGCCTTGGTGCTACTGCACCTGCAGCACCAATGATATCTACATCCCTGTGCTGTGAAGCCAAGTGAGGGACAGAGGGCTAAAGAAGAAACAGGCCTTCACATCAGGGTCACATCGAATTTACTGATTAGGAACTCTCCTCCCACATATTTTAGCAAAAAAAGACACAATCCTGAAGCCAACAAAAGTGTTATATTCAAATATTGTCTGTAGTAAATATTAATTACTCTTGCCTCGGTTGGTGTTCAATGCTGTACGAGGCCAAAAACACATTGCCACAGGCTCATAAATGTTATCATTTCAAAGTGCCCACAAATTGTTGAGACAGCACCTCATGGGAGATAAATAGTGGTACCACGGGGTAGCTATTTACCATGACCCAGGATTCTCATCATCAACACTTTGCTCTTGTGTATATAGGCAGGAAAGCAGGGCTAGGGAAATATGGGGGATTGGGTTTGCGGAGACTGAACAGCTTAGTGGTCACCCACTGCTTCTTCTATAAGTAGGCACCTGCATATAACTCACCCTAGCCTGTAATTTGAGGGGATTAGTGTTGAGAATACTGGGCAAAAACCAATTTGGACATGAGGACATAGAGTACAAAGGTGTCTCTTGAAACTTGTTGTGTCCCTGTAGCCCAAACATGCAGTTAGCAATATGACCATTGGAGTCCTCTTGTTTGTACTGGGTACAAGAGGGAGAGCAGATTCAGTCTTCGGGTTTTTCTCAAATCACATACTGCAGGCCCAGGCCTTTATGTTCCAGAAGTGATCTGAGTAAGGTCCTGGCCACATTTAGGCCCAGTGCCAGCCTCTGGGAGGAATTAACATCTGGCCACTCCTTAGATAGTGGAGCAAAAGGTCCCTGGAGTGTCCCTACCTATTTTTCCAGCACTTCCTGTGGGGTTTACTGCAAACAATCCCAAGAAGCAACATGGCAGAACCTTTCTTCCCTTTTGCAGAGCTCCTGCTGCCCACCCTAAAGGTGTGGCCAGGAAAATAAGCAACTCCTCATCTGTGGTCACTTTAAAACAGTGCTGGAGGCAGCTCCTCCACTAATTGGCCTGGTTGAAGATTGGCTAGAAAAGCAAAGGAAGGGGTAGGCCCAAGTGGTGGCTACATCTGCCTGTGACAAAGAAGGCACCTTTGAAGTTATTTAAATTCCTGGGCACAGTCCAGATGGTCTTCCTGCCACAGAAACAGAACACCTTCCCACATCCAAGGCCATTGTCTCAGCTCTGGGAGCAAGTTCAAATCTCATTAAGCGGGGTATTCAACTCCTGGGTAGCAGTTGGAAGCTCATGTAAATTTGCTTCTAGACTTTAGGCAGGTAACAAGCAACCTTTGAAAAGTATGTGTTCTAAAATATTTACTACAGATCTGACTTTAACAATAATTTGGTTAGAAATAAATATTTTAAGTCCAAGAATGATTCTGTATCTGTTTTCTAACTAAAGATATTAATATTAAATATAATATTGTATCCCAATTCTTTTCTATGGAACAGCAAATCCTGCCGCAGTGAAAATATCCTTTTGGGCCTTTTCATTGCAGGGACATGTTTAACATTAAACTTTTACCTGTCCTATTTTTAAATACCGTGAAATCTGCCATAATAGGTAGTGAGGACTACCTAGGGGTGACCTAACTTTTTAGGGGTGGCCTATTTATATGTTTAAAGCAGATTTAGGCATGTCAAAGGATTTATTTTGAATGGCCAAATTTGCAGTTAAAACCTGCACCACTGTTCTACTCATGGTAGACCTGCAGTCACTTCTGCCCCGGCACAGCAGTGGGTGGCGCAATGTATGCTACAATCCATTTGTGATATTTAACTTACAGTCCTTGGTACATTTTAGATACCCTCTATTAGGGACAGGTAGGTAAGTTAAATATGCCAATTAGGGGTATGCCAATTTCATTATGCTGAAAGGGGGAGCACAAGCATTTTATCACTGGTTAGTAGGGGTCAAGTGCACAGAGTTCTACCATCAGCAAAAACAGTAAACACAAACATCTGCAGGTACACCATGCAAAAGAAAAATTTTGAAAAGCTTCAACCTTCCATTAAAATTTTGATTTTGTATATATTTTGCTTAAGAGTCAAATAAAATATTTCAAAATTGTTGTACTTGTTCAATTAGACTTAGGCCAGGAAATCCAGCAGGCAGTAGTTATTAAGTGAGGGTTCACAGAAGTCAAAAGGTGAAAAACCGGTGCTCTAGGTGTATTTTTAATATGTACTTCTCACACATTTGGCCTTATGGAAGATTCCTGACCAATCAACCAATGTTACCCTGTAATTCATCCTGTAGTAGACATGCAGTGTTAGGTTATATAATGGTTAATCTTTCCTTTTTTACTTAGTCAGCAATTATTAAAATTATAAAGCAATCTGAAATCGACCATATTCTCCAAGTATTCTCAGTTGCCAAGGAAGACTTGAAGTATATGCATATGCTGCACGCTGAAGAGCTGCGGGTAGGGGGGCCGTTGCTCTCGCCCTGATGTGGCTGCTACAAAAGGGCATGCATATCTTATCCGGCCGGTCGGCCAGTGGTCTCTGGGGGAGGTGACTGGGATCAAACTTAGCGCCTCTGGGGCCCGGTGAGAGGGTGGAAGACAGTCGGCACACCCACCATCATAACGCCTGGCCACAGAGAGCGGCAGAGGCCCAGTGGCAGGGAAGGAAAGGTGGACTGGTCTGTGGTGGTCCGTGGCTCCTGGACGCGGTCTGGAGATGCCTGCAGACGGAACAGACAGCTGAGCTCTTCATAAGGGTCCCGGGTGGGGATCAGTGCGACAGAGGCACTGGAGTGCTGAGAGTGGAAGGCATCTTGGGACTTACAAGTATTGATCAGCCCTGAGGCGGCTGGACAGTGTTACTCAACATGGTGAAGGGCCAAGGCAGTAGAGCGCAGTCCAATAAGATATCAAACTATGCGAAGTCCCTTCCCCACGGATCTGAGCATCGGATCACGCGGAAAGATGAGGAAGTGGAGGGGGGTCGGGTGGGGAACAGCAGGATCCCTCCCTGAATGACATTCTGGTGGCCGTGAGGATGGCAAGGGATGAGATGGTGACCAGGATCGATGCAGTGGCGATCGATGTTAACCTCCTTCGCTGTGACCTGCGTAAGGTCTCAGATAGGGTCACCACGACAGAACAAAATGTGGATGTCCTTCAGACGGAAGTCAAATCCCTGCAGGACACAGTCATAGCTCTCCAGAGGAAGACTATCAAGCTGCATGAGCGTGCTGAAGACCAGGAGGGGCGCTCACGACGGAACAACCTAAGATCCGTGGGTTTTCCGGAACGGGCGGAGGGGCCCTCTGTGGAACTGTTTCTGGAGGACTGGATAACAAAAGTGCTAGCTCCAGGCAAACCATCCCAGTTCTTTAATATTGAGAGGGCCCATAGGGCACTGGTCCCTCCCCCATGCCCGGGGGCACCACCGAGAGCCATTATAGCAAGATTCATTAACTATTGGGACCGCGATATGCTCCTGCAATCCACCCGTACTAAGCCGAATCTACATTATGAGGGGCATCATATTGCAATTTTCCCAGACTATACACAGAGAGTGCAGGATCAACGACGCACATTTCTGGCGGTGAAGAGATGTATGAGGGAAGCCGGGATGAAATATAGTCTCCTTTATCCGGCCAAGCTCAGAATTGAACACAAAGGCAGGGCGTTGTTCTTCGGCTCAGTGGAAGACGCATCAGAGTGGATGGAAACCACAGGAGATCGAGTGTCTCGACGACAGTACCAGACGCAATCAGAACCATCCGTGTACTCCATGGATCGAGTGGGACGGCAACGCAGAAGATCTGGAGGGCAGCAGCCCAGAGACACGAGTAACTCTGGAAGGGTTCAGGTGTGTTAGGACGGCACCTTGCAGGTGGTGGAAGGGTCACCGGAATCTGAACTGACCGCGTCGGAGGTTATTCCAGGCACGAATATTGACTGAACCTTAAGGAGGGGATGGGAGAGCTGGCTCGGGGTTCTGAACACACAGATAAGTGACTTTAAGTAACCATTGCAAAAATGCCTGTAAATACATTTTTTTTATCTATGCTTATGTGCCACGGGTGGGGGGGGGTCACGCTCCTCATTAGAGGCTGGGTCCTGGTCCAGGAGCTGGAGGCATTGAGCTCGCACCTGAGCAGGGGCCCAGTCACTTGAATGGCACTTATATGAATGGTCCTGTTCAGCACCTGACCCAGGAGGTTTTGACATGGGTATTGTCTTGGTGGGTATTGCTGCAGAACCTTAATGCATTGATGGAGAATCCTGAGGGCGGTGGTATAGGGCGGGAGAAGGCACTGTTCACTCGCTATGATGGTGGGAGGCATAGGCTTATTGCACTGCCCAGTGGGAGGGCGAGGGGGTTTGGATGTTCTGATTGTTTTGTTTATGCAACATAGTTATTGGGGAAGTTCAGGGATTACATGTCTTGGTCGTAATACACTACAGTGCACTCAGCTCAACAGTGAATTGGTGGGATGGGAACGGAAGTGGGACGCCAACTGCTTGGATTTATGGCACCCTTCCTGACGAAACTCCTTACCTGGAACATAAGGGGGATGGCAATGTTGGAAAAGTGGAGACGGGTGTACTCCTACTTACGGCGGTATAAAATATCTATAGCAGGCTTGCAGGAGACACACGTTTGGGGAGACGCGCTGCCCTGCATTAGATGCAGGTGGCGAGGGCAGTTATATGCCACTTCATTCTCGGGATTTGCACGGGGGCATTAATCTGGGTGGCCCCCGGGACACCCTTTCAGCATCTGCACCACGTGTTGGATCCTGAGGGACGCTATGTAATCCTACACGGCAGGCTGGATGGTCAGGAGATGTGTTTTATTAATGTGTATGTCCCTAATTCAGACGCTTATAGTTTTTTCTACGACGTGCTGACAGCGGTGTCCCCCTACCTGGGTGGGGACATAGTCCTTTTCGGGGATGTTAACTGTGTAATGGACGGGACGCTGGACCGTGAACCCCCTAGGGCGAATACCAAGCCTGGCATGACCGGGGCTTTCATAGACGTAATGAGGGGAATGGGACTCTTGGATCCATGGAGGGTCAGGCACCCAGATGCTAGGGTGTTTTCTTGCCACACCCCCACGACAAATACATTCAGCAGACTGGACCAGTTCCTCCTGTCGCCGACGCTGATGCCTCGGGTGGAGGAGATAGTGTATCTACCTAGGTATATCTCGGATCACTCCCCACTGCTTTTGACCCTGGGCACTGCCAGACCCAGGGCGGTGATCCCCACGTGGCGGCTCCAGACAGAGGCACTTACTGACCCGCCCTGTGCAGGGAAGCTGGAGGAAGAGATCTCGAACTATTTTGCGAGAAACTGGGGATCCGCGTCCTCGAGGGGTATAGAATGGGAAGCCATGAAAGTGGTGGTACGGGGGTTTTGCCTTAGCACGACTTATGGGGTACGGAAACAGCTCGAGAGGGATATCCAGGTACTAGAGAAAAGGCTGGCTGAGTTGGAGGTAGGGCTACTAGAAGCCCCTGACCGATTGAATGAGTGGCGGGAGGCATGGGAGGACCTGCTCACGGCGTTGCATAGACTTGAAAAGTTCCATTACACTGCTTACCGACAACAATTACATGCAGAAGGAGATCGTTTGGGGGCGCTGCTCACTAGATCGATTCGCAATGAGATGCTGGTGGCTCATATTGTGCAGATGAAGACCGCTGATGGTCGCACGGTCTATAGCCAGCAAACAATTTTAGACACTTTGGCGGACCACCTAGCTGGCGTATACGCGGGACGCTCGACCTTGGTCCTAGATGAGATGATGTCTCCTCACTACCCTGAACCTGCCTTGTTTAGATAAGGAGACCAGCCAACTGCTGGATACCCCGATCTCGAAGGAGGAAATATTAAGGGGTATTAAATCCCTGAAAGCTGCGAAGAGCCCGGGGAGTGATGGCCTTCCAGCCGAGTTTTATAAGAAATTTGCACCCACATTGGTGGACCGCCTCCATGAGGTGTATAATGGGGCATTCCAAAGTCGGACACTTCCGCCCTCCATGAATGAAGCTATAGTGGTTATGCTTCCCAAGGCGGATAGGGACGCCCAGCTCCCGGGGTCATACAGACCCATATCATTGTTGAATATTGACATGAAAGTCCTCAGCGGCATCATGGCGAAACGATTACAACCATATATGCAGCGCCTAATTCACCCCGATCAAGCGGGGTTTATCCCTAGGCGTAGTACGGCTTATAATCTTAGGCGGCTGGTCCACGTGTGGCACGCACCAGTACTTCAGCAGGAGGAGTGTGCCTTGGCGCTGTTGGATATCGAACAAGCGTTTGATTCTGTGGGGTGGGTATATATGTGGGAAGTGCTGAGGATAATGGGGGTGGAGGCACGATTCTTGAAGTGGGTGCAGTTGTTATACTTGGAGCCCAGTGCCAGCATCAGAGTGGGGAGATAAGTATCCGTGGCCTTTAGACTGCAACGTGGCACTAGACAGGGCTGCCCCTTATCGCCACTGTTATTTGCTACGGCGATGGAGCCACTGGCAACGATTCTGCGGAGAGAGATGGAGGTATTTGGGATTATATTAGGAGAGACTAATCATGTGGTGGCCATGTATGCGGACGACACATTAGTGTATGTCCAAGACCCTGCCCGGGCGATGCCGAACCTACTGGATGCACTGGATAAATTTGGGCGCGTGTCGGGACTACGGATCAATGTGGGGAAATCTAAACTGGTCCCGCTGGGAAGATTGGCTTCACTCCCAGATGGGGAATTGCCGGAGGTGGGGCTCCCATGGGCGAGGACTGCACCCCGATATCTGGGGATTAGATTGGCAGAGACGGCTGATCAATATTTGGCGCTCAACATAGATAGAGTGGTAGAGGGACTACGAGGATCGGTGCGCTTCTGGCGGGAGTTGCCTCTCTCATTATTGGGGAGGATTGCTCTAATTAAAATGGTTGTCCTACCGAGATGTCTGTACGTGATGCAGCACTCTTTCTTCAGGATCCCTAGACATTTCTTTATATCATTGGATAGACTACTCACAGACCTGCTACGGGGGCCCAGACGTAAACGGGTCAGTCTGGCCAATCTGCAGAGAACCTGGCAGAATGGGGGCTTGGAAGTCCCGTGCCTTCAGTTTTACTATGCAGCCTCACAGCTACAGCACACGGTGCATTGGTTGGACGGGGATGACAATTGGGAGAAGGCCCTACTGGCGGGGACCTTTGGAAATAGAACGCTGCCAGAGCTTCTAATGATTGGAGCACGGGTACCTCTGGAAAGCCCCTATATAATTCGACATGTGGCAGGGATATGGGAGCTGGTAATCCGGAAAGTACTGAAAAGGGCTCCCTATGCCCCGGACATGCCCTTATGGGTCGTTAGACCCTTCCAACAGATTTCCGCGTCTATGTCGGTGCACAAATGGCGGGAGGGGGGTTGCCTGACCATGGGGGACTTATACGATAACAAACAGTATATTATGCGCGAACAGGCAACAGACTCTATTGCGTTAGGTCCAGGACAGTTCCTACAGTATGGGAAGATAGCACAGGTGGCGAGAGAGCTGTGGCCTATCCTCCCTGAGGAACCCCATGTCTCCAGGGTGTTACAGACCCTGATTGAAATGGCCAAGGGGAGAAGACTGGTCTCTCATCTGTACCGGGCAATTTGGGATGACGGGGCGGTTGGGGTACTACCAGTCCAGGCGACGTGGGAGGTACTGACGGAGGGTCCTATCGTGGAGAGGGATTGGACAAAGATTCATGAAGGGGTCAAGCAGGTGAGCGTGAATACAAGGTTCAAGTTGATTCAGTTCAACTATTTGCACCAGACATACCTGACCCCCAAGATGTTACACAGGATTTACCCGGAGCGGTCAGGGCAATGTCCCAGATGTGGAGAGACGGAAGCCACATTCATTCATATGACTTGGTCCTGCCCGGAGATTCAAATATACTGGATGGAAGTTCTAACTGCGTTGAGGGGAGTGACCGGGTGGGAAATAGCAGGAGAGATTCGGGTGGTACTGCTTCATTTACTGCCCGACCCAAAAACAAAAATCTTAGTAGGAAATCTGTCCTCTTGCGCTTAGTGCTGGTGAAACGCCGGATGCCATCTCATGGTTGAACCGCCGGTTGCCCAGGGCACCGCACTGGGTACGGGATATGAAGGAATGGGCAACAGCCAAGGTGATCAGTATGCAGCAGACCCAAGAGGATCCTTGAGGTTAGAATCCATCAAAGCAGTGGCGGTTTCTCCCCGAGGGCGTCGGGGCTCTGCCCCCGTTCCCAAAAGCTGCTCATTGCTCAATCACATTTATTTTTAAAAATACATTTTTTTAAACGTCTTCTAATTTTGGCTCCATTACACAATCAACACAGCAGCCACTGTCAGCCTGTCTGCCCCAGCAGCCCCGGCCACTCACCAATACCGCCGCCAGGAGGCATGTCACGTGACTCCCTTGCAGGGCCCAAAGAAGCCTAGTGTTTGCCGGGCCGACAACCTCACAGCCCTGAAGGCTGTGATGTCATCAGCTCGGCAAAGACCTAGCTTCAGGGCCGAGTCTCCACCCCTGATGGCGTGAGGGAAAGTTAGCCCTGGGCGCTTTAAGTCTAAGCCCGGTATCGCTAACCCTCCACGTCAATCAGAGAGTGGAGAGCTAGTCACTCACCTCTTTCCCAACTCATTACAGGGCGTGGTGGGACCCACCCTGTGACGAGTTGGGAAAGGGGTGTGGCAGGCGGGAAGCCGAGGATTTGAGTCTGCGCAGACTCGACCTCAGACTGCTTCCCGCGTGTCTGCCCTGGAACTTTCTGGAAGCCACTGCGTCAGAGAGGACATGGACTGCAGAGACGACTCTCTCTGACTCGAGTCGAGTGCCCCGAGACAGTCCATCATTTAATGCCAGTTTGCTGCTTGCCGGCCCGGTGCCACGACTGACTTGACTGCAGCAGGACTCAGAGGTTAGTAGGACATATTATTGGTTATTGGTAATATGTTATTGGTAATTGGTTATTGGTTATTGGTAATTGGTTATTGGTAATTGGTAATTGGTGTAGTAGTCGCTAGTCGTTTTATACTGGCTTGGCTGCCTTGTGATTAAGACTGACTCCCTTTTAGGTGCCAACTGGACGACAATTAATTCTGGGGCCTCTCGGACCTTGGTGGAAGGCAGGGAATGGGAAATGAGGGAATTTTAGGAGAATTTTAGGAGATATGGAAATCGGGCAGGAGACTTCTTGACATATAGCAGAAATCCGAAGTCTCCCCGACAGCTAGGCCATAGGGAAACCAGGTGACTCCCCAACAAACGAAATGTGCAGTGGGATGTGGAGAAATAAACGTGTTAAGTTCGGTTCATGAAGAGTCTTCGAACTTCACATGTGCAAATTGCCATAAAACGTTTACGTAAAGAAACAAAATCTTTACATCCAAACAGATGGTGGGAAGAGTTGTTTGCTAATATTAGTTTCTCGCACTGTAGTCGTGTCTTGACATGTTTGCCAATCTTGCAGAGACGACTCTTAGCTGTGAACATGTATACGAGTTGTGTACGACGTTAGACTACAGTCACTACAGGCCGCAGATTTCACGTGCACGTGCGTGCTTCTGTGTGTGACTTTGATCATGCATGTTTAACAGGACAGGTGTCTTCCCGAGCGTATGCACACGCGCACGCATAGTGTGTGTGCGCGTCCCTCAGCTCAGTCCATGGCTGGCTGTGAACACGTTAGACTACAGGCCACAGATTCGAGGCCTGCCTTCAGGTTGTGTGTGTGCAGGCATGGCCACAGATATGCCTGGGTGTGTGTTTTGCTGCAGACCCCCATCTTCGGAGCTCTCCCACATGCTCAAAGCAGCAGTCACTGATGCATCCCACCTTTGCAGGGGGGTGGGGTGGTGGGGGGGATGATGGGGGGAGAGTGCACTGCAGGCTAAGCGGGGAAGGGTTGGCTCCCAGGGTGTGTGGTGTGTGTCTGCTTTCACTGTTTGATTCAGTGGTGTTGTGTCCTCATCGTTTTTCCTTCAGGAGGCTGAGCCCAAACTCGCGTTGAAACTGTTGAAACTTTTTATAAACGTGGACAGTCATTTCAAACCCGATAGCACCGTGGTGGTCTAAAATGTTGGTAGGACCGACTAAATCTAAAAGAAAACTTACACAAACTAAGGGCAAATATTTTCTTCTCATTTGTGCAAAAATAAAGAATACCAACGCCTCAATTACCATCGTTCATTGATTTATCCTTCTGTTCATTTTCTCTTTCTTCCTATTTTTATAGACTTTTTCCCTCTCCTTTCTTTCGTCCGTTTGTATTTCGTAGTTTCATTGTTGTGTAGTTCTCTTATGTGTTCCTTCTCATTACCTATCTTTCTTTTCTTACTTTCGCTCTTCTGTTTCTTTTTAATCATCTTCATTTCTTCTTTCTGAAACACCTTTCCGTCTCTCATACAGACTCCACTCTCCCTTTCTCTGCATCTCTTACTCGGAAACTAACTTTAAATTTGCATACTTTGTTTTTTTCGCTCTCGTGTTTTCTCCTCTGTTATTTGTTTCTGTCTGGCTTACTTTCTTCCCTCTCTCTCTCTTTATATTTATTTCTTGGTTTCGTTGTTACTTTCCTCTCACTTTCTTTTTCTTTTACCTATTATCCCCTCACATCATTTCTTAATTGAAAGTACGTTCATCATATTAATAAATTAGCATTTGGTATAGCGTTTTGTGTATCGAGTGTAGTCCTTCTCACTGTCCATTTTTAAATTCCAATGTAATCCAGATTACAATTCTTCCTTTTAAAACCGAGGCATAGGAATGATGATTGTAGAATTTAACTATATTAGAAACCATAAAATGAGAGCATGGTTTATTCTTCTGATCTTCTCATTATTAATAATATTTAGTGGTGATGGTTGTAAACATAGTATTGCTGCTGATATTATTGCTGTAGTTATTGCCGTTGGTACAGTAATAACAGCAGTCGCTGATAATGATATGTTGCTTCCGAAAGTCTTGAAAATGCACCATTTGCCTACTCATTTTTCAAAATTTTCTCGGGGGGAGAACCCCCCCGAACCCTCCTTAGGTGGTTCGGCCTCGCTCGCTACGCTCGCTCGCGTGGTGTGCTCCACCACTAATTTTACGCCTCACCACTTTCAAATGTCACCAGCCGCCACTGCATCGAAGTAGCATGCATGATTATGGGACCCAGTTCCTGAAAGTAGGGACATTACAACTGAATGGAATGTATTCAATTAACTTACCTGGTGCTCACAGAGTTTCAGGAATCCCAACTGTATGACTATGGAATTCTATATGCGGATATTGTATGATTGTCTCAAATGTCAATAAAGATATATATTTTTTTAAATACAAATTATTCAGTATATGATACATGGGAGTCTGTAATCTTTGTATAAGTGCACATGTCTGATTTCTTTATAATTGCCGACTAGTAGCGCACTTTGTCGCTGATTATAAAGAAAAGATGTCAGAACTCAACTATTTTAAGTTATTACAGTCGAGTTGTGATGTCACAATGCCTGCTGTCAGAGCTGGCAGCCAAGATGAAAGGCAGGTCAGGTCATGGAGCATTATTGAAGTAGCTGTTTAAGCAACGAAAATGGAATGCTGCTTTTTGTCTGCTCTTTTTTAATAGCTTACAATGACAAGCAGAGAGAATATGTTTATTTTTTGCACTCCTTTGATAGAGAAAATATAGAGTCTTTCTGCATGTCTCTACACATTCTAAGCAACTGCAGCATTTTATGTTCTTTTGAAAACTGACTTGTATTGAACTGTTTCTAATATCTGTTTGCAACAAATATCTATCAGGTTTTTGATGTGTTTAATTTTGCACTAGATGTGTTATTTTTATTCTTCATGTTTGCAAACATTTCATATGAAAGGTCTATGCACCAAGGTTTTAAGTGGTTTGTCGGAAAGGTGAGGTTGTGTCCAGGTATTATATGGGATCAAGTAACCCCTGGAGTCCATGATAAGGCTATTATAAGGCTATTGCAAGTCACCTCGGAGTTCCATAACCTTATAAAGTACTGGGTCTTCGGCCTTGTTCTGATATATGGCTATGGAACTCCTCTGTGACTTGCAATATTCTTATAATCTCCGGAAGGGTGTACTTTATCCCTTATGTCTTCACCTCTCCTCTTTGTTTACTAATTCTATTTTTATTTAACACCTTGAGTTGCATTTATTGTTTCCATGTACAGTGTATCTATCTATACCTTTGGTGATCATTTGCTATACAAATATGTGAAATAAATAAATCCAGACAAAGTGGAGGCACCAGACTTGTTTAATGATAGAAATATTGCCATTGTTATTAAATTCTCCAGAGTACATAGTGCACTGGGTCCCAAAAGACTTCCCCCCAAATTAAGAAACCATGATATTGACTTTTGGACCAGTCTTTTATGCCCATTATATAATAGCTGCTTTCAGACTCGAGTCAATCTGGAATCTTGGGAAGGTTTATGTCTCCAACCAATCTAAAAAAAAGAAACAACCACAATTCAATCTAGTTATAGACTCATAGCGCTTTTAGATGCCTAAGCAAATGTTTTCACAAACATATTTTAAGGGTGGTAGAAGAATAGACCCTCAAGCGGGGAGTTGTGCCAATTAATCGAATACGCTTTCTACTCTCTACAGGAAGTTTGGATAACATTTGTGCATTAACTATAAAAGCTGACAACCTATTGCAAGTAAGTCTCTTAACTATTCCTGCTTTGTTGACTTCAAGTAGGTATTTGTCAGGGTCATTAGGAGCCATCTGTGGTACAAACTAAGCAAGATGGCCATATCTACTGCCCTCCTATCTGCAATTGAATTATTATATCCAAATACATGAGCGAATGTTAAATTGAGTTCAGGAAATGTAGGTTTCCTCAAAACTTTACACTAGAACAGGGCTCAAACAGAGATGTGTATTAGTGCTGATGTGTTTCAAATTATATATCTCAGATCTTAACAATAGTCTCAACCATATGCCCTCCTGTGCGCCAAAAATGGGAGAGCAAACAATCACTTTCCTCCAAAACACTGACAAAATAATTTTATTGAGCAAATAGCCAAAGGCCTGCAGAGGCTTACCAATGCCCTTGCATTTTTTTGCACAAATACGAATTTTGATAAAAATGAAAGAAGCTTTGTTGCATGGGTATTTAGGGCCAGATGTACGACCGTTTTTAGCAGTCACAAATGAAGAATTGGGCAGTTTGCGACCGCTAAAATGTCTTTTAGCATGTACTAACCCTATTTTGCGAGTGGGTAACCTGTTACTGACTCACAAAATAGGGTTTGCGAGTCAGTTTGCTGAAGGGGCGTGCCAAGTGCATCCCTTCCTAATAGCGAGTTACAGGGGCATGTATGAATGTTTTGTGACTGGAATGCTGTCGCAAAACATTCATATTTTACTCAGTCCGTGATGGAGGGGGTAATCCATTCGCAAACAGTAAGGGATCCCCAAGGGACCCCATATCCTTTGTGAATGTGGGCGCCAACATTTTTTCAGAGCAGGCAGTCGTCCCATGGACCACTGCCTACTCTTAAAAAATGAAAAGGTAGCTTTTCATTTTTATTTTTGAAATGCTGCATTGCAATACAAAAATATTGCATTATTTAAAAAGCAATCACAGACATGGTGGTCTGCTGATCCCAGCAGGCCCTCATCCCTGTGATTTCCAATGGCAAATTGCGACCCACCTCATGAATATTGATGACGTAGGTCATTTGCAACCCTGTTTGGGAATCGCTAAATGTGTCTGAGACACATTAGTACATTGCATATTGCGAGTCCCTAATTGCGTGTCACAAACAAAAATTGCAATTAGAGACCCGCAAAATGAAATGATTGAACATCTGGCCCTTAATATTAATATTTGATAAGCTAGTTTTAGACAACATATATCAGCTTTAAAATCTACACCAAACTCGTTAACTTTTGCTATGATCACCATGGCAAAAATGCACTCCTTATCACTAGTTCCACTGCATTGCGTCGTCAAGGCCAAGGGCCAGATGTACGACCCTTCCTTTTTGCGACTCGCAAATTGCGTTGTTTTGTGACTCGCATTTTGCGACTCATAAAATGGAATTTACAACAGTGTCTCAGACACTGTTTGCGATTCCTAATGGGGTCGCAAACGACCTGCTTCATTAATATTCATGAGGCAGGTCGCAATTTACGACCCCGTTGGGAATGGCCAGCACTCACAGGGATGGTGGCCTGCTGGGGTCAGCAGACCACCATGTCTGTGACTGCTTTTTAAATAAAGCAGTTTTTTTTAAATGCAGCCCATTTTCCTTAAAGGAAAACGGGCTGCATTTCAATTTCATTTTTTAAGAGTAGGCAGTGGTCCATGGGACCACTGCCTGCTCTTAAAAAATATTTTCGCTACCAGTCACAAAGGGGAAGGGGTCCCCTGGGGACCCCTTCCCGTTTGCGAGTGGCTTACCACCTTTTTGAAATGGGTGGTAAACTGCAAGTGTTTTGCGGCTGCAATTGTGGTCACAAAACAATCGTACATTGAAGTGCGACTCGCTATTACAAAAGGACGCCCTTGGCACGCCTCTCCCTAATAGCAAATCACAAACCCTATTTTGCGAGTCGGTAATAGGTTACGACTCGCAAAATAAGGTTTGTACATAGGGCAGACCTATTTAGCGGTCGCAAACGGGTCAATTTCATGTTTGCGACCGCAAAAAACGGTTGTACATCTGGCCCCAAATTCTTGCCACTTGTGACTTTAGATAAATTTGTCATTGCTAGACATGCGGGTCTCTAGTTGGCAGAGGTAGGTACCTTTGTCCAAATAGGGACCCTTGCTTCTAGTCAGGGTAAGGCGGATACACACTTTAGATAACACCTGCTCACCCCCTGGGTAGCTTGGCACGAGCAGACAGACTTATCCCAAAGGCAATGTGTAAAGTATTTGTACTCAAAACACACCGTAATACAGTGATAATACCACAAATGGACACCACACCAGTTTAGGAAAAATAAACTATCTTTATCTAAACTCAACAAGACCAAAACGACAATAATCCTACATACATGTAATAAGAAAATGACTTTAAAAAGGTTTGAAGCAACTGAGTCTATAGAAAACTGTGGATGTGGGATTTCTCACAAAGTACCTGTAGATGCATCAAAATTCACAAGGCCAAACAGCCGCAGAGATGGGAAGTGTCGAGAAACAAAGAGAAGCGTCAGTTCCTGAGACCATGGGGAGGCGATGCGACAGTTCTGCTGCACGCAGGAAAAGTGATGCGTCAAATCCGTTCTGTAGGGGGAAGTGATGCGTCAACTCCAAGACTGTTCTGGTCCACGGGTGATGTGTCGGGAAGACTTGTCGCACAGGTACGCTGCATGGAAATCCGGGATGCGTCGGTGATCGATGCGGCAGCGGCGAGAGACGCTGCTTCGGTTTCTTCAGTCGCGATCCCTCAATGTGTCAGTTCTTGCAGCGGCGATAGGTGCTGCGTCGGGTTTGGCAGCGGCACGGCGATGCTTGGTGATTCTTCATGCATAGCGGTGATGCATCAGAAAAACAGCCGCAAGAAGAGCGATGCATCAATTTCTTCAGTTCTTTAGGTTTCTCTCAGCTCCCAACAGCAGGAACAGCCTCCAGAGGCCCACAACTAGAATAGGCACCTCCTGGCAGGTCACAACTCTCAGCAGCAGAGTTCAGGGGAGCTGGAGGCGAAGTCTTTGTGTCCCTGAGACTTCAGAACAGGAGACCAGCACACACAGGCCCTTGGAGATCTTCTTCATGCAGGTTCAAACCAAAGTTCCAGTCTTTGTCCTCTCCTTGGTAGGAGCAGCAACTACAGGCCAACCCCACACAACACACAGCAAAGGGGCAGTCCTCCTCCTCACAGCTCTTCAGCTCTTCTCCTTGGCAAAGGTTCCTCTTAAGTCCAGAAGTAATCTAAAGTTCTGGGGTTTTAGGTCTAATACTTATACCCCAACATGTCTTTGTTCTCTTGTGCAAGGATCTCTGAGCCCAGTCCAAACCAGTTCTGTCCTCACAGGTGCAGTATGGCCACAGGGAGTGGAGACAGTGTGGTGCAAGGGAGACAGGCCCTAATCAGGTGCAAGGAAATCTCCTCCCACTACTCTAAATTCAGCCAAGGTGTATTCAGCCCAGCTCTGAGTCATCCAGGAAGGGCTAGGCACACCTCAAACCCCCAGTGGCTGTCTACAGTGAATACACATCCTCAGCCCCTGTTACTCCAAAACCAGACAGTCAATACACAAACAGGCAGAGGCACACAGAATGGTTAAACAAGAAAATGCCTACTTTCTAAAAGTGGAATTTTCAAACATACAATTTAAAAACCATCTTTACTAAAAGATGTATGATTAAATTCTGAGTTCAGCGAGCCTAAACTTTATTTCTCTGTCTTGTCCCAATGGGAAGTTATACTTGTAAGATCTGACAAAGCATTTCCCACTCTATCCTATGGGGCAAGATAGCCTTCCAACAGTGAAAAACGAAATTGGCAGTATTTCACTATCAGGACATGTCACAAATGCCAGTACATATCCTATCTTTCACATACACTGCACCCTGCCCAGGGGGGTACCTTGGGCCTACCAGAGGGGTGCCTTACATGTACGAAAAGGGAAGGTTACGGCCTGGCAAGTGGGTGCACTTGCCAAGTCAACATGGCAGTTTAAAACTGTACACAGACACTGCAGTGGCAGGTCTGAGATACCTTTTCAGGGCTACTCATGTGGGTGGCACAATCAGTGCTGCAGGCCCACTAGTAGCATTTGATAGGGGCTTACCAGTAAATCAAATATGCCAATCATGGAAACACCAATCCATAAGCACAGTTTACACAGAGAGCATATGCACTTTAGCACTGATTAGCAGTGGTAAAGTGCCCAGAGTCCTAAAGCCAACAACAACAGGTCAGGAAAAAATAGCAGGAAGATCAAAAAGTTTGGGGATAACCCTGCAAAAACGGCCAAGTCCAACAGTTATTTTTTAAATATCGTGAGCAGTGTAAAATATTTAGAATGTTGCATACAATACCAACATCTACAACCTAGGCCTAGATCAATTTAGGATTTGTTCTGGATTTGTTCTAAACCAGTTGTCACAAAAAGCTGCATTCCTTTAAATGTGCAGTTTCTAAAAAGAAGGATCCCTGTGGCTCACTAAAATGTTTAATTTGGAAGGAAACAAATCTAAAAAAGAGATAGTAATTATCAATCCATGGACATCGTTCTTACAGGGAGCGATGGTACAGTTTGATATCTTAGAACAATGGAGCTCTATTATCTCTAATGAACTACTTAAAACACAGTTAACAAATCACTTCAATGTTTAGTCTACTGGTATCCCTGAGTAACCACTCTCATTGTTGGACCTCATCAATTCCTTTACTTATGGTCATAGGCAATCATAACTAGCAGCTAGTTTTCCACTTTATTTCAAGTCAAAAGTAATAGAATTTCGATGTGGTTACCTTCACTGGACTATGTATCTTGCTGGGTTGAATTAAGTGTGCCTCAAAACTGTCACAACTGTCGTTTTAAAATTAAACTAAATCACCGTTTTTATGTGCATGTCCAGTTCTTTTATCACCTCGCAAGAAATGGCTTTGTGATACCCTCAATAAAATTGGCATACAAATTTGTGGACAAATTTTGATTTGGTGCCTCAAAGGAGACAATTCACAGTTGTAGTCCAGATGCACACTGCGACTAACGTTATTTTATTTTTTGTAATTACTTAGGACCAGTGTGATATCAGACTCTGTGTTTTCATGTGAAAAGAATTCCATTAGCTTGGGATTGGCTGTTTTTTCATATTGCATTTGCTGTAATTTATTGATATTTTTAAGTTCACAAAGGTTTAAATTAACTGAACTAATAAAGCATGTATTCATTCGCCCTATATTTAATATAGAAATGGGAAAAGGTTGTCTAGAACCCATGTGTCTGAGCCTGAAGGTCATTCTGTGCACAAGTTAAAGGTCATAAACGGTGCTCCAGCTGAAAACTAAATATTGACAAATACTGGTCAAGCAATACGTCATGCAAAGACAGGCTGCACAGAAAGGACACCAAGCCAGTTCTTTAGACATAGAGTAAATTGAACAGAAACCTCTCTGCCTCTGTATTCTCTGAAAGGTGTGGCAGCCATGTACATGTGTTTGCTCTCTCTGGACCCAGTGTACAAACAGTCATTTGCAGCATTCTAACCTTGTGACCCATTGGCTTGCCCTGTGGCATACACCTTGAAAAAGACTGCCCACCCATCTACTTTGGGTTCACCCTCCTAGTGCAGCTGAGGAAATGCTGCGTGGTCAGTGGTGTAACAGCCATAATAAGGGCATCATTGCTCTATGAAAGCAAGGACAATGCCCCCCCCACCCTTCCTGGCTATTGCATGATTAGTAAAATACAGCTATTATTTGGGTTCAGTGGACCCCTAAGGTCCCTGGGCCCTGGTGCCACTGTGCTTGCTACTCCATTGATAGCTACCCCCCTGTTAAGCTCTACATAAAGACTCAGCCCTTATATTAGCAAATGTCATTTGCAGGTCTAACATTTTCAAAAAATTAAATGAGTCTCAAATGAATAGACTGCTTCTCTTGGCCACAATAGTTTGTTAGTATTTTTGTTTTTACAAGATATAGTAGAGGTTGCTTCCTCACTTATTCTCTATGATATATGTTAATTATAATTATATTTTGCTGCAAGAGTAGCAGCCAGATTTCTCCAGAACTCACTTACACATGAGCTGTCAGTGTTTCACCGTAGCTCCTCAGAGCTCGTACTTGTCTATGACTGAGCTGCTTTCTAATTAGATGATTGATGCTTCAGCCATCCACTTACAAAGCACCTAAGCTCCCTGCAAATAGCAGCCGGGTTCAAACGGACAGCCTTGGAATTTTGGAATACATTACTGCATCTCTGCAAGAATGCATGGTATGTTTGTCTATAAAATGATGTGGATGGTCGCATTCTAAGCTTTTTTTTTATATATAATATAATTCTTTAACCATGTTGCACAGCATCTGGGATGTACACCGTGGCTACAAACCATGGGCAAAGCCAATGGGTCTCAAAGGCAAAATTTGTTGGCTTTGCCATTGCTTGTTTAATTGGATGGCTGATGATACAGTCATGCTATTATAAAGCTACTTGGTCCATTACAATAGGGAGGCCACCCACATTCTCCTCCTTTGTGTCTTTTAGAAAATGTTGGTTTAATTTTTTATTTTAGCCACGGAAAATGTTGTTAAATCTGGTCCCAAACGAGAAGATGGGAAACAGCAGATGCTGTAAAATTGAAGGGAATATGCTTCTAATAATAACTTTGTTAGTTTTAGCTGGCTCATTTGTGTGCTCACTGATTTCTATGGGAAATGTTTCACGGTATTTGAATAGTAAATATTATGTTGAAACTAATGTCAAAGAATTTGATCAACTGATACGAATTTGTGAAGAGCGTTTAGCTAGTGGTTTTAAAGATAATGTGTATACTAAAATGAATCAGGAATACATTAACATAACGAAGATTAGCAGGTGCTTTATTTGCACCTATCTTTTCTCATCAGTGGGGAAAGACTCAACATATGTACATATAGAGATGTCATATTCCTTGCCCTGCAACTTTTTTGTAGCTATTTTTAATCACGGGGAGTTTCTTTCTCTATACCCAACTGATTTCAATGTGTCTTTAGAGAATGTATTCATTATTGAAAATCATAAAAAATTAAAATATGGTAAGAATGTTGAGGGTGATAGCACAAAACAGACATAATACTAACCTGAATAGAGAATATTTGTGTTAATTGAGCAGTGAAGAGCGTGATTTTATTAAATAATATAATGAGAGAGGAGTAAAAGTAGTGAGAAGCCTAGATGAACAGAAGATTGCTTTGGAAGAAATACAAGAAGAAGAATTTAGTTTTCTGGGTTACATCGTAGGTTAAAAGTGAAACAAGAAAGAAAAGGTGAGATGTGCAATGTTAGTGGTAGTTTTATGGAGAGGGAGAAAGTAGCATTCGTGTGTGAAAGTGTGTATGACAAATCTTAAGCGGTCAGTGGAGATCTTTTATTTGGATTGGGTCCTATCACAAGGGGAGTCTATTATGCATGCGGTGAGACTGCTTAATTTAATCTGCCAAGTTATTGGACAGGTTCATATTATGTGATTTTAGTTTTTCCTAGAATTTATCATGTAGATGAGTTAGATAAACAATATGGCATGAAAAGAGTGAGGCAAAGTTTGTGAAAATACATTTTTGATCTTTTAGGAGCATGATTCCTCCAACAGGTGCAGCTATTAATGATGTGACAATTATGCATCTATCTACAGTGGTAGATAGACTTGCTGTAGATACAGCAGTGCCTTTTTTAAATTAGTAAATGTAGAATGGTAGCAATTAGAGCAATGGTCATGCAGAACCATTTAGAAAATATAAATAGTAGGTGCATTAATAATGCTAAGGGCTGTAACAATCCGAAAAAAGGAAAAGATTGATGGATGTGGAATTGGATTATTATAAAGACTTAATGTATCAACAATTGAAGCAGCTGGAAGAGAATGTACAATTGTCCATGTAGATGAAGGTCTCATCGAGGAACTAGTGGTTGACTAATAAAGTTTAGTATTGGGGTTTTAGCGATTATTAAAAAATAATCAGAGGAGAAGATTTTCAATTTTGGATAACAAATTATTTGTGCAAATTTGTAAAGTTTAATGACGCATATGACCGTAACTGATAAATTAATGATTTTGCGCTTGAAATTAAATGAGTATCTCATATAGAAGTGTGATTAATAATGTAGTATAGTTGTGTCACATTTTCATGTGAGACATAATCATTTTTAAAATGGATGCAGCTTGTGGTGTTTTGCTGATCTTGCTCATTCCCCTCTACCAATTATTTACCAGTTGCAAGCCTTCTTTCCCTACAGTTTCAACAGCAATGTACTGTAGTGTTCGAAAGCATGTATTGTGACTGAAACTTTCATTGTGTACCTAATGTATTTGAAGGATTTCCGATGCTAGTTCCAATGTAGACATGTAGAAGAATAAAATTATTTGAGCTTTTGTTAAGAAAGTGTTTCATATTGAGTTGTACATCTCTGGAGTGCAGTTGCTGAGAAAGCAAACAGTTTTCTCTCACCTTAAAATGGGTTAGTGTTAAGAACCTTGCAAATGTCATTTGTGACCTAAAAAGGATCATGTGATGCTGAGTTTGGCATTATATTAATGAACCTCCATAAATTGTGTATACAAGCCCTGATTTTGAAGGATCGGTGAGACTTTCCATTTTTCTCCTGAAACTCTGTCTGATTGTTTGAGATTTCCTTACTTACAATGCTGTCAGTACTCTTTATGAGTTTGACAGTCAGAAATTAGATTGACTAACTAGGGATTCTTTTATGATTTCTGATTCTGTATTCTGTATCTGGGCCTTCATAGCAAAATATGCAAATTCCTTTGCAATGCTCATTTTGGTAATTCTGTATTAACCTTTTAAACTTAATGTTGATCTAGAACTCGGTTTCTGAGTGGTCCCAGTTAGTAATTATGATTTTGCTCTGCCAAGCATGTGTATTAAAGGGGTCGGTAGTCTCTTGTCTCTAGATCAATAAAAAGGCTCGATGAGCTGAACTGTCTAAGGTGAATTTTAGGGTTAATTCGATATTGGGGTTCTGGAAAATATTGGGGTTTGGCTCCCACAGGAGCAAGGAATGAGTTCCTTCAGAAAAGGACCTATGTTATAGAGGAGATCGGTTGAAGGCAGAGCTGCACAACACATGTAATAGAAATGGACATCACAAGACAAGAAGAGACGGGAGGTACTGTGGGGCCTAGTGCCGATTTGACACAGGAATGTGGCATGGGATTAGCAGTAAATGGTGAATAAGTGCTCCAAGAATTAATGGGAAGAGGGAAAAGACAGGGTTGTCAGAGAAGGAAAAACAGGGCACAATGGCATTACTGAGCGTACCCTTCATAGGGATATCAGCCCCTCTAGGGGGTCATTTACTGAAGAGATCCCAAGAAAATACCTTGGCAATTAAGTAGATTTACATCTTTAAGCTCTCACACAGAGAGACACAAATCACAGAAGGATCCAAAGTGGAGTAGAGGTAACTGGCAAAGATGCAGAGGGTGCCATCTAACATTTACACCTGGACTGCAGCATTTACAAGTTACATAAATAAAATTTGTGAAAAAGATCCAGAGAGTAGTGTTGCCCTGTTTAAAAATGTAGATTGTCAGGACAGCATAGATTCTTTTGGTGGTGTAGCCTGAATGGCAAATGATGAAGATTATAGGGCCAGGAGAAGATTAGATCCCACAAACCCCTGGAGTGAGGTTGACAAAGAATTATGGCTGCATTACTTAATGCCAACTAGACAAATTATATAGCAACTGTGTCACTATTGCTGAATGTGCCCCACCTAGGAAGAGATAGGGCCCTTGTATAAGAGCAGACAGGGAGGTGTGAGCTGGAATTTTAGGATGGGAAGTTGTATAAGGGCACGATGTAGTTTCAATTAATAATGCTCCAGGTGGAGGGGTAAGCACCCACTGGTGCAATTCTGCACAGAGCAAGTAGAGAATGGCAATAGCATGGGAGAGGCGAGAGGGACAATGGGAAAGGTCATGTTAAATGACTTTTTGAAGTAGCTGTGCAGATACCTCAATAGACCAGTCGCAGAGAATTAGAGGAGGAATTTACAGGGGGTTTCTAAATAACATACACTGGGCCAACTTGAGGTTCATCAAAGGAATGGAAGACCTTGTGTGTGAAGAAAAATTGGGTGAGAAGAATGGCACGCCCATTTTTATAATACTATTCTGAATGTAATGATTTCCCCTTTGGGAATTGTGCCCAAGAAGACAAAAGGAGAATACAGATTGATAACCTCCTGTCTTGGCCCAAAGGCAACTTGGTCAATGAATACATAAAAGTAGAAGAGTGCTCAGTGTGCTATCCTGGCATGGACACGGCTATATTGTTTGTGAGGACTTGCAGATTAGGGGCAGAAATGGGGGAAACTTACTTATAATAATTTTTCAGATTGCTGCCGGTCCATCTAGCAGATTTTTCTTTAGTATGGACTCAGTTTGAGAAAAAGTATTTTGTAGAGAAAGCCACACCTATGGGCTGTTCGGTGGCATGTGATGTCTTAAAGGCCTTCAACAGCTTTTAGAGTGGGTTGTGTAAGAGGTGTCAGGATCAGAGCATGTCCTGCACTACCTTGATGATTTCTTGTTCATAGGAAGGCAGGGGACAAAAAGTGAATATGCCCGGGTGATGAGAGCAATAGCTAAGTTGACACAGGAGTTAGGAGTGCTGTTAACCCCAGGCAAGACAGAGGATTGGCAACCAGTCTGACATTCCTTTGGTATTGACTTGAATTTTATAGTAATGGTGTCACCATTGCCTGCATAGAAGCTGGCAACATTGAGAACACTGCTGGGCAAAGCGATCAGAAGGAAAAATCATGAGCTAACCAAATTGCAGCAGATACTGTAATACTTGTATATTGCTTACAAAATAGTGGCCCCTGGATGGTCATTGAGCAGGCATATGGCATTGGCCATGAGCTCGGCCACACCACATGATAATGCTCAATGAGAATATGAGACAGGGCATGTTGATCTGATTGAGCTTTTTGGACGAGTACAGTATTGTGACAATGTGGATGGAAATGGACCCATGCACATGATGATTATGGGGCAGGGGCCTTCCGCCTTCACTATAATATATGATGGTGTGCCGAAAGGTGGCGAGAGGACTTGAAGAGTAGTAACCAGAGTATTGCCTTCATGGAATTTTTTCCAGTAATCTTCTCACTGGAAATAAGCAATAGAGGCCCTACCAATTAAAAGGTGGCTTTTCCAATTGTCAACGAGGGGGTCATAAGAGTGATAAACAGGCTATCAGCAAGTGACAAGTGGGTCCTGCGATTACTAAGGGCGCTGGTGCTGAGGTGTTTCCATCATAAGATGGTTTCAGAGAAAGACATATACTTGGACTTTAAAAAGATTTGGCAGATGGTTCATCTAATTTTCAATGGTTAAGGTTCTATTGATTGGCACCAGAAATGGAACATGTCAGAGCCACGGTGCCTGAGGAAATGTGGAACATATGGAGGTGAGGGCACTGAAGTTAGCTGAAAACTCGATTGTTGAATCGGCAAAAAATAATCATAAACAGGCATGTGATAGAGTGGACGTTTTGCATTTCATTTTACTCATTTGTAGGGGTGCATCATAATTACGGGTAGAGAGCACCCGCATATAATCGTGTCTTGTGTAAATGTGCGCGTTAGTATTGTGAACAGTGTTAATGTATATACGTAACATATTTTAGTTTATTGACAATTAGTACGGAGAGTTAACATAGGAAATGGATGTAACTAGCAGAAAACGCTAACATGAAGAGGCCGTGTTGTGAAGTTTGACACTACTTATGTACTAAATATGTTTAATAATAACACTTTCTATAAATTGGTAAATGTGTTAGTTGAAATGAAATGTAGTTATGCAACTCATGATTAAATGATGTGTTCTTATGTTAGCTAAAGCTGTAGGCCTGAAATGCAAACCCCTGACAACTATCGCTTTAGGATTAATGTTCTGAATTTCTTGTGTATTGTGAAAGCTGTTTTTTCTCACATTTTGCATTGCAGGTGGGGAAGCATTCTTTAGGCAAAATAATGTATTTTGTTTTAACAGCTAGATGCCGTATCCCTCAAGGGTATACTGAAACTCAGTACTGGTCCAATACATCGATGACCTTCTCATTGAGTCCGAGACGTGTGATGCTTGCAGTGATGATACCATTGCTTTACTGAATCATTTAGCTGAGAATGGGCATAAGACATCCCCGAGTAAGCTTCAGTACTATCTAAACAAAGTACAGTACTTGAGCCATCGGATTGAAAAGGGCAAGAGGAAGGTGTCACCTGAAAGAGTGGAGGCGATTATGAAGATGAATCCGCCTAGTACCTAAAAAGAGGTCATAATGTTCTTAGGAATGGTTGGCTACTGTTGACAGTGGATTCCCAACTTTTCACTGATTGTGAAACCTTTGCAGATGCTGACTCACAAGGATGTGTGCGATCACCTAGTACACAAAAATAGGTCAAAATGTTCTTGGGAATGGTGGGCTACTGTCAACAGTGGATTCCCAGCTTTTCACTGATCGCAAAACCTTTGCAGATGCTGACTCACAAGGATGTGTGCGATCTGGTGCCTTTGGATAGCGATTGCCTACTTGCCTTCCTGGAGCTGAGAGAGTGCCTGTGTCATGCTCCACCTTTAGGAATGCCTGATTACAACAAAGCATTTTCTCTCTTCTGCCATGAAAGAGAAGGTTGTGCTCTATCTGTACTCACCCAGACATATGGAGGTGCCCGAAGACCAGTGGCATATTTTTCAGCTACTCTAGATCCTGTAGCTTCAGCGTTGCCCGGATGTCGCAAATACGTTGCTACAACAGGTTTCAGTATTGAACAATGTGAGAGCATTGTGATGGGTCATCCTCTTACAGTGTATGTACCACACTCAGTTGAGCTTCTGATGACGAGAACCAAGACACAGCATTTGACAAATAACAGATTGACAAGGTACTAACAGGTGCTTCTTGCCGCTGAGAATGTAACCCTGAAGTGATATTCTGTGTTTAATCCTGCTACCTTGTTACCCATTCCAAGTGCTGATGGTCAAGAATGTAAAGACAATTACTGTCTGGATGTCACTGAACTATGTACGAAACCAAGGCCTGACATTGTTGATGAGCCATTGTCCGATCCCAATCAAATCCTTTTTGTTGATGGCTCATGCTTAAGGGACAATGAAGGGAACCTGAGAGCAGCGTTTGCTGTCTGTACCATTTCAGGAGTGGGGAAGCCTCTTGGTTACAGGGAGTACATTTCGCACAAGTGGCCAAAATCATTGCCTTGAAACGCGCATGTCGAGCCTCTGAACTAATCAGAGTCACGATCTATACCGATAGCCAGTATGAGTTCGGTGTGGTTCATGATTTTGGACTTCTATGGTTGCAGAGAGGGTTCTTAACGTCATCTGGTTCTCCTATAAGAAACGGGGAGTATGTGAGACAATTGCTGGAAGTATTACAATTGCCATGGGAAGTGGCTGTTGTAAAGTGTGCAGCCCATGGATTGGGGAATGATTTTGTAACAACTGGAAATTGATACGCTGATGAAGTAGCACGCTACTGTGCCTTTAATGCATGTTTCTTTAATGGAGAATATGCTGGTGAGAGTACAGAGAAGACCAAACTCAATATGATGCTAGTAGCTGCAGGCACATGGGATGAAGTGAGGCATTTGCAAATGGAAGTTGCAGAGGAAGAACAAGCGGGTTGGGTCAAAGCAGGCTGTGAGAAGGGGAATGATGACATTTGGGTATCAGCTGATGGCAGGGCAGTATTACCGGATTGTTTGTTGCACCCAATGGTGAAGCAAATTCATTGAGCAGCTCACATAGGAAGGGATGTGATGGTGAGATTGTTCAGGCAAACTTGGTTCAATCCGAGGTTTCGAGTGACTGCGAAAGCTGTGTCATTGGTGCGTCACGTGTCAACAAATGAATGCAGGTAAAAGTACTGTGGTTGCCTTGAGCCACATTGGTAGGTCCGGGGGTCCCTTTAATTTGATCCAAATGGATTTTGTTGAGATGCGTGTGTGTAATGGTTTGAGGTACATTCTGGTTGTCGTGTGCATCTTTTCTCGATGGGTCGAAGCTCACCCGACTAGGAGGTGTAATAGCCTTACAGTAGCAATGTTATTGCTAAGGGAGCTCATTCCAAGGTTGGGATTTCCAACTATATTGGAGTCGGATAGAGGCATACATTTCCATAATGAAATCATGAAGTTACTGTGCGCAGCTTTGTATGTGGATCAAAGACTACATTGTAGCTATAGGCCAGAGGCATCTGGAATGGAGGAGCAGATCAATGGTAGCCTGAAATCGAGGTTGGCTAAAGTGTGAGCTTCAACATCTTTGAAGTGGCCTGACGTCCTACCACTAGTGCTAATGAGTTTGCGCAGCATCCCTGAGAGGAGAACTGGGTTATCGCCCCAAAAAATACTCATGGGGAGTGCAATGCTTTTGCCTGCCAATGCGCTTGTGAACATTTCAGGTGATTTGGTTCTTGACTACTGTAAAGGATTGGCTGACGTGGTTTGTTCTGTGTCTCATCAGGTTGAAGTAGCAACTGCACAGACATCAAAGGATCTCTGTCACGACCTGAACCCAGGAGATTGGGTTCTCATCAAAAGGCACATGAGGAAAAACTGTCTTAATCCTCGTTGACGTGGTCCATACCAAGTCATACTGGTGACTACGACTGCTTTGAAATGTGGCGGAGTGCTGAAATGGGTCCATGCTTCTCATACACGACGAGTTTAGGTCCCTCTAATGCAGAGGTCTTCAAACGTTTTGATGCCGAGACCCCCCTGTCAAACTTTTTTAGGCGTAAGGACCCCCTCCTGACAAAAATTTCTAGAACTTGGTACTCCTCATCATTGACAATTGCCAACAACCATAAAAGCCCTCAATTTCCATACCAAATCATTTTTACAGTGGGGAAATAATATTAAACAGTGTTTATCAAACGAAAGATCACTGAGCATGGGGGAGTGGTTAAAGGTGTGGCTAAAAACAAAAGGCATCATTTATGAGGAATTGGCCTAGGGCAGCGCCGCAAGTCTTCTTCTTGCGCTGCCTATGCCAATGTGAAAGGGCAGGAATGCACCTTATTTATGAAATATGGTGCATTCCTGTCCTTTCCCACTGCATTGGCGCACAAATTGCTGCCTAGCACCAATGTAGGCAGGATTGTTTATGTGCAGGAAGGTGCCCCGAGAGGGGTTTTCCGATTTCTTTGTGAGCTGCAGAATGCAGCACACATGGAAAGAGGAAAAAATACGAGGAGACATGAAAACATTTCTCCTCATTACGCCTGCTGTGGGGACGCATAAGGTTTTGGCACTGCCACAGGTTTACATGGTTTTGTAAATCTGGGGCAGTGTCAAAATCCATGGGTGTTGCGTGGGAACACCCACCACAATGCCCATGGAACTCCTACTTGACAGACTAAGGCAAGGCAGCAACTTGCGCTGCTTTGTCTTACTCCATATGTATGAGGCCACTCAGCCACGCAGGGTGACTTTGTGTCGCCTCATAGATACGATTGCGACGCTTGTGCCGCCGGAGCTTAAAAAAATAATTATTCTCCGGCGGCTCAAGCCTCTCATAAATAAGCCCCAAAATATTTTGCTAGATTTTTAGGTCTTTCACCATCAGGTAGCTCCATATAAAATAATGGGTAGCGTAAATGAAAAATAAATTTTAAAAAGTTGTAAATCCGTGGGAAATGTACTGTAGTACATTAGGAAACCTCTATTAGTTAATGCACTGCAGAGGTCTGTGTGTAACCAGAGAGCCACAGAACTAAATTTGGTTGCTGCAGTGGGGAATAGTGGCTTGTGGATTTTTAGTGCTATGATGTCACAGCCTGTGACAGAAAGCACTGTGAAAGTGTAAGTCATTAATTTATTCTTGCATTACACACATTATAAGGTAGACTGCTACAAACTGTGCAAATAGTTTTAGATATAATGGAGATTCCAAAATGTAGATTTTAGTAATACTAGAACATAAGTAATGCTTTTTTTTTTTTTGCATAACTGTCCCTTTAACACCTTTTCAGAGGTACTAGGTGATTAAAAACATGCACTTCACAGCCCAGTTGTTAACTCTTCTTACTACCACTAAAAAAAATAATTAAAAAAAAATCTTTGCCATCACAAAGCAATTAAAGCCAGAAACACTCCTAAACACCATTTACATTTGCAGATTAACTCAAAACACACATTTGCATTTCATTCAGGCAAGCAGGCAGCCTGGCACCAATGCCACCTGTTGATTGTTTCACCTGTCTGCCCAGCCTCTTCCTTTCATAGAACAGGAGACTCAATTATCTTCAGCTGAAGCATTTTAACGACCGGAATGAAGCGTCCTGGTTTTCAAAAGGAAGAGCACATGTTTTAGATTCCAGGCAGAAGTGAGGCCTGGAAATGCGCAACCCCCTTCCCAGGACTCCACGGCCCCCCTGGGGGTCGCGCCCCAAATATTGAAGACCTCTGCTCTAATGAAACAGCTCCTCTCCCAGAAGAAATTCACGGGAGGGGACAAGCCAAACTGTAGAGGTACCTGAAGAGGCTGGATGCGCACCAGGTCGATCTGATGGGGGTCAAGCTACACAAGACCCTGCCATAGACTATGAGGGAGAAGGTACCATTGCAAGTGATAGAGAGTCTGACTCAGTGGAAGAGTCTGGTGTTCCAAGAAGTCATGTACAGTCAAGGAGGAAAGATGTTTTAGGCAAAACCTGGCCTGTGAGACAGGGGAGGAAGAACCTGAGACTCGCATCTGAAAGAGAACTTCCACCAATGAGTGAAAATTCAGAGTCAGATCTGAGTGAGACTGAGCAGGACTCAGAAGGGGTGAGGAGGTCCAAAAGAGCCCGAGTGCCTTGTCGAAGGTAATCCTCTCCATAGTGGACTTATCTGGTTGCAAATATCAGGGAGAGCGAGGCCCGAGATCTCGATGCTAGTGCTGGAGATCTTGTTGAGAGTTCCTGGGCTTGAAGTAAAGGCATGTCTGGCGTTGACTGTTCCTTTTCCAGCAAGGCTAAGTGGATTACGGACTCTGATTTCGGTAGATGTGGAAGTCCCAAGTTTCGGAGCACCACAGTCTCCTCAAGACAATGCAGCATTGAGAGCTGAGCTGCTACAACGAAATATTGAGGAGATTGGCTCTGACCTGATAAGGGATGCAAATTGAACTGTGAACTGTAAATAATTTGTTTGAAGAAGATAACCTAGGCCGAGTGGAAGAAGAATACATTAAGGGATTCTATCTAAGAGAAGAAGAAGAAAGACCTTCTGAATAACCCTGGGCAAAGCACTACGCTACGCTCGCGTAGTTTGCGAAGTTTGCGCTACTTCGCACAACGCGAATTGCACGTAGCACAGTGCAAACACGCGTAGCGTAGTGCAGCGGTAATTTTTTGCTTGCTCGCGGTCCTCAACGTCAAGTTGGCGACCGCGAGCAAGCAAAATGACATCCCAGCGAGATTCTTAACGCGGGGAGGTCAGGTTTCTCATTGCGAGTGGTCGCGTATGCTCGCGACCGCTCGCGATGAGAAACTACCAGTCCGCGTTGAGAAAGCTGCCGCTCGAGTAAAAATCTACTCGAGCGGCAGTAAAAGACAGCTCGCACTGTGCAAGATGCCGTTTTCAATGATTGCACAGTGCGGACAAGCATCCGGCACTGTGCAATCATTGCGAACAGTGCACTACGCAGTTCGCGTAGTGCTACGCGTAGCTCGCGTAGTGCGAACTGCACTTTGCGTAGCTTCGCGTAGCGCTACTTCGCGAACTACGCCCAGGCTTACTTCTGAACTGTGTGAATAATGTAAAGAAGCAACTGTTGAAAAAAACTTTCCGAAGCTTCAAAAGTTGCTCAAGAAATTTGTCATACGTGGAGAGCGGCAGAGAAAAGAGACTCTGTGTGCTACTCTGCTCCTTGAATGGTGATCCGAGCAACTTTAAAATGGAGTCTGGAAATGTGACTCATAGGCACAAATGTATTGTAGGTCCACTCATTGTTGTGGTGATTTTAGTGATAGCTGTAGTAATTATAGAGTCAGTCTTAAGTACACACGAAAGCAGGGAGCATGAGGTGGGAGTACATGGGACATCCACACCTACTACTGCTGTTCCAAAATTGGGTACATTAGGATCGGAGAAAGGCTCAATAGAGCAAACTAGTCGCTACCTTAATGTACACCTGTCTAAGGGAGATTATGCATTAAATGCTTACGTTAAGTTGCTGTATGAGTATGTAGACACAATGGAAGTTAGAGACTGTTCTGTGTGCATGCAATTACCCGCATCAGTTGAAGAGAGATTCACTTATCATCACTTGCCTTTGACCTATGGCAGTAATTGTTGTTTACTTCTTAGTATGTTCTATGGAAAAGGCCATTATAAGTACTACTTCTCAAATTATAATGTGACAGAAATACCTGTATATGAACATCTAAATAAGTATGATATGCAAAGGAGAATAGAGTGAATGGAAAACTATTTTGCACCAATTAAAACATTAGGCACTGCTTCCGCACATAGACATAACCTAATTTGCATACTAACAGATATAGAAAAGAAATTTATAGATCAGGTAGAAGATAGATGTAGGGGATTAGTTAATAATGTTGATAACACGGTTAAGGATTCTGATTTGACCAAGGAGGAATTGGCTCATAAGGCTAAAGGGAGTTCTGGTTTGATAGCTTTAGATTAGCAACAGCGATGAAAGCTATGTATACGACAGGCTGAGAGTAGTTACCATTCTCTATTTGTAGGACAGAGTGTATGCAATCATATATTCTTGGCCAATGACCCTTGGAAGACGGTTTTGCAGGAATCTGTTTGCATGATACAGGGAGCATATTTTGTGTGTGGAAATAATGTGTGTGCAAGTTCACCGAGCAAATGGTATGGTACGTGTTATTTGGCGGTGGTGTTTCCGAAATTATACCATGTGAATGACTTGGAGAGTCCTGAAGGAAGATCAAAAATCAGGGAAAAACATGGATTGAGTGCTGGAGAGGTTGTGGGAGACATCTTTGGAGCAATAATAACTAGTTTGGGAGTATTGCTTAATGATGTCAAGATTAGAAGGTTGTCTACCATAGTGAATACGTTGTCTGTTAACACATTGCTACTCATTGATGGGGATATGGTCTCGATAAGGGCAATGGTGATGCAGAGTTGGGTTGCATTAGATGTTCTACTCGCAAAAGAGGGCGGAGTCTGTCGGATGCTGAAAGTCCAACAGTGTTTTACTTATATCCCAGATAAAAGTAAAGATCTGAAGGGATATATTAGTAATATCACTGATATACATCAGGAGATACAAGATTTGGCAGCCAAAGGAGTTTGGGATATGATTGGAAAAGGATCTGGAGCAGCTGGAAAGTGATTTACAAATCTGGGAAGTGGAATCTTTGGATGCACCTTAAAACCGATATTGATTGTAATAATATGTATCATTGTTTTAGTAAGAATGATAAGGGGGGCATATAAGTGGCATAGAGCGAGGCAGTTGGAAAACTCCTTAAGGGAAAGGGAAAGATGGATGGAAAGGCTGCAGGACAGTTACTATGGGAGTTTGAAGCAAATAGAGGAGTTCAGGCAAATAAGACTAGCTACTACATCTGTTTAGATCCGTCTACTCTACAAGGGGATTTTGGAGATTATTATGATGACTCACCGTCATCAAAGCGGGGAACTGATAGAATGGAAATTTCGCATTCCATTTTTCTCATTTGTAGAGGTGCATCATAATCATGGGTAGAGACCACCAGCATATAATTGTGTCTTGTGTAAATGTGCACATTAGTATTGCAAACAGTGTTAATGTATATACGTGACATATTTTAGTTTATTGACAATTTGTATGGAGAGATAATGTAGGAAATGGATGTAACTAGCAGAAAATGCTAACATGAAGAAGCCGTGTTGTGAAGTTTGACACTGCTTATGTACTAAATGTGTTTAATAATAATAATACTTTCTATAATTTGGTAAATGTGTTAGTTGAAATTAAATGTAGTTATGCAACTTGTAATGTTTAAATGATTCGTTCTTATGTTTGCTAAACTGTAGGCCTGAAATGCAAACCCCTGACAACTCTCGCTTTAGGATTAATGTTCGGAATTTCTTATGTACTGTGGAAGCTGTTTTTTCTCACAATTTGCATTTCAGGTGGAGAAGCATTCTTTTGGCAAAATAATGTCTTTGATTTAGCAGCTAGGCGAGGAGAGAAGAAGTTACAATCATATGACTTGGGGGCAATAAAGGAAAGAAGTTGGTTTCACATGGGATAAGGCATGAGAACCAAGGACAATTTGTTGCAAAGGATGTACATGGAGAACACCGTGGAAAAGTATGCTCATGACTGTACCCATTGTGGAGGACATGTGAGAGGTGCACTATGGGAAACCTACCTGTGGATAACTGGTTGTTGGAATTAGGGATAGAGCCCTCATCCTTCTTGCCTTTGGAGAGGGAGCATCTCAAATCGTGCTCTTCCTCTTAGGATAGTGGCTTTATGCTGCTTGCCCCATCTCAAGAGTGGAGAGACTTCTTAGGAAGACTCCATGACTGACACCTTTACCTCCTGATTCGAAATAAATGCTTACTCATTAAAGTAGGGATGTCATCTTAGCAGTAGAGTAGGGATAGATTTAAATGCCTTTTATTCACCAACCCTCAATGCAGGGAAATTTGAACTCTTGATCGTTTACATCCTCCTTCTTAAGTTAGTATTTTCCTTATATTGCACCGTCTGAACTGGGTGCGTAGATTTGACTTTATGCTGTTTCCTTTGTATTTCTATACCCTCGTGTTGAGGTGTGTTCATGTTCAATTATTTTTGGCTTTGTAATAAACTAACTAACCTTCCTTAATTGTCGTCTGATTATTATGTGTTAGGAAGCGGTGTTTCTAAATTAACTTTGCACTAATGATTTGCTCCCCCTCACACTTCCATGCTGCTAAAAAGACTCATTGGAGGGTGCCTCTAGAAAAGTTCCAGAACAACTAGGAACGGCCCCTTTCACATGGATGGAATTTATTTTAAGTGGAGGAGAAAAGAAACAAAGGGACTGGGAAGACATAAGAAGAGAGATGTAATACATTTCCTAAAGTCTTTAATAGAGAAAGGGATAACGCCAGTGACAATCACAGGCAAGATGGCAAGCATAGCCTTTTAAGGTAAATGCTTCTGGTGGTATGAGCCAAAATAGGATGAGTTTGCAAGAAGAGTAGTGGAAGGTTGAGCTAGGAGGAGGAGAACAGAAGAAATCAAGAGGTCTGTCACACAGACAGTACTAAAAGAGATGACAGTTTAGGAATTAATTGTATGTACGTCCACCTGGGTGACTGGCGTGTTTGGAGGCATTTTTGTAAAAAGATGTTTTTGGTGAATTCCGAATCTGTGCTTATGGGGCAAAGACCTACAAGGGAACCCATTTGGAGGATGCTAGATGGAAAGTGGATAGGATGATGGTAAAGGTATGAAGAAGTAAGATGAACCAGAAAGGGAAAGGATGCCGGATAGCCTTGAGGAGGGCAAGTAACACAAAGATTCATCCAGTAAAGGTTTTTGAAAGTTACAGAAAAAGAAGGGGTAGAACAGGGGGTAGATTGTTTGGCAAGTGGCAGCAGACAAGGTGACAGCTAGACAGATGTTTTGTGTATTGAGAAAGTACCTATGATTGGGAGGCTGGCAGGAAAAAGTTCAGAATGGATTAATTCAGAATGGGGGACGTGAAGCAGGCATATCCACTAGGATGGAGCAAGGAAAGATTAAAAAGATTGAGGTCTGAAAAGATCTGGTGGTCTGTGACAAAGGACACTGTGAAGGTTTCGAAAATGTAAGGGATGAGTTCTGCCACCCTCAGGTAGAATGAAGGCTGCAGGAACAAAGAAAGAGGTGTGGATATGTGACCATTCCATAAACAGACGGGCTGTGGTGAATCATGACAACATGCAATAATATGGCCAGCAGCTGGGGTTGCAAGATAATACAGTGTTGGTGCACTGGAAGGGTTTGGGGCTATGCAATGGAGCCAATTGCTGCCCATTTTATGAGAATTGAGTGGGAAGAAACTGTGGCTGACCATGACCTTAATTTACATGTGGGAGAATGAATTGGTGCTGGTCTGGCTTTGAGACACTAAAATCAATGAGAAATGATTTGAAGACAAAACAGGAGAGCTGGGACTGGACATTATTTGGACACAACTTCTACCTAGCGGCGTCTGGAGGGTAACCAGAAAGCCTGCTACTAATAACAAGACATGCAAAGAAGTGGTCATGGATTTGTCAGATTTTTGTAAAGCATACAGCACCAGACTGTTAAGTAATTTCGACATTGTATTTGGACAGTGCCTGTTCAACAGGACGGGGTGCTCTTAGCAATGTTTGGGAAAAGAACTTACTTCATAAGGTTGATTATGAGAGAAGAATGGAAGCAAATAAGGGAGAGAGAGAAAGAACAACTCTGGGGAGGGTATTTCCTTTGGTGGAAAAAGAAAGCTTAGGATAAGGCGAAGGAGAGATGGGAAGGTTAGGGGAAGAGGAATACAAACAAGGAGACAAAGAAAATACATGATATAAGATGGAATAGGAGGCAGTCTGGGTCTGGTGATGGGAGGCAGGAAAAGAAGACAGGAACAGTCAAAGTTGAATATTGAATTATGAGTTACTGGGAAATACGCTAAGGCAGGGAACATTACTTAAAGGTTAGAGGTTGTAGAGCCAAGTAGAGCAGGAATTGTTTAGAGGACCGGGAGGAGTTTATACATTGATGTTAGAAATGTTTTTTTGTCCTCATTTGTGCAATAAAATTTAGAAGATTACTGTGTCCCATTTTCCAACATTGCCCACTGTGAGCTCCCTCCTCTCTTAGGAAATGAGATGGGAGGTCTTTCGCTCAGTCGAGACTAATACCCTTCTGTCCCCATAGATGAAAGGAAGATCCCCCTGGTTCCACCAAAGCGGCTCCCCTGAATAGGGGTTTATTGCTGAATTCCATAATCACTGGACAGATTCCCCAACATCAGGGTCTCTTTTGTTAATTTAATCTCCTATTTTATTCTTCTGTTCCGATATATGCCAAAATCATATCTTCTTAGTCTGAGCTCTGCTACGATCCAAGTTGTTAATCCTTTGGACTGATGCTAACCATTCTCATAACACTTGAGGGGTCTGGAGTGTCCACTTTATACATATCTCTCGCCTTGCCAACAATATTAGCACAAATAGCAGATTTTTTTGCTTCTTGTTCATTTTGGTCGACATTCCACCATCAGTCATAACCCCAAATAATACTAATTCTTTGTTTACCTCTACTTCTTGACCCATCACCTCTGTAAGAACCTTACCCACATCATGCCAGTATCTCTGGAGCTGGGGACACTGTAGAAACAAATGGTTATCATCTGCCCTTTCTTCTCAGCATCTAGGGCAACTCTTCAGCTCTTGACTGCCCAGCCTCATCAACCTATTCGACGTCCAGTATGCTCTGTGTGTTGTAAAAAAAATTATTTTTCTGAGAGGTAAGACTTTAATTGTATTCCACAAGTAGACATTGATACTTGCTATAGATTTTGTATATCCAGCATCAGCAGGTCACTCCCCCAGATCTCTGCGGGTAAAGTGAATCCCTCCTCTCCGGCAAGTATCAGCATCCAATATCACTTTGATACTTCTTTTTTTTGCAGCAAGCTTGCTTGTAGTTTTTCCTCTAGTAGACTATTCCCTTTTCCATCCTTTCAAAGGCCCTTTGCCCAGCTTGCCATTTGGTAGTATTTGAATTTGGACAGATTACTGATAAGGGTTCCCAGGTGATTAAAACATTTTCTTCAACCAGCTGCCCCATTTTATTATCCCCCCTTCTATCACAGGGTTGATAGCTTATATTTCAAACATTCTGGGATTCCTGGGGAGTCCCGTATTGGGTCATAGGCAGTATAATATGGTATTTCTAAAGTTTGCCCAATTTAGTACCATAGTTTACAGGCGGCTAGCAGTGTCTTTAGCCTCACTTTTTAAAAGTACTTTGGGTGCCCAAACTCATAGAGGAAGAAGTTACCATTCGTCTGTAAGCTCTTAGTCATGGCTTGAAAACATGGGGTATATGCAAGATGCTCCATAAGTAGAGATCTCATATTCTAAAACAGAAATGCCCGACAGTATTGATAAAATTCTGGTCTGGCAATAGCCCCATGTTTTTCTACATAGTTTTATCCATGCTATTCTTACCCCTTTCGAGGCCCAAATAAAACTGCTCAACTCTCTGCAGTTCCTTACACCACTCTGACTTAAATTCTAATGGTATAGCATTACAGATAAATGTAAATTTGTAAATTTGGGTAGTATTGACATCTTTAAAATGTTTGATCTTCCAAAGAAGGCGAGTGAAAGACCTCCCCACACTTTTAGTAGCTTCTTAGTCTCAGCCACCATTTTATGAAAGTTCAGCTGAGCTATTGCATCAATGTCTTTCAGCACCTTCACTCCGAAGTATCTTATCCTTTCTTTCACCAACGGACTACTACTTCAAGAGTCCCATTCCATGATTTCAGTTTTCTGTTGATTAACTAGATAACCCGAATTTTGAATAGCTTGAATCTTATTTCTATTTTGCTCTGTCTTAATTTTCCATGCCAAAAGTTTACCACAACCTTCCCTGAATTCATAGTGGGAAAGTTTACGCGCGTCCCATCTGTTTCTGACTATGACCTCTAAAGCATTGGCCAGCTCACCCTTGGCCTCTTTTATTTTCCTTCCTATATCCTCCAAATCCTGATCGTTACTAATCTTCTCTGCTTCCCCACCAAACCTTTGTAGTTCAAATTCTAATTGCTTTATTTTATTTCTAGTGTTTTTATTCTGAAAAGCAGCTAGACTGATCAATCTCCCCCTAATAATTGCTCTGTAGGCATCCCAAGCCATCTGAAGAGAGGTTCCATTTTTGTTTAATAGAAAGTATTCTTTTGTTTCCAACTTCAATTTGTCCACTACCTGCTGATCTAAAAGCAAAGTTCGATACAGTGTCGATCATTAAGTAATGGAACCTTTTTTCTGTCTCTAATTCCATACAAACTGCTGAGTGGTCTGACAAATGTGCAGGTATATGTTCCATCCCTTTAACGTTCTTGCTTAATCCATTATCCACTAAGAAGAAGTCTATCCTAGAGGCATGCCCATGTTTTGTATTTTTAAAAGTGGACTTATGCCCTTTACCACCTTACGACCTCCAAACGTCCACCAAACCCAAATCTTCCATGCGCTCATTTTAGTTAGATTGGATGCCTTCCTAGTGGGTGCTCTATCTTGCATAGGGTCTATTAGCAGATTGAAGTCACACCCAAAATTATAGGGACTGTAATTTCCAAGAGTTTACTGTATAGAGTTTGCAAGGGGTATGGGTCATTTAAATTTGGACCATAATACCCCACCAAAACATACCATTTATCATACATTTTAACTCTGCTACTGATATTTTAGTGTATTTTTTAAATATAATATCTACCCTTTTGATGCAACAGGACTGATTGGTGGAAACATAATCTACCCTTTTTTGTTTCTTCATTATCTCTTCCCACTCCTCTCTCAATAAGTCGGTTTCCTGGAGAATTATGACCTCACCATCCAAGTCCACAAGGGTCCAAACGAGTCAAAATCAGTCTTCTTTATTAGGTATCAAAATTGTTAAAAGTGGCAATCAGCCAACGCGTTTCGTTCCAGAATGGAACTTCATCAGGGCTTGAACGAATACAAAATCGTGGTTGTCAAATGTATAACCAGAATCAAAATGACATTTCCAAGTATCAAATGGTTTGAGCCACCATTGGAAAGCGCAACACGTCGTATCAAGGACGCGGTTATCTGCAGCAATATACCCTGATTGTGGGTTCTGGATATTTCCTAGAAAATACTTATTGTGACTTATTGTGACGACATATTGGTCACAATTTTAAGAAAGACTGGCTGTGTGCCCCATTTGATACTTGACTCGTTTGGACCCTTGTGGACTTCTATGTTGGTGCACCTTCGTTTTGTAAAGAATTTTGGATCTCTGGAACTCAGAGGAGCCTAGTTGCGGCAGGCTCCAGAAGTGTTTGCAAAAAATTATTATATTTTTTTCTAAATATTGGGCTTGAGGTGCTGCACCTTGGTCAGCCGCTTTTTGTTTTATGCCATTTTGACCTCACCATCCACCGTTCTTAAATATTCCCAATTTTTTGCCTTCTACTTCTGACTATGAGGCCATTTACATTCCATGTTAGTATTAAAACCAATATCTGCCTTGCCAATCTTGTCCTCTCTGGCTAGTATGTTGGCACTATTAGCCCACTTATTCTCCATAAACTCCAGAGACTCTGTTCATTCTGATTTACCGACAATGGGACAAAACCTTTTTTTCCTTTTTCCCTGTATGTTCTCCCACCCAGTGCAAAATTATCATGAAAAATATTTTTGTGTGCCCCCCTCCTCCCCTTGGAGAACCCTCCCAGTCTTCATAGGGTAAATCTAAGGTTTTACACCCTTTCGAGATACCTTTTCTCTAGGCATTCTAACTGTGTTCATGTTTGCTGCACTTTGACTTGTTCTACGAAAATTCCCACCTCTTAAGGGTCCCTTATATTATACATTTGATTCTTCCACATAATCCTCAGGGAGGCCGGAAAACGCATTTGGGCTGTCGCTCCCAATGACCTAAGTTCTTGAATGTGCTTCCCTAGTTCCTACTGACTATCCTGTGTAGCTCTTGAAATTTCTGAGCGGATTCGGAAGGACCATTCTCCTTTGGCGTAGCTGCCTGCTTTAAGGGCTTCGTTTAAAATTTTCTCTTTTAAGACATAGGATTTAAAGTTAATTAGGATTCTTTGTGCGTTCTTCCTCATTCCTCCTTTTTTAAATGGATCTCGATATACTCTCAGTATGTCTTCTTCTAAAAACGCAGGCTCCACCCAGGGGATATATTCTTTCAGCAAATTAATCACAAAACCTTTAACATTCTCCCATTCCAAACACTCTGGAACATTTACAATTCTGAGGTTATTTCTCCTTGCATTATTTTCAAGTGCCTCGATTTTATCTCTCAGGTCTTTTTCATTCATTTTTAGAATCTGGATTTCTTCATGGCATGCCTCTACTTCTCTGTTCAGCTCATCTAAGGATTCTATTACTGACATCAAGGTATTTATTTTTGTCTCCAGTGCTTCCATGCCCCTGTATTTTTTCTTGATTTTTCTCAGAAGTTGCAAAGTTCACCCTCATCTCTGCTATTAAAGATTCTATCAATCTTTCATCACCTGGGTGCTCTACTTGCCCTTGGGAGTGTTGCAAGTTACTTTGTGGTTCCTGAACCTGTAGGGACAAAGGAGCATTTGCTATATTTAGTACCAAAGGTTGGTGCCTATTGTGAGTCTTAAGCGCCCCCCCTACCGTGTTTTAATCATTAGACTGCATAGCTAAGACTGCACTTATACTATTGAAATTGCCTAGCTGCGGAGCCCTGATTGAAGTATTGAGGGAGTCCTGCTTAACTTGTTCCTTAAAGAAAGAGAGCAAAGAGGGAGTCATTTTTATCCTTGATCCTCCAGACCTATCTCGTGGTAAAAGAGACGCTGATCCCAAACTCTGTTCTCTGTGCATCCCCCTGTTTTACACTTAGGGCCCGATTCTGATGCGGGTTGGAAAAGCTTCCCGACCGAGGGCCTGATTCTGATGCGGTTAGGAACAAATGTCCCCATTGAAGTCAATGGGAGTTCAACCAAATCGTATCTGGAAGCATCCGGATGCATCCTACTCCGCCGGTCGGACTTTCCCGATCCGAGTGGGTCGGACACCATTTCCCAACCGATTCGGTCGGGAAGCTTTTCCAACCCGCATCAGAATCGGCCCCTCTGTTTGCTAGCTACAGTAATTAGGACCATTTTTTTCCCGTGTGTGGACAGGTACAATATTTCCTGGAACAAAATTCCATTTCCTCAGGCAATAGCTAACCCCCGCTTCTCAATATAGTCTTGTTCATGTCTGTCCGTGGGTATATGGCCTTGTTTTCCGCACCCTTTTTTCCCGCAGGAAGGCTGTTGACTCCCGTGAGGGTTTTTTACCTCGCCCCAGCCACTTACTGGAGTCATATGCAGTTTCTCAGGTCCCTTCTCCCTGGTTTTCTCCACCAAATCATACTGTGCCTCCAGCGCAAGAAACACACAGCCATCAAGACCGCCGCCCCCAGACAAGCCCCAGAAGAAAACGCGAGCTGCAACTCGCTGACTCCAGCAGAGGACCGCCGCCGCTTCCGCCCACACGCTGATGCTAGAATTCTTGCACCGTTCATGCAGCCTCTCTCGGCACTCACGGTGGGGGTTCGGCCTTCACCCGCTCCTGCATGGTGGTCTAGGGCACAACAGGTGGATCTATGTAGCGCATATCTGAATTACAGAATTTCATTGCCTAGAGAGCTAAAGATCTCCCGACCGGACTTCTCAGCCGGCTGCTGTGTTCTCCCACTGATGTTAGAAATGTTGATAGATTATTAGAATGTGCAATTAGATCAAAGATGTGCAGAAATTGTGAGCTCTGCTTGTTTCCAAACAAAACCAGCCTTTACTACATCAGACAGCCCCTCAACCAAAGCAGTAGTCTCCCTCTCTGCATGGAATCATTGAGCAGGGCTCACAGAAGGTGTGGGATGTCAGCAACCACAAGGCTGCACTGTCATTTCTCTTAATGTGCATGTGTGTGTGTGTGAAGGGATTTTTTAATCCCTTCTGTTCTGTGTGAAGATGACAAGCCTATCAGTCAACATGGTACAGGCATTTAGAGAGATGTGTTGGGACCAGGTAGGGCAGGATTTCGAGTTGTTAAGAACTTTTGATCCTCTATTGTCAGAAAACTGACCCTGTTTTCCATGAACCTATAAAAACATAAAAAAGGAGGCCAGCCTCAGATTGACAGCCCAAAGGTCAAGCGCAGCACGGGTTGGTCACCAACAGTTGATTGGGCACAGGGCCAGGCCATGGGTTATTTGCTGCAGTGGTTGGTCGCCTGCAGCAAAGTGCCAAACCTCCACTGCATCCCACAAACACCACGAGCAGCATGGTAAGGTATGCTTTCATAGAGGTCTTATATAGTATATGATCTAAATAAAACCAGACATTTCTGCTGACAAAACAAGGTTAAAGTCAAGGTTTGGGTAGCTTTGGTTATAACACCTTAAAAATGTGCTAAATGCCATAAAGACACTGCAAAACCTCATCATGGGTAGTACGTGCAATGCAGATGTAATTACAGTGCAATGCATAAAATACACAGTTAATGTACAGTTCTGGTTATGAATTAGAACAAAAAAGCACTGACATATGCAAGTTATGGTTAACTCTGCAAAGCATAGCCATGCACAACAGCCTTGCAAACCATAACTCCAAACCATATGTTATGCCTATGATTTCACAATACTTAAACCATTAAGTAACAAAAACTCAAATCAAAACATAAGTACATACCAGTACATTCTCAAACCAATAAAAATACTATCTTCATAGTCATCTCTTTCACAGCGTTAAGGATAATATGATGTGCAATATCATCTGTTATCATTTACAACATTTATGTGAGGTTAAATGACATTATTGATGAAATCTCTAAAAACAAATCACTGATGATAGCTATCACAGGTAACAACACTCTGCCTTTGGCCGTGCGCATTGGGGCTCAGCCACAAGATCACACCCTGTACCCAACCCTTGTTATTTTCCCAACATTTTTGTAAAATAATTATCCAAATCCTAAATCACTATTCACCCAATCTCTCAATGCACCTCACAATTCCTTCTGAAAAATATTATAGAAAAAGGCACATCTATGAGCCTAAAAATATGTAAAGTGATTTTTAAAAAATAATGATTTCCTTTTAAATAAATAGGCTACAAATTCTTGTATAATTTTTATTTCAAATAAATGTATTTTACGTTATTTTCAAGCTAAAGCACTACCCACCCTATACACCAATAAACCGAAAACCCATCAACTAAAATTAAAAATACATTTCAAAAACATCTCAATTCATAAAATGCAAAATGTATGAAATAAACAATTTATATTTCATTTTGATTAGATCTATATATATATTGATAATTTATAAAAACAAAAGCGCAGTCATTGAAATTATTTAAATTTAAAACACTACACATGAACGAATGAATGAATGAATGATGTGACTTCGAAAGCGCAGGAGTGCCCGGAGGCATCTTGGTGCTATGCAAAACAGAGATGAACCATCAGAGTCCTGAATATGGGTACTGTAGGATCACTGGTTAAAAAGCCAGGTTTAAGTTGTTTCCTAAAAACAAAGAGTGAAGAAGCTGTTTTCAATTCAAGTGGCACGTTTGGAAGTTGCACCCATAATGAATCTATTTGCACTGAAATGGAGGGTTCTACCAGGCATATCCCATTCCAGGTTTTTCTTAAAGTAAAATGGGGCTTTCCCGTATAGGGTCTTGTAGGCTAGACAGAGTGCCTTAAAGGTGATATGATGGCTAACCGGGAGCCAATGAAGATGCCTGATGGCTGATCTAGCAGATTGAGATTTTGGAATTTTTAGTAGCAAGTGTACGGCCTCATTTTGAAGAGTTTGTACTTTCTTAAGTGGATCTTTTGGAAAGGTCTACATACAGACCATTACAGTAGTCCAATCACGATAGAACTAAGGCAATAACTACAGATTTCAAGAGATCTGCAGGAAGAAATGTTTCTATTTTTTTGATGATTCTAAGTAAGTAGAAGGAAGAGGAGGTGACCTTGTTGACTTGATCTTTATACTTTAGCTCCCCATTCTTCCTAAATTCTTTACTTTTGAATTTGGCATTGGTAGGGTGCCCAGATCAGATGGCCACCAGTTCGGCGACCACATGGATGGATCATTGCCGAACAGGATGACCTCTGTTTTTGTAGAATTTAGTTTCAGGCAATTACTATCCATCCATTTGCTGACCGCACTCATACAGTTGCTGAAAGTGCTACCAGAATGGTTTGCACTTTTTGCGAGTGAGACTATTATTTGTGTGTCATCGGCGTATGATGCCAGTGACAGTCCAAACGATTTTATCAGGGAGGCAAGAGGTGTAACATAATGATTAAATAGGGTAGGGGATAGGGAAGAGCCCTGGGGGACACTGCAAGGTAAAAAGTATGGATCTGAATTCAATTCGCCCAAGGACACCACTTTTCGGCATCCCGTGAGGAAAGATTTTAGTAGGGGCAGGGCTGTGTCTCCAATCCCAAGATCCTGCATACGGTCAACCAATATCTCGTGGTTGACCGTATCGAAAGCTGCTGAAAGATCCAGCAGGATAAGGACCGCATTGCCCCCTCTGTCTAGGGATGCTCTAATTTCCTCCGTAGCTGTAATCAGAGCAGTTTCGGTACTATGATTTTCACCGAACTGCATATCATCTAAAAGATGATTATTCGCAATAAAGGAGGAAAGTTGGAGATTCATGATTTTTTTCTACTAGTTTGGCCGGAAGCCGAGCTATAGGTCGATAGCTGTTCGGATCCAGAATATTAAGATTGGGCTTTTTTACAAGAGGAAGCACTGAAGCTGACTTCAAAGAGGTAGGGAAGAGCCCTGTATTAAACATGGTAGAGAACATGACAGATAAATGACGTGCTAAGACTTCCAGAACCAAGCGAACAATCTTCGGGGGGCATGTCTCATGGGGAGATCCTGCTTTAATCTTAGAAATAAGTTCTGCAATCTGCGCAGCTGGGAGGGCCACAAAATGTCCAAAACTGACAGACTTGGGGGCTCATCAGTCCGCCTGCCATCATAACGGTGATGGGACCGACCGCCAGACGTGCAGCGGTCCCACCGGCCCAATTAGGATGCGCCCACCATACTGGCGGGCGCATCATGGCCTTTTACCATTGCGGACGGTGCTGCTGGCTGCAGCACCGTCCGCAATGGTTATAGGGCATGCACAGCATTTCCCTGCACCACGTGGCAGGCACCACGCGGTGCCTGCCACTTGGTGCAGGGAACGGCAGGGAGGTACTATGGGTACCCCCCAAGTGCACCCCCTCACCCCCTCCCCCCCAGGGGGCCCGAAACGGGCCCCCAAAGCCAATCCTTGTTTTAAAATACCCACATCCTAATATGGCTGGCGGTGCCTGCTAGGCACCGCCACCATATCAGTGGCCCAGCTCCGCCCGGCCGGCAATCATAACGATTGCCGACCGGCCAAAAAGCAGCGGAGGGACTTTGCGTCCGCCGCGATACCCACCGCCATCATAATATGGCGCGGATATTTCACGTTACGATGGCGTAACGGTCGCCACCGCCGGCCCGGCGGTGGCGATCTTTATGCCATCGTAATGAGCCCTCTAGTTCTTAATTTTTGGCAAATGTTTATCTGAGCAACCGCTAGTGAAAGTTTTTAAAATGTTCATGAATTTTTCCTGGAAGAAACAAGCTAGTGAATCACAAAAATCTTGGTTGTTAACTGCTATATTGTTTGCCATGGGGGTGATCAATTTTTTTATAGTATGAATTAGGGTTTTATTTACATCATTAGCTATTTTTTTTGTTCTGTGTAGTATTTAGATTTAGCCGCAAGGATTGATTTTTTATAGCTTCTTAGGCAGATTTTATATTTTTCCCTCTTCTCTACCTTATATTCCATGCGCCATATGCGCTCTTGTCTTCGACAGTCCTGTTTGGTGGTTCTAAGAGATTTGTCGAACCAGGTTTGTGACATCTTTATTTTATTATTGCCCTCACCCTTAATAGGAACGATGTCATTAAGGGCCAAGCTGATCCAGTTAGAGTAATCCTCTGCCATCTGGTCCAAATTAGTGTCTCTTAAGGGGAGTGATTGTGATAATAGATAGTCCAAGTCATTAGCTTGTATTTTATGCCATGCTCGGTTAGCCTGGCTTGGCTTACGTGCTGTTGGAAGAGAGCTCCCTTGCAGTCTTGAGTTCCACATTACTGCATAGTGATCCGTCCAGGTTAATGGCAGAGAGTGGGTAAATCTACACCCCTAAAATAACCCACAGCCCACAAAAACACATAACTAACAAAATATATTAAAACTAAGAAATATATTTATATCTAAAACTATTACAATATGCATACACAACACTATATTAATGAACACTAAATTAATTAAGACAATACTTGAGTGCGCTATATTTGTAACATCAATATTATTTACAGAAAGAAAAAAACAATAAATTAATTCTGGATTATTTCTCATAATCTTTCTGCAATCATGGTATTTGACCATAAATTATGTCTAGGGATATTTAGGAGCCGTGTTTCAGGTACCATATCATCTCTCTGACATACTTCAACCTGCTTGTTGAGTGGTTAGAGTTCTGGGCTGTTCTCATCTCATCTGGAGCCCACTTGTATTCATTCAACTCCATATTAGTAAAACCACAAACAGCATTGACCTTTCTTTTTGTACTAGTTGTATATGAATAGCTCACATTTTTTCCCCATTTTAAATGTTTTGGGACAATTCACAAAGGCATGTAGGAGTACATAAAAGAGAACCGCAGAAGCACTACTTTACATACTCGAAAATGCCTTTGTGGTTAGTCCTGTGAATCTACGTCTGAACGTACATTTACTATTTTCTGGAATTCATAAAAAATGTCAGGAATCTGAATGGAAAGCTGCACCAGGCAAAGGTTTCCATGAGGGTTTCTGGAAGGCCATGTGATGTTCCAGTTAGCAGCCCATTCCCACTGTGCAAAATTCTGCACAACAGAGAGCTTTCTACAGGGGCAATAGGATCTCCTGTGAAAATGCACATTTTCTTTGTTTTGTCTCTGCAGGTAATATACACACCCTCCAAATATGGAGTGTGTTTCTTTACCCTTCCCACTCTGAAAAGGGATTAATGCCAGCACTCAATCTGATTCTTTCTAAACTGTAAAGGGGAAAGTGAAGAATTTGTGGGCATTCTTAAAGTTCCATGGCTAACCACACCTTGGACCGCCTCAGAAAATGCATATTCCTACCCCTTGAGTGGGATTTACTGACTGGGAGAACTCCACACTCATGGTGGATATCTATGCACCTGTTAATGGAGTTAATGCCTACCAGGAATCCCTTTGTGAATTCCTGGCAGGCATAAGTAATGGAAATTTGAATGTGAACTTATTTTTACAATAGACTTTGGGCCTCATTTATGAAAAGTGTTGCATCGCTGGTTGAAAACAGTGATGCAACACTTTTCTGTGCGCCCTCTTTGCGACACCATGGATGCACCGTATTCACAGTACGGCGCTTCATGTCGCAAGGATTGACCAGATGCGTCAGGAATCCTGACGTATCTGGTGGCGCAGTAATGACACATTGTTGGAGGGTGTCGCAAAACAGATTCAACTCCAGCAATGTGTCATTACACATGGGCGAGTCTCATGTAAAAAGGGCCTTCGTCAGTCCTTACACCTGCTGTGAAGCAGGGGTACGGATTTGACGCAGTGAACTTGTAGAAGTGGAGCAGTGAAATCTCATAGATTTCACTGCGCCACTTCTACGAGCCATTTTTTTATGGGGGCATGCCCACCCTGCATACATTATACCTGATGCAGGTATAATGTAGCACAGGGGTTTTCAAAATGACACATCTGACTAGATGCGTCACTTTGTAAATATGGCACAGTGTGGCGCATTGTTTACGCTGCAGAAGCATAACAAAAAGTGACAACGGCGGCGTAGGCCTCATAAATAAGGCCCTTTATGTTTGTGACTTGGGCCCAAAATGTCCAGCTTTTCTTAAGGTAGATACTGAGCTTTATTGCTTTGACTCGTGGATAAGTCGTCATTATACTTCTTGACTGTTTCAAATGCACCTATTTTTATTCAGTGCCACCTCTTCATTGTAAGAGGAGAAAATGCCAGCAGTGGGCACCGCATCAAAGCCAAGAATATTTGTACAGCTATGAGTATGTTAACTGGTGTTGACCCGATTTGAGGAACACTGTAAAGTGTTCAAGCTGGGCGGAGAAGGCATTGTGCAATGTGTTATCACACGCACGGCTGCACATGACGCAAAGCAAGGTCAAATTCCTCACATGCACATTGCATCATATGGTCCATTATCTGTTAAAGCATTGGTGTCTTTGCGAAAGCTGAGAAACAAAATACTGAATGCATAAAGTTCTAACAAAACAAAGTATCTGAACAAAGAAAACACAACTTGAATCATGGTGTTATTTCACTCACGGCTCTAAACATCAAATAGAAGATATATTTATGTTAAACTGCGCTCAGTTCAAAATGGTGACCTAGAGATGGCACGTTTTGTGAAAATGTAAACTTGTATGCATTTCAACCACGATTAAAAACTCTTATTGAGCTCTTAAGTGGATAATAGTTTGCAAATTATACATGTTTCCTTGTTTTGCAATGCTAATTTTGAACCGCACACAGATGTTGCTGGACGGTATCGAAATCATGGATATTCATCTGCTGAGATTCTGTGTCTTATGTTCAAAGAAGATAAAATCTGTTCTCTGGTCTCATGGAAGCAACAATGTAATTGTGTTTACATTTGCATTTTAAGCAGCTGTGCCTGTAGTAATGAAAGGCTGCGGTATGAATCCCATCGCATGTCTTGCAACAGGAGCGCGTATGCTAATGGCTTACAAAATGTGGCTGCTCCTGGTGGAAGCTGATTTGTCAAGCACATTTTCCAGTACCTTCTAACTCAGTGTTTCGCGATTATCAATTACTGGCTGTTTACCACTAGAGCTTGAACTACGGTGCAACTCATCAATTCAAAGGGTTTATTCTCTCCTGATTGATGCACAGAACGCAATGTATAAGGCTAATGACCTCTCTTCAAAATTTTAAATGCACACCGTGTGAGGTATTTCCTTTATAGTCGTTTTCTTTTCAGGTTTACAGAACACTAAAGCCCACACCTGTTCCCAAGGAAGATATTGAGGTCTTTGCCACATCTATAGCGCCACGTGCTCAAGGTAGGCGAATGGCAAGCTTTATATGTTGTTCACAAGATTCGCTACTGTGTGCAATCGGCCAACGTGTGCATATGTTTTTATTCAATTAGGGGTTTTATGCTGTTCAATTCCTGGATCTACCTGTGTTCTTTGGTGAATAATTCTTCCTCATCTTCAAAATGTTACCATTTTGGATAGGGTAGGTGTTCTAGCTCTTCAAGTGCAGGAGCTGTCTTATGTAATATGGTGTACTGTCCTTGTCTGCACTGGGCCCAGTACAGCCAGTGTGATTGCACCATTTTACAAACAAAGAGAGATATTTACCAGAAATCTGGCAACACCCCACTCCGACATTTTCAAAACGCAGAGATGCGCCGTATTTGCTGTTTTATGCGCCCTGCACTGAAATAAAGCATTTCTCCTTGTTTCACCTGTTTAAGACCAGGTTTTCCTTAGTATTAATTTTGGCACTACCTCCTATTTACGCTGCCCTTGCAAATAGGAGGCAGCATCAAAATCAATGGGTGTTGCGGTTTAACGCCCCCCGCAACACCCATTGCCCTCCCCTTTCAAGCTAAATACAGAGTGAAAGAGTGCCTTATTTACAAGGCAGCGTTAAGCCATGTTAAGTGGCTCAACGCTGCCTTGTAAATAAAGCGAGGCCCCTATCGCCATCACAACGTCACTGGTGGTGATAGGGGCTTGTAAATATGCCCCTGAGTGGATTTTATTTACCTCCATTTTTCTTAAAAGTTCATATCCATGCAGTGAAACACTTACTAATTTTGTCTCATAGCTCTCTTTCAAAACGTATATGTATGTCCTAATTTTGCATCTAATTTACTTAATGTATTTGCAGTGATATATGCCCTTGTACATAAATTACCTAGAAATGCCCTGTGGTATAAAGCTGAAGTTTCAGGAGAAATGGACCCCAAATGCAGATAGATATCGACCTTGTCCAAGATTTTACCATTGATTGTCCTGTTAAAGGCTAATTTCAATCTCCTTTTACCAAATGCCATAACTTTTGTTTTTTGGATGTTATTTTTTAAAAACATTCTTCTTACAGTATTTAGCAAAAGAGACCTTTGCAAACCTATGGGTGTTACACTTAATAATATTGTATTGTAAATAATTTGAATTTGCTTTGCCCTTAATTCTGAAGGAAAATTCCTTGGTAATTGAAGAAGCTTTGGGGCATCTGAAAGATAAATCGAGAACAATAACAGTGACATAATGCAGCCGTGAAGTAAATCCACTAGTAATTGTAAATTGTATTTATATAGTGCTTACTACCCCTGATGAGGAGTTGATCAGCTTTGTGGTGAGTAGCACTGTACTCCGGAACCCAAGATTAGGGGTTAATGGTTAGTAGATTATTTGGTTCTTCTTTTCTTTGTGCATTAGTTGTATAAGGTTTGTGCTCTTGATTTCTTGTGTATTTAGTAGAGTTTAGAGTAAGGATAAAATGATGAGGACAGATTTGAACGGGGAAGTAGTAAGTTGTTTTGATATGCAGTGGTTGTGCGTGCCAGGTAGTTGGGTGACATGGCTAACAAGCATTTACAATGCAATAGGTCTTACAATTGCGAGTTTTGAGCTATTGGAATTGTAAATGGCAATGCTTTTATAATATTAAAAGGCATTGTCATTTACAATGCCAATAGTTCAAAGTTTTGCAAAAGCAATACCTATTGTATTGCAGAGTGCGGTGTCCCTGAAGCGGGCACCCCGCTCATTATTAAAGTTTAAATAAAAAAATATGAAACCGAGAGCGTTGTCCCTGAAGCGGACACTCCGCTCAATATTAAAGTAAAAAAAATAAAAAATAAACAGAGCACGGTGTCCCTGAAGCGGGCGCCACGCTCAGCATGCAAGTTAGAGCGGCATAACGCTCTATAAGAAAAGCGTCCGCCATTGTCCCCATCTGTGTCAATAAACAAAATAGTGCTCACCCACTTATAATGCAGACCGTGTAACAAGCCAAGTAAAAGGTCCAGTCAGTATGGACGGTAACAAATGCAGACAAGGCGGTACCAAGGAAGGACTAACAAGCCTATTTACCAATCAGAATCCAGCATTTACGAAGGACAATGGCCCAAGCCAATGACAAATATGGGCGGAGAGTGGGCGGGGCTTCCAGTGCATACTCTAATACAGCATGCCTCTCAGAGCAAGCAGCGCATGCGCACTGCCGCTAGGCTCGACCTAAAAAGGGAGACAGCCCAAATAAGTTAGTATAAACCACCATGTAATGTATTCACATTTTTTTTTCCAGAAGATTTATATAGTGCGAACTTGACCCAAAATCAGGTATCAGAGCACTTGACATGAGCACCAGTTGCGTTACATGAGGACACATTCTTTTTGTTAGGCACGGAAAGATTAAGTGATTTGCCCAAAATCACAGGATGTTGAGCGTCGTTGCTGAGACTCGAACCCGGTTCCCCAGATTTGAAGTCGACTGCCCTAACCGTTAGGCCTCATCCTATGTTTGTTTTGTTGGACTTCTCATTATTGCTTGTAAATTAAATTAAAATGTATACATTTTTTTGCTACCATGAGATCCCAGGCTCCACATTTAACTGTATCTACCAAATATTTGCTTTTGTCGTTAAGTTCAAAGAAAATATATTTGATTCTAAATGGTCTATAAAAATATTCCCCTTTGGAAGCACCCACTCATCATACAATTGTTTCCTAGAAGGACATCAAGAAACCTGCTCCTAATACAGGTTTCCATGCACACTAATGAAAATGGTTGTGACTAACAAAAAGTGGAAAATCTCACCAGTACGCATGCATATTTTTAGAGGTACAGACTCTGTACATTATTTGTGAATTTGGCCTATAATATTTATATCTGGAGATTTAAAAGCCATGGTAAATTTGGAAAAGGAATTATAAATATAACATTGTTCTGATGAAACAGATGGAGAGCTGCAAAAGAACAGAGAGAGTTTAATTCCAAAACTATAAAATATTATGAAATAAATAATAGAAAGTATAAAAATACTGCAAGCTTTCTGTTTGTGAGATATGGCAAAATGTTATGCTTTGGTAAATCAATTTACAAGTACAAATTAATGTTTTGTACAACACAAAGTTTACCTTGTACTTATGTGGCTCAATTCGATAAGACAGCACAAAGAAACCCATTGGGTTACTGCTATCTTTGGAGCAGATTTCTGTCTTTCTCTCTTTTTACAAAGAATCTTTGGGTTCCACCTAGGAAGCACCTAGCGCCACAACTTTTTTTTTTTTTAACCTCCATAGCTTAAGCAACCTCTCGGTCTGATCCACCCATGCTGCCCGTAACTTGGGGGTCCAGTCTCAGCTGATGTTCTTGCGAGAACCACCCGCACAACACATCATGAGCTGACCAAGAGTTATAATCATTGGACACTATGTAGCAGTCTAATCAGGGTCTAAAGGGTCTAGCAGATTCCAAAACCCAAAGTTCAGTTCTGTCTCTGTATACATTGACCTTCTGATCTAAATCCCTAAAGTATCTCACTGAGTTCCACCAGGCTTTCCATGTGGGGGGTACCACCCGACGCCATAACTTACAGATCTCCCTCCTTGCCAAAAGGATCAAATAAAACACCAATTTATTCTGTATCCCCGTAAGACCTAACGCCCCTTCGGGCATCAGTACAGTGCCAAACGAAATAACAGAAGGGCTTACCTCCACTTCAATGCCCAGGATGTCCGACAAAGTCTTACCCACGTTTCCCCAGAACTCTTGAATCAGGGGGCAGGAAGCAAACACATGGATATCATCCGCCTTCTGGGCACCACATCTCATACACTTTGCTTCTCCATTGCCCTTAATTTTGGAAAGTTTGAGTGGGGACCAGTATATCCTGTGGAGCGTAAAAAAGTGGTTTCTCCTTAGTGCAGCAGATTTAATCAACGGGTAAAGTGTGTCTAAAGATACTTGCCATAGATTTTTCAGCTCCTCGCTAGGCAATTACTTCTCCCAGACCAAATATGGATGTTCCAGCTTCCTATCAGCTGCAGCAAGGAGATGATTATACCACTGGGCTGCTTCCTTCTTTTTCGGGTTCAGATCTTGTAACTCGTCTTCCATGGAATTGTCCTCCGGAGAAAGCCAGTGCTGATTCTTACACCATGATGAAATTTGATAGTATTTAAACCTGGAGAGTGCATCGCTAGTAAGATTCCTCCAAAGATCCCAGGGAAAACATTTGTTACCGTCCACAATGTCCTTCCAGTGTGCAACACCCGCGTCTTTTAACGGCTGGACTAAATCGTCTAAAAGACACTGGTGTTCCTGGGGAGTCCCACACTGGTGCCCATTCACTGTAATAGGACAATCCCAGACAGACCCGACAGTCCGACCACAGCTTGGCCGCCGCGTACAGAATCTTCAGGCGGACTTTTTTAAAGAATTTAGGAGCGCCAAATTTATACATAAAACCTTCCTCAGCAAAATCCAGCAGCATACTTTAAACATGCTGCCAATCAGAGAGCTGTCTGGCCTAAGAAGTAACATCCTACAATTCTTTAATTGATATGCCCAGCAGTACAGCTGGAGATCCGGTAACCTCATACCACCGTGTGAAAGTTTACGCCTTAATTTCTTCCAGGACAACCTGATTCCTTTGCCTGCCCAGATAAAAGAAGAAATCTTGCCCTGTATTTTAAGTAGTCCACCTTTATCAAATTCCAAAGGGATGTTATTAAAGAGGTAGGCATACTTAGGAAGAACACACATTTTAATCAGATTGACCCGCCCAAAATGGGATAGCGGGATGTTCTGCCACCTTTTCAATAGTACATCCACCTCCTTGGAGACTCTCTCTAAGTTTATTTTGGGAATGTCTCTAAGATCCTGGGTTATTGTTACTCCAAGGTATCTTAACTCCTTGGAGAGCTTCGCCCCTTGAGCTGCAATGTTCCAGGCCATGATTTCTGTCTTATCTTTGTTAACTTCATAGCCAGACAGATTCCCAAAAGCCTGAACTTCAATAAGTAGCTCGGGTAAAGTAAGATTGATGTTGGATGATAATAAAATCATGTCGTCAGCATACAGGGCTAGCTTCCTCATGAACCCATTTTCAACAAAGGGGATGATTTTTTCATTCTGCCTTAAACTCTGGGCCAAAGGCTCAATATACAAATAAAAAAAAAATGGGAGACAACGGGCACCCCTGCCTTGTACCGCGCTCTATTGTGACCGTCGCAGTGATGCTGCCATTGACCAAAATCTGAGCCCGGGGGGCTTTATATATTTTCTTAATGACCTCCCTAAAGATGTCACCAAAGCCAAAAGCCTTCAAAGCCCTATCCAGGCATTGCCAGTTGACTCAGTCAATGGTAATAATTGAAAGAGGGACGCCCTATGCAGTTGCCAGATCGATCGAACCAATTAAGGTATAAACCAAATCCAACATCTGCCTACCCGGAAGGAAGCCCTTTTGATCTTCATGGATTATCAGCCCCACGATCTTACAAAGCCGGGCATTCAGTATCCCTGCAAAGGTCTTATAATCGCAATTTAAGAATGATATTGGCCGGTAAGACTGGCATTGGGTCGGTTCCTTCCCGGGCTTCAAAATCAGTGAGATGACAGCCTCACTCCACGAGTCAGGTAAAGGAGAGGTGCCTCTTAGAATTTCATTAAATAGTTTCAGCCAGACCGGAATAATTTCGCCGATCAGTAAAGCGTAGATCTCAGTTGGAATCGCATCTGGTCCTGCAGCTTTCCCTTTCTTAGCTTTGTTGAGGACAGCAAGTATTTCATTCCCTGTTATATCTTGGGTAAGTATTTTTTGGCTATCCGAATTCAGCTTTGGGAGCTGTTTCCCAGCAAGTCTATGGTCTATAGCGTCTTCCTCAACCAATAAATCCTCCCGATATAAATCTTAAAAAATTTGATGAAAGCCTGCTCAATATCCCCTTTATCCTCCACAACTTGGCTACCCACTTTGATCTTGCTGATATAATTGCACAATCTATCTACTCTGCTCTTCATGGCGAGGAGTTTGCCACAATTCTCTCCCTGGTCGAAGTCCCTCATTTTGCTTACTTCCCACTTCTGAAGCATGATCTCTTCAGTTTGAAGTCTAAACCTCAGCTGGAGATCTTCGACCTTCCCTGTTGCAGGGATTCTGCACATACACAGAACTATGCGCAGGAAAACAAGACCATTGTGCCCGATTCACAGAACTAACAAGACAAAATCATAAACTTACTACCATTTTGGTATTCACAGAAGGCACTTACTCATTTTGGTATTCACAGAAGGCACTTACTCATTGATGAGTAAGTGCCTTCTGTGAATACAAAATGAGTAACTTACTCATTTTGAGTAAGTTACTCATTTTAGTATTCACAGAAGGCACTTACTCATCAATGAGTAAGTGCCTTCTGTGAATACTAAAATGAGTAACTTACTCATTTTGAGTAACTTACTCAATTTCAGGAAGAACTTTTAAAGCAGTGGCTATTATGTTCCATGATGGACCTAATACAACATCCGGACAGTATACTGTGTATTTAAAGTGCAATAAAGGATGGACACATTGCAATAATGCCCATTTGGAATTCAAATGTAGGTTGCCTTACAAATTACCAAATTCATATCTGATATTTTTGATGCCAAAGTTTTGAAAACGTAATTTGGCCTATTGGGAAGATGTGAACAAGAATTAACGTGTTTATTTTGAATATTTTCCATGCAAAAGTTCCGGAAACATTATTCGTCCTATTGGGAAGATGTGAACAATTAATGCATGGATTATTGTTTGTGCTAATTTATATTGCATTTTGAAAATTGTGTTTAGAAACAAGTAGTTTATATATTTGTTGTCTATATTATACGAGATGTAAATGAGAGTGTACATTTTACAAAATGTACTTGAGAGAAAGAAAAGACTTAGGGGCCGATTCCGATCTCGGTCGGAGGCGCACCTAACACCATTCGGTCGGGAAAAAAGCCATGCGAATGCCTGTTTCCCGACCGATCCGCACATTATTCCGAACGAGCAAGTACGATGCGCACAACAGCATAGACTCCGACCCAGTCGTACTCACCCAATCCAGGTCCTGTTCCCCGACCGAGCTGGATCTGTAAACGCAGAATCGAGTCGCACGGAAGCTAAAATGCAGCTCCGTCCGGCCGGACAAGTACGATGCGCTTCCCGTACGTGCCGAACCCGTCGCTACGCACGGCACGTCAAAGCATCCGGGAGAGGCGCACATAAGCTCCGATACGCGCCACAACACGATCCACGGCTACGAGACGAACATGCCAGCGACGAGGACGAGGCGAAGCAGCGAGAAAGACGAACGAGACGAACCAACCATGAATCCCATCGTGCCGAGCCTACCAATATTCTACATCTACTACCGGAACAGGCACGGACGCGTACGGCGCAGAAGGTAAGTCAGACACCAACCACAAAAACAAACTACACGTACCCGACATATCACACACACACAGAGGGATGCAAAATTACTTACACCAGCAACAGCAGCACCATAGGGGCGGGATGGCCATCACCAATGCCACATATACACATAGGGGCCCGGATGCCCACCACCACTACCACCCCTACCCAGGGGGTGCCAGATGCCTACCACTACTACCACCCTTACCCAGGGGGTGCCAGATGCCTACCACTACTACCACCACTACCCATGGGGTGCCAGATGCCTACCACCTCTACCACCTCTACCCATGGGGGTGCCAGATGCCTACCACTACTAATACCCTTACCCAGGGGGTGCCAGATGCCTACCACTACTACCACCCTTACCCAGGGGGTGCCAGATGCCTACCACTACTACCACCTCTACCCAGGGGGTGCCAGATGCCTACCACTACTACCACCTCTACCCAAGGGGTGCCAGATGCCTACCACTACTACCACCTCTACCCATGGGGGCTGGATGCCTACCACTACTACCACCCCTACCCAGGGGGTGCCAGATGCCTACCACTACTACCACCTCTACCCAGGGGGTGCCAGATGCCTACCACTACTACCACCACTACCAGGGGGTGCCAGATGCCTACCACTACTACCACCTCTACCCATGGGGGTGACAGATGCCTACCACTACTACCACCCTTACCCAGGGGGTGCCAGATGCCTACCACTACTACCACCCTTACCCAGGGGGTGCCAGATGCCTACCACTACTACCACCCTTACCCAGGGGGTGCCAGATGCCTACCACTACTACCACCACTACCCAGGGGGTGCCAGATGCCTACCACTACTACCACCTCTACCCATGGGGGGCTGGATGCCTACCAGTACTACCACCTCTACCCATGGGGGGCTGGATGCCTGTCACTACTACCACCTCTACCCAGGGGTGCCAGATGCCTACCATTACTACCACCTCTACCCATGGGGGCTGGATGCCTACCACTACTACCACCTCTACCCAGGGGGTGCCAGATGCCTACCACTACTACCACCTCTACCCAGGGGTGCCAGATGCCTACCACTACTACCACCTCTACCCAGGGGTGCCAGATGCCTACCACTACTACCACCTCTACCCATGGGGGGCTGGATGCCTACCACTACTACCACCCTTACCCAGGGGGTGCCAGATGCCTACCACTACTACCACCCTTACCCAGGGAGTGCCAGATGCCTACCACTACTACCACCTCTACCCAGGGGTGCCAGATGCCTACCACTACTACCACCCTTACCCAGGGGGTGCCAGATGCCTACCACTACTACCACCCCTACCCATGAGGGGCTGGATGCCTACCACCAACAACACCCCCACTCACAGGATGGCTAATACATGACACAACAAGCACACACCAACATAAAGAATGCAACAAAAAGACATCCCCCCAACACCATGACAAGCGTGTGTAGACTGTGTCAAATGCCTACAACACTGAACATGACTTTGAACATACAATGTGACCCCCTATCACATGTGCCACACATAAATGTGTGTGGCCCCCACAATGCAAGCAGGCCATGACCATTGTGGCAATGGGGTCCAAAACCCCATCATCACAGTGACCAAAATGTAAGTGTGGGGTCCATAGCTGAAGCACATCTTGAACATTGTGGCAATGGGGTCCAAACCCCCATCATCACAGTGACCAAAATGTAAGTGTGGGGTCCATAGCTGAAGCACATTTTGAACATTGTGGCAATGGGGTCCAAACCCCCATCATCACAGTGACCAAAATGTAAGTGTTGACAAAGAAAAAGCTGCAACTGCCAAACTGCATGGATGATTCCTGGTCACAGAACAACAAACACATCAGTGGCAAAGTAGTGCTTGTGTCCCATAGCAACATAGATTGGGGGAGGCAAACAGTGCAGTGCAAATAAGACATACCTTTGGCCATGTGCAGCCAAACATCACCCATGGGGGCTGACACTGTCAACAGTCATCAATGACACAATGACAGAAGTGACCATCAGAATGCAGACCCACATATTTGCACCAATGGGCACACAAATGCAGATACCCTGTGGAGACTGTAGATGTGAGGTGAACAGATACCATACCATGGCAGCAATGAGACACACAAACAATGATCATTGTGCTGACTGATGACCTAGGAGTCCCAGGGACAGCAGGGGAAACACACCAAACAACATACAGCCAATGGCACACTAAAGATATGCCAATGCAGTGGTGCAGATGCACAAACACAAACAGGCAGACCCACACTGCACACCAAACACAACAGGTGAGGGGGGTGCCAGTGTCCCCAGGCAACCACACAACACATGAGGAGGCCTGAATACCAATTACACAGATGTGCATACAGTGCCTCACAAAGGTAACTCATGGATCCAAATCCCCTATGTGGGCAATCAGGCATTGTCAGATGAGAGGGAGCACAAATCACACATGTCACACAAGCATGTAGAAACAGCAACTGACACAGCAAGACACAGAGACACCACAGCACTACCCCCAGGGCCCCCACAATGTGGTGACCCTGGTCTGCATTACAATACCACTGTGATGACAAAGCTAGATGTCGTTCACACTGTGAACCACAGTCATGTGTCCTGAGCAACAAACTACCATCACACCTACACAAGCACAAATCAATCAGCACGGCCAGTAAGCCAAGGCCAACATGGAGGCAGGGGTCTAGCCGGGCAACAACTCTCATCTGCACACACTCAACACCACACACCTCGACCTCCAACAATGTGCAGCAGTGAAGCTCACATGCACTGGTGACATTGCACATGCACCCATGACAATCCCAGGGGGGGTGGTGGGAAGCAAAGTGCAGACACACATCACACATGGCCACTCAACAAGACTCCTGAATGTCTGACGCACTGCACACTACGCTGTACATGGACCTGACGGCAATACCACACCAACCAATGGGATCCCAGCCACAGTCACACACTAATGAAGAAGCCAAGGTCACCCACAAAGAACACACATAGACAACTACCAACATTGCAGCCCTGACCCTGAGGAGTGCCAGCAGTCACACACACAACGTGTCACAACCAATGAAAGCTAACACAAACCGGAAATCACATTACAGGTGTAAACAACAAGTGCCAAGGGGAATCCTGACTGTGACCCATCAGCGTCTGCCCACAAACTCAGCCCTGACAGCAAACACACCTATGGGTGACACCCTGATGACCAGTAATGTGCCATGCACCCACATCACAGAGAACCCAGGGAGAAGACTTTGGGGGAACATAGGTCAACTCAGCAAGCATCACAAACAGGAACATCACTAGGGATCCCAGCATGCACAGCAATATGGAAGTGAACACACAGACATGCTCATACAACACACACCTTGGGCGCAGGCGATGTCACAGGAGTACACACTGCCATGAGGGGACTCCACTCCTGTGTGAGGAAAGCTGTGCCATATGTTGCCTCAGTAGGGCTCCATCATGTCAGCAGAACACTTGGTCACACAGTCAACAATTAGCACCAAATGAAGGCTCCCGTCACATCAGCCTGGTCATGGGAGTGTCAACGAAATCATCAGCACAGATCCAACACACATGTATAGCAAGTTGCACTGACAACACAGATGAGTCCTTCCCCATTGATGCCCAAACCTGCATGTCCAGTGGAGATGGCCACACGGTCAGGGAAGTAGACTAATTGAACAATGGCAAGCACAACAGATGTGCAGGGGTGGAAGCCACAGATGTGACATTGCTAATGTAAGTAGGAAATCCCATTGCCAAATATTGAAAACATTACACCCTCAGATGCTGCTAAGGATGACATGGATACACCACAGGATAGGACACAGTCCCCCTGGACCACATGGGTTCCTGCACAGTAACACTTCATTTTCATGAGACCAAATATCACCATCACTGCAGCAAGGGCATGCTTAGCATCATCAACATCATGTACATCAGAAGCAAAAGCACTAGAGAACAGAAAGTTGCTTTATTCAGCAAATGTGGGTTCAAAAGTTGAAGTCATGTAAAAAATAAACAAAGGCTAATGGCCAGTCCATCATGAAAGTCAAAACAGGGTGACAGTGGCAGATGTCACCCTACGCATGCCTGCACTGATAAAAACCAGGGACAATCCCCTCGGAGGGGCATACGGGGGGGCAGGCCAGGCACCGCAGGGACAGGATCAGGGCTCACCAGAAGGAGGCAGGGAAGGGGTGGTGGGTGCTGGAGAGCCATTGACAACTGCAGTGGAGCTGTCTGACATGGTGGGTGCCGGCACAACTGGGGGGCATGACTCAGATGGTGTGGGTGCCGGCACGACTGCAGTGGACCGTGCAGATGGAGTGGACAGGTTCGCCACTGCAGTGCAAAAGTCAGACAGGGTGGTAGTGGACTCCACTGCAGTGCCTACCTCCAGGGGAGGAGAATGGGGATCAGGTAAGGTGGGCAGGACAGAGGGGGAGGACACCCTCACCACACCAGTGGCACAGACAAGCGCAGCGGGGGATGTGGGGCCGGAAGAGCAAGTGGCAGGGGGAGAAGGCCTGATCCTTTTGGGGATGGTGTATCTGTGGGTGGGGGAACCTGGGGCAGGGTGTGGTGGGGGCACCTGTGGAGTGGGGGCCTGAGGGATGGAGGAAGGAGACTTGGTGCCTGAGCTGCAGGGCGGCGGCGGGGTCTTGCTCTTCCGGGTTCTGGGGGGACTTGCGGGTGGGGGCGTCAGTCGGTCTGCGCCTGGGGGAGGGTGTCCGGGTGCGAGGGGCACTCCACTCCATGTGGGTGGGCTTCCTCTTCCCCCTGAATGCTGTATCAGCTGGATCGGAGGGGAAGAGGCCGAGGTCACTGAGGAAGAGCCGCTGTGTCTTTGGGGTTGCAGGTGAGGCAAGGGAGGGGGCTTTGGAGGGAGAGGCAACTGAGGACTGCGCAGTGCTCGTGGATGCGTGTGTGTGTGCCTGGGCCCCATCCCCTGTGAGTGTGGTTTCAGTCCCCTGACTGTGCGTGCGTGTGCGTCTTGTTTGTGGCGTGTGTGTCTGTGTGCTGCTCGTGTCTGTGCTGGTGTGTGCCTGTGCCGGTGTGTGTGTGCTTGGGACAGGTAAGGTGCTGGGGAGTGTGGATGGGGCAGAGGCAGGAGGGGTGAGGGACTGTCGGAGGAGGGACACTGCTGCCATCAGGGAGGCGTCCATGGACCTATTGCCCCTCTGTAGGGCAGACATGCCCGATGAGATGCCCTCCATGAACGACACCAGCTGCGTCAACAGAGTGGTGTGTGCATGGAGGACACTCAGCATCGCTGTCTGCCCTACATGGAGCTGGCGAAGGAGGTACACAGACTCCTCACTCAGGGCAGCAGGGGACACAGGGGTAGGGGGTGCGGTGCCTGGCCCGAAGGAGACACGCTCCCGAACATGGGAGCCTCCACGGACCTCGGGAATGGGAGCCGATGGGAGGGCGGTGGTGGTGGTGGCGGGGACAGCAACACTAGCTGGGGTGTGGTGGCTGCTGACACCCGCCTCCATAAGGGAGTCATCCTCCGAGCTGCTGTGGTCCTCAGCTGAGGTGGATGGTGCTGAGGACTCCTCGGTGTGGCTCCCTGCCACTGGGTCCCTCCAACCACTCCTCGGCTGCTGACCCAGTCTGGCTCTGCGGCTCCTCCTGGTCCGTGGAGCTGTCCCCTCCTGTGGCCGTGGATGTATCTGCAATCAATAGGGAAACAGACAGACATCAGTCACCTGCACCGAACGCACACACCACAGTAAGTACAGCACATTACAGAGCAAGCCCTGGCATCCTTAGTTGTACATTGCTAAAAGTGCCCAAACAGAACAGGAGAAGCCAATTGTCAGTCTGATGGTCAACCATGGCACTCACATCCCACCTGGCCTTGCACCCATCTGTCTGGTGTCTGTTGGATGGCAATACCCCAGTGTGGACACATGCACCACCTACACAGTAGTTGGACAGTGCAGAGAACACGGTGAAGCATGTGAACATGCACACATCACGACTCTTGCCACTGAGTCAGTACAGGTGTCCAGATGAAAGGGATGCCCAGAGTCAAATAGGAAATGCATGTGATGCATACCAGCGACAGACACCATGATGCACCCATGTCCTGATAGCCATTGCCACAATGGTGTGCATGTAGCACATGTCACTCCCCTGCAGGATCACTCATAGGAAGTCACATGCCATGGCACAGGCATGCCTGCTAAGTCATACATCACTCTCTCCAGTCACATGGGCAGGGCAGCCAGACAACAACACTCTGCACTGTGTCACAATAGTAGGTCATGGGAATGCAAGTCCTGGAGCTGAACAAGTGCACATGTACATCCCGCACACACCACATCATCTGAACCCTTATCTGTCCAGGTCATACCGATTGGACATATGAAAGACCTGTAACACAACCCTCTGAACCTGAGCACCTCACAATCTGCTGTGAATGGGAAACAGCTGCCTGAACTTCACATTCGCATACCCCAGTCTGCCCGGTCAGGTGATCAAACACCTATGTGTCACACAAGTATCGTCTCCTATGGTCACATCTCCGGTGGCATGCTGAGCCCCAACCGAGAAACACCCCAGCAGTCCTGACAACGAAGCCACAGCACACTGACACAGAGGCAGACACCTGAGGGGACATATCACTGAGCACAACGTGTCAGCTGATACACGGGAGTGGGAGTACAGAGTGTATTGTATGGCCTGGAGTAGGCATGACTGTCCTGCCCCACATGAATGAGGGATGAGCCCTGGACAGTAGGCAGGTGGCTAAGTATGTGTGACACACGTAATATACACACTCCTGGGGCCCAAACATTGTTCCCACCCGCAGCATGGGTGTGTGCCAGATACCCCAGGCACATGTGGTGGATCAGCTCAGCAATTGGACCACATATCAAAGTAACACGCAGATTACATGTCAGAACACAGGCATTGTGTAAGCAATGGACCCACCCATGATGCCCACCACAGAGTTAGGGAAACAGATGCTGTCCCCCACCTTGAGTCAAGCAAACTGCAAGGACACAGTACCCAAGTGACGCAATTCCCTGACTGTAAGGGCCACACCTGGGTATCAGATGAGGAGTGGGCAGTGCACAATAGAGGGACATGGGTCCTGGACCACATGACTGATGTACTGTGGAAGTTTAACCAGGCCAGAGGAGGGCACATAGCATGGCAGACAAAGTTCACAATGCAGTCATGGACTCACCCCCTCCTTGCTGCTCTCTGGCCTTCAGCTGCCCATCCAGATCAGGGAAGACCACCGCCAGGATCCTGAGCATGTGGGGGTCAGGGTCCGGTGTCCGCCCCTCCTGCGAGGAGGCGACAGCTTCAGCTGGACCCGTGCGATCCTCCGGGTCCAGCCCCGAAGGTCCTGCCACCTCTTCTGGCAGTTGCGGATCCGGCGCTTGTAGACCCCCACGGATCTCACTGCCCGGACGATGGTCAGCCATATCTGCTGCTTCTGGTGGGCATCAACCTGTGAGGATGACAAAGTGAGAATGCCATTACTACACATGCAACATATCCGTGCATTACACAGTTGGATATACATGTCTCAATCACAGGGGCACATGATGTACACAGGCAGTGCAACGATGGCCATGGACAGTATGCCAGCAGTTACTACATAGTATCATTGCCTGGGAAGTAAAACCTTGTTTAAATGCACTGTCACTGCACTATACCTGTTCAGTGCATGTAACTACACACTATGGGGGGTGACAACTACTCAGTGAGCCTGCTAACCAGTGGCGTGCAGACTGTTAGCCTTGCTAGTCAGACAACATGCACATTTAGAAAGGCAGTGGACAGAACACTCACCTGCTCCCCTGCTTTCCCATACAGCTTGCTGTACTGTGGAAGGAGGCTGTCCAGCAGGGCCTGGTTCTCCTCAGTGCTGAAGGCTGGGGCTCTCTCCACAGTACGTGCCATTGCAGGGTCCAGAGGGTGCAGTTACAGCAGCAGTGGTGGTGGCAGATGTCGTCCTGGAGCATGTAGTGCAGGCAAGTGAGCTCTCAGGGGAACAGCCAGCATTATATGTGTGCTGCAGAGGCAGATACTGTCCCATATGTCCAAAGTGATAGGTCCAAGTCGTTTGCATCTTCTGAATCTAGCCAATCCATGGAATTGCACCACTTACACACGCCCACAGCATCCTTCAAAAGTTCAACTTCATGACACCCATGAATTTGCAACATTGTTGTGGGTGACCAACTGAATTTACAGCATCAGACTCGTTCAAAATTTGAAAACGCGTCCGTTGCCAGGCCAGGCCATAGAAAATGGGTGCGCACCGATCGGTCCATTGCTGTTCAACGCGTACCCAGGATACAACGCGTACCCGCACACATTGAATGCAATGGGCCGGCCGGGCACACGATCGGTCCATTGTTGTTCAACGCGTACCCAGGATACAACGCTTACCCACACACATTGAATGCAATGGGCCGGCCGGGCACACCGATCGGTCCATTGCTGATCAACGCGTACCCAGGATACAACGCGTACCCGCACACATTGAATGCAATGGGCCGGCCGGGCACACCGATCGGTCCATTGCTGATCAACGCGTACCCAGGATACAACGCGTACCCGCACAAATTGAATGCAATGGGCCGGCCGGGCACACCGATCGGTCCATTGCTGATCAACACGTACCCAGGATACAACGCGTACCCGCACACATTGAATGCAATGGGCCGGCCGGGCACACCGATCGGTCCATTGCTGTCCAACGCATATTGCGAATACAACGCGTACCAGCACACATTGAATGCAATGGCCAATGTGTGCGCAGCGATCGGTCCATTGCTGTCCAACGCGTATTGCGAATACAACACGTACCAGCACACATTGAATGCAATGGCCAATGTGTGCGCACCGATCGGTCCATTGCTGTCCAACGCGTACTGCGAATACAACGCGTACCAGCACACATTGAATGCAATGGCCAATGTGTGCGCAGCGATCGGTCCATTGCTGTCCAACGCGTATTGCGAATACAACGCGTACCAGCACACATTGAATGCAATGGCCAATGTGTGCGCACCGATCGGTCCATTGCTGTCCAACGCGTATTGCGAATACAACGCGTACCAGCACACATTGAATGCAATGGCCAATGTGTGCGCACCGATCGGTCCATTGCTGTCCAACGCGTATTGCGAATACAACGCGTACCAGCACACATTGAATGCAATGGCCAATGTGTGCGCACCGATCGGTCCATTGCTGTCCAACGCGTCCCTGTACAAGTCACTGGCATATGTCACCATGCCTGTCACAGGTGAACATATGCCAGCCACATGTACTTCCCAGGGAGTGAGGGGCACACCTACAACACCACAGCCTGTCCAAGCTGTATCCTAAGGCATGTAAGGCTGCATTACCTATTCCGTGTATGGGGGTGAACATGTTGTTCTGTGGGTGTCACTTGGGGGCAGCCACCCCCAGGCTGTGCACGTGTTCATGGGGACAGAATCCTTGGTGTTTTGTGTACATGACCACTGTGATGTGCAACTGTTCATATCTGAGCATGTGGCATGGTCACATTTCATGGTGGTGTATGTGTATGTCATGTCATATACCCCCTGAGTCCCATGTGGGACGGTATGTTTAACCCAGGTAAACCCATTGGCACAATAGTGATGGTCCTCCACAGTCTGTGTGCATGTTGTGTTTACAATGTCTCTGATTTCATGTGCACAATGGGAGACAGTCTCCACATCCACGTTGTTTGTGCATGGACTTTGATGTTGTGCGTGTGTGTGTCACAGACGTCCATGTCTGTCCTGCCGAGGCAACAGGGACCACTACCTGTGGGGGTCATGGTTGTTTTGCTGTGGTGTATACATGATACACCATGTCATGCCAGTGTCCATGTGGCAATACAGGGTCCCTGGGAATCTATCTGTCGTTGAGCTGTGATGGCTGGGGCACATCTGTCCTCACATGTCACTGTGGGGTGTGTTTGTAACGTGGCAGCAGGAGATGGGAACTGTGACACGGCCTCATGATATCCAATGGCACAACCTGGGACTTATTGATGCCACTTGTTGAACTGTGATGTTAGATGTTGGCCATGTATGTGCCATACATGTCCTTACGGAACTGCCCACATCATGTACTTGTGCCTCATAATGATGTATCATGTGATATTGAGTGTGTTCAATGCCACATATGTGGGGTGACGGACAATCTATCTTTCTTCACCATTCCCTGACCTGGCAACGATGGTGGAACGTGACAGCATCCGACGGTACCGCTTCACCAGGCAGCTGATTGAGGATTTGGCAGTGCGCTTGGCACCACATTTGCAACCTGGCCGGCCGTACCCTACAGCGCTGACCCCCTAGGTGAAGGTGATGGCAGCCCTACACTTCTTTGCCACCGGTACCTTTCAACACACTCTGGTGACTGCTGGTGGGATGTCACAGACCATGTTCAGCCATGTGCTCCGCGATGTTTTGGAGGCTATGTTGATATACCTGAACCAGTACATCTATTTCCCTAGACTCCAACAACTCACTGACGTGAAGAGTGACTTCTATGCCCTGGGGAGGATGCCGCATGTCATTGGCTCCATTGATGGGACACATGTGGCTTTGGTACCACCACAGGCCCAAGAGCAGGCATACAGGAACCGCAAACACTACCACTCGGTCAATGCACTGGTGGTCTGTCTTGCAGATATGAGCATCTCACACGTGTGTGCCCGTTTCCCCGGTTCTGCACACGATGCCTACGTGATGAGGAGTAGTCGCATCCCGAGGATGATGTCACAGATGCCGAACCAGCGTGCCTGGCTTGTTGGTGTGTACTGACTTTGTACCATTCTGTGTGTTCTGCAATGTAGTGTTCCACCCTCTTTTCCAACTCAGCTAATGTGCAATTGTCTGTATGTAGGTGACTCCGGATACCCCAACATGCCGTGGTTGCTGACGCCCCTCAGGAACCCTGTGACACCAGCCCAGATGCGCTACAATGAGGCACATGGTCGGACAAGGAGAGTGATTGAGCGGACATTTGGTCTCCTGAAGAGCCGCTTCCGCTGCCTGGACAAGACAGGAGGGGCCCTCCCATATGCCCCAGCAAAGGTGTGCAAGATTGTCATCGTCTGCTGCATGCTACACAACCTGGCAGTGCGGAAGGTGTTGCCTCTCATCCTGGATGACGATGACCAACATCCGCCACCTGTGGAGGATCCTGGCCTGGACCACGATGCCAGTGATGGTGATGGTGATGTCCGCACACAGCTCATCACCAACTTCTTCAGCTGAATGTGAGTATCCAGAGATGTCATGTCAATGATGTGAGTTTGCATGATATGTGTTGGTGGTGCTCTGGTGCTGTTTGAGTGTGTCCATGGGCTACATGACTGTATGCGTGTAGCGATGTGTCCTTACAGGTAGTCTGTACTCCCCAACAGTGTTGACATGCTAACTTGGTTCTGGGTGGGTATCTTGTGACATGTATTGGGCATGAGTATTGCAGTTCTGTCCTGTTCTTCAGTGCTTTTGACTGTGTGTCATTTCTGTCCTTCACAGGGTACTTTCAGAGTCGTTTGGTCAACTGTGATCCCCGACACCGTGATTCGACTTCCAGGGTGGTAGCTGTCGTGTCCCTACAGGTGATGTGCGCCACACCCATGGACTTCCTTCCTTCTACACTTGTTGACTGTGTGCCCGCTGCCAGATGGGATTACCTTGCATCTGTAGTGGTTACAACATGTAGCAAATGTGTAATAAACCTGTGCTTCACTTTGTGATGTGCGTTGTCTGTGGTCACACATTTGACTGACATTTGCTTACTGCACCAGTGGGCTAGTTGAATAGGTGTTGTGTCTGTGCATTGCACCGTATTTCCTGGCAACATCAGTGTAGGCAATGAGTCAGATGGCCTAGGTGTGTATTTGTTGTGTAGCCCTGGTGGTGTGTCTCCCTCATATGTGTCACGTTGCCATGACTCACATGCCTGTGTTGTACTAGCTGTAGCAGTTAGCATGCACAGTGTAATTTCGCTGGTCATCATCTCCATGACAGAAACCACGTTGGAATCACGACAGAGGCAGGTATGGTGTATTAGTATGTTTATTGTCATACATGTGTGTGAATAGTGCACAGGATGGTGAGTGCTGTACATTTTGATTGCAATCCAAAGTTCCTATATGAATTGGAAGTCCTGGTAGCAGAAATGTCCTGTATCAAGTCCACAGTCATCTGAGACATTGGTCCAACTTGTACTCCCCATGTCATGTGGGGAGTTGTGTTGCAGTCAACAGGGTGAACAGTTTGCGCACAAAGGTGATTATCCAGAACAGGTTTTGGCTTCCTGGGGGTTGCACATGGCCATCGGCCTCTCAGTTGCCCCTCCTCGGACGACCCCTCTTCTTTGGGGAGGGACCCTCAAGTGCAGGCTGCTGCGGTGCAGAGGACTCTCCGCCAGAGTCATCCTCCCTCCCTGTGGCAGTTGCAGTTGTTTCAGCACCAGATGTTGTGGGCACACAGGGAGGTGTTGACTGGTTGCTGCTCATCTGGCGGAGGCATTGTAATATGTCCCTATGCACCGCCGTCATCTCTTGTAGTGTGTCCCACTTGGACTCCACGCGAGACATGTGTGAGTCCAAGCGGGCATGATGGGCAGCCTGCTGCTGTTTAATGTCCCTGAGGAGCCCCACTACCTGGCTGAGCTCTCCGGTGCTGGACTGGTATGCATCGGCTATGCGTGCCAGTTGTGGGTCATCATGCAGTCCAGACCCCTCTGCGATCAGCGACTTATGTCTCCCACCCCTCCCACCACCCCTGGCGACACGTGCAGTACCTGAGGTGGCACGCACAGGTGACCCTGGGCCCCCTTTGGGGTTGTTGGTGGTGTTGGTGTCCATGGCCCCACGTTGGTCCAGGGTCCCTGTGCTGGTGGTGCTCCTTGTTCTGTCCATGTCGGCAGGGGTGGTATGTGTGTTGACAGTCGTTGGAGGGGTGGGTGCAGGGGGTGCAGCTGGTGGTCCTGCTGGTGCTGCATGATGACTTGCTCCGGAGGTGCCAGGTAGGTCTTCTTCATCCGAGGAGGGCAGAGGCTGTTCCACACCAGTGAGCTCCGTATCCTCTTGAGCCTGGGACGGGGAATCCTCAGCGTCTGCTGCTGTGTCCCCATCATCACCTATTTTTGGGAGACACACACATTGTATGTTATGTTTCTGCAGGCATCAATGGTTGACACACCTGACAGTTGTGACTGTGCCTCTGGATGCGGGCCTGTACATTGCATTGTCCTAAGTTGTCACAGTCAGAGGTTGATATTGGTGTAGCACATTGTCCTGCATTATTTGGGCATTTCTATGTGAATGTTGGGGTGTGTACATGGTCTGCATTGGTTGTATTTGGTTGACATCCGGCCCTCCTTCCCACCCAGCCAGATATTCCACCATGGAACGTGCTTCCATTGCAGGGAGTGCAAGTTGTCTTTCAGGATGTCAGTCAGTGGTGTCCTGCTGTTGGTTGGTGCACAGTTGCCAACAGGGCCTTGTGCTCCCCGCAGCAGTAGCCAGTGTCAGCCATCTTGTCAGTTGTTTTCCACTCCCTGTGATGTGCGCATGGTTCAGGGTGGTGTTGATGGGACAGTTGTGGGGGTGACCAATATCTGTGACTACCACTCCCATCATGCTATTGCCTCCACCCCACTTCCCAGCATGCCCATACTTACTTGCTTTTGGGTGGACTTCACTGTGTGTGAGTGTGAGAGCAATGGCAAGATGGCTGACAGTGGTGTCCTGCTGTTAGTTGGTGGCCAGTTCCCAGCATGGCCTTGTGCTCCCCACAACATAGCACCAGTGTCAGACATCTTTGATGGGGCTTTCCACTCCCTGTGATGTGAGCATGGTTCAGGGTGGTGTTGATGGGCCAATTGTGAGGGTGACCAATATCTGTGACTCCAACTCCCATCATGCTATTGCCTACACCCCCCTTCCCAGAATGCCCATACTTCCTTCCTTTTGAGTGGACTTCACTGTGTGTGAGTGTGACAGCAATGGCAAGATGGCTGACGATGTGGTCCTGTTGTTTGTTGGTGCCCAGTTCCCAGCAGGGCCTTGTGCTCCCCACAGCTGAGGCCAGTGTCAGACATCTTTGAAGTGGCTTTTCACTCCCTGTGAGGTGTGCATGCTTCAGTGCTAGCTTGCTGGGCCATGTGGGTGGGGGATGTTGAGCTGTGACTACCACTCCCATCATGCTATTGCCTACACCCCCTTCCCAGCATGCCCATACTTCCTTCCTTTTGACTCTGCTTCCCTGTGGGGTAGTGTGCCTGTGCTGACAGGATGGCTGACAGTGTTGTCCTGGCAGTTGTTTGGCTACAAGTCCCAAGAGTGTCCCTGTGCTTCACACAGCATAACCCAGGGTGGTGGTTCTTTGTGGGATATTCAATTAGGGTGTGAGGCATTGCATTCTCCCAGGTGGGTTATGTGGAGTTAGTGTTGAGGGGGTGTGTGAGGAGAACTGCTTGTAACTATGGTCAGTGCTGTGAATCCTCCTTCCCACCCAGCCAGATATCCCACCATGGAACGTGCTTCCATTGCAGGGAGTGCAAGTTGGCTTTCAGGATGTCATCAGTGGTGTCCTGCTGTTGGTTGGTGGCCAGTTCCCAGCATGGCCTTGTGCTCCCCACAACAGAGCACCAGTGTCAGACATCTTTGATGGGGCTTTCCACTCTCTGTGAGGTGTGCATGCTTGAGTGTGAGCTTGCTGGGCCATGTGGGTGGGGGATGTTGAGCTGTGACTACCACTCCCATCATGCTATTGCCTCCACCCCCCTTCCCAGCATGCCCATGCTTCCTTCCTTTTGACTCTGCTTCCCTGTGGGGTTGTGTGCCTGTGCTGACAAGATGGCTGACAGTGTTATCCTGGGGTTAGTTTTGCTACAAGTCCCATGTGTGTCCCTGTGCTTCACTCAGCATGACCCAGGGTTGTGGTTCTTTGTGGGATATTTGATTGGAGTGTGAGGCAATGCATTCTCCCAGGTGAGTTGTGTGGAGTTTGTGTTAGGGGTGTGTGTGAGTGGAGCAGCTGGTAACTATGGTCAGGGCTGTGAGTCCTCCTTCCCACCCAGCCAGATATCCCACCATGGAACGTGCTTCCATTGCAGGGAGTGCAAGTTGTCTTTCAGGATGTCAGTCAGTGGTGTCCTGCTGTTGGTCGGTGCACAGTTGCCAGCAGGGCCTTGTGCTCCCCACAGCAGTAGCCAGTGTCAGCCATCTTGTCAGTTCTTTTCCACTCCCTGTGATGTGCACATGGGTCAGGGTGGTGTTGATGGGACAGTTGTGAGGGTGAGCAATATCTGTGACTACCACTCCCATCATGCTATTGCCTCCACCCCCCTTCCCAGAATGCCCATACTTCCTTCCTTTTGAGTGTACTTCACTGTGTGTGAGTGTGACAGCAATGGCAAGATGGCTGACAGTGGTGTCCTGCTGTTGGTTGGTGCCCAGTTCCCAGCAGGGCCTTGTGCTCCCCACAACATTGCACCAGTGTCAGACATCTTTGATGTGGCTTTTGACTCCCTTGAGGTATGCATGCTTGGGTGTGATCTTGCTGGGCCATGTGGGTGGGGGATGTTGGTCTGTGACTACCACTCCCATCATGCTTTTGCCTCCACCCCCCTTCCCAGAATGCCCATGCTTCCTTCCTTTTGACTCTGCTTCCCTGTGGGGTTGTGTGCCTGTGCTGACAAGATGGCTGACAGTGTTATCGTGGGGTTAGTTTTGCTACAAGTCCCATGTGTGTCCCTGTGCTTCACACAGCATGACCCAGGGTTGTGGTTCTTTGTGGGATATTTGATTTGTGTGTTTGAGGCAATGCATTCTCCCAGGTGAGTTGTGTGTAGTTTGTGTTAAGGGGGTGTGTGTGAAAAGCTGCTTGTTCATATGGTCTGAGGTGTCAGTCCTCCTTCCCACCCAGCCAGATATCCCACCATGGAACGTGCTTCTATTGCAGGGAGTGCAAGTTGTCTTTCAGGATGTCAGTCAGTGGAGTCCTGCTGTTGGTTGGTGCACAGTTCCCTGCAGGGCCTTGTGCTCCCCACAGCAGTAGCCAGTGTCAGCCATCTTGTCAGTTGTTTTCCACTCCCTGTGATGTGGGCATGGTTCATGGTGGTGTTGATGTGCGCATTGTGAGGGTGGGCAATATCTGTGACTACGACTCCCATGATGCTATTGGCTACACTGACTTGCCCAGCATACACAGAATTCCTTCCTTTCAGTGGGCTTCACTGTGAGGTGGTGTTGTAGTGGTGGCTACATGTCTGGATGTGTTTGTTAGTTATATTTGTGCCACTGCCTAGCTGTAGTTGTAGTTGTGTTTGTACATGTGATGACACAGTTACATATCACTATGAGATGGCATGTGTTGTGTTTATCTGACTGACATACACATTTTGGGATGATTCTGTTCTGGTTGGTGTGTATTTGCTAAGGGTGCATGGTTTGACTCTCGCCTTGACAGTGATGTGTGTGTATTGTCGCACAATATTGTGTACATTTGTTGTGTACTCACCAGGCTCTGGGATGTTTTCTAGTCCATATACGCTCACTGGTGGTAGGATGGCCCGCACCTTCTCCTCCCAGGGCCTGAGGTATACTGGTTTGGCAGGAGGGCCACTGCCGGTGTTTTGGCTCAAGAGGTAGTCCTTCTTCAACAGCTCCCTGACCCTCCTGCGCACGTCATACCACCTGTTCTGGATGTCTACCTTTGTGCGCAAACATGGTGATTGTGCGTTCACCCTGTCGACGATCCTCTCCCACATCTTGGTTTTCTGCGACATGGGTGTCTGTTGGACCAGTGTACCAAACAGCTGTGGCTCTACCCTGAGGATCTCATCTACCAGGACTTCCAATTCACTATCTAGGAACTTATGATTCTTCTTTGGGGGCATGGTGATGGGTGGTGATGGTGAGTGATGTGTGTGTTGGTGTGCAGGTGAAGGTGTGTGAGTGTGTGTTTTGCTGGGTGTATGTGAGGGTGCTATTTGTTGAGGTGCTGATGGTGTGTGGCTTGTGTGATGGATGAGCTGTGGGTGTGTGGTTGCTGTCTGTTGAGTGCTGGCAGGTAATTTGAATTTGCAAAGGATCATGGTAGGGATTTGTGTCCTTTATATGGGTGGAGTTGTGGGTATGTCTTTGTTCCCTGCCCCCCCCAGTATTTATTGGCTTTGTAATTGCTTGTTTGGCCTTTTTTTGTGTATTTTCCCTTTGTACTTTTTGTGCATGTAGGAGACGTTCTTGTGACCGAGTCGGACCCTGCAGTTGTCTCGTACGAGCTTCTCCGAGTCGTTCACGCTGTGTTTGTGCTGTTTTTTATGCTGCGTACGCGTCGGTCGCGGTGTTTTGGGTTGCTTCGGCTCGCAGTTTTGTATGCATGTCGGTCGTACGGCTTGTCCTCCGTGCGACTCGGTCGTGTTTTCCACGCGTTGCATCATACTTGGCGGGTAGGAGTTCGCGGGTACGTTTCGTTCGGGATTGTTCCAGGTGCGTGTCGGTCGGTTCGATTCGCGTGTTTTTCCGGCCGGATTGCTGTTTTCCGCGCGGCTCGGTCGTTCGGCTTGTGTTCCGTACGAGTCGGTCGGGTTTTGCACGCTTCTCATCGTACTTTGCGGGTCGGGCTGCACCGGTACGTGTCGGTCGGATAGAATTTCGGCTCCGAGTCGGTTGGTACGTTTTCCGGCCCGAATCGGAATAGACCCCTTAATGTAGTTGAAGAATGTAATTAGGAAACTGTAGATAGGTAAACACATAGTTACACATGTTCTAAATAGTGCTCAACGCTGATTTTTTTTTTTTTTTTTACAATCTCGTTGATTGTTTTTTTCCCTGCTGGTGTATGATGATATTACATTGAAATCACTGTGTATGGTGAAATTCAGTAGAATCTGAGAACAGCAAGAAAGGGAAACTGAAAATGTTATGTTATTCTAAAATTATGTTGTATTCTTAAAAGTATAATATTATATTTGATTACAGTTTTTCTTCTTCTTTTTTACAGAAGGTAATGGTGAAGTTTGAAAAGATTTTAAATTCAGTTTACAACAAAACTACTATAAAATAGTTCCATTGAGTTTTGTATCTACATTAGTAAAAAAGGTAAGAAAAAAAAATATAATATGCATGATATTGTGAAATAATGTTTAGAGCAGTTTTACTGCACTCATCCATTCCCTCAAACACTACACATGCACTCATATATGCACTCAGGCACTATTCCCACACTCATTCAATTGACCGAGGCACTACCCATATACTGGTAGAATCACCCAGGCACTACCCATGCACTCATGCAATCACTCACACACTATCCATGTACTTATCCATGCACTCAGGCACTACCTTTGCACTCATGCAGTCACCCAGGCACTACCCATATACTCATCCTTGCACTCAGGCACTACCCTTGCATTTTTGCATTTACTCAGGCATTACACATACACTCCTCCAATCACCCAGACAGTAGCTATGTACTCATGCAATAACCCAGGCACTACCGATGCACTCATTCATTCTGTCAAATACTACCCATGCACTCATGGATGCCCTCAGGCGCTACCCCTGTACTCATGCAATCACACAGGCAGTACCCATGCACTCCTTCAATCGCCCAAGCACTAGCCTTGCTGTCATGCAATCTCCCAGGTAGTACCCATGGAGTCATGCAATCACCTAGGCACTACACATGCACTCATCCGTGCACTTAGGCACTACCATTGCACCCTTGCATTCACTCAGGCAGTACACATGCACTCCTCCAATCACCCAGGCAGTAGCCATGCACTCATACAATCACCCAGGCACTACCCATGCACTCATCCATGCACTCAGGCACTACCCCTGCACTCATGCAATCACCCAAGCACTACCCATGCACTCCTCCAATCATCAATGCACTACCCCTGCACTCATTCAATCACCCAGGCACTACCCTTGCACTTATCTATTCTGTCAAATACTATTCATGCACTCATGTATGCCCTCAGGCGCTACCCCTGTACTCATGCAATCTCACAGGCACTACCCATGCACTCCTTCAGTCACCCAGATACTACCCATGCACTCATGCAATCACTCAGGCACTACCCATGCACTCACGTGTGTACTCAGGCACTACCCTTGCACTCTTGCATTCACTCAGGCAGTACACATGCACTCCTCCAATCACCCAGGCAGTAGCCATGCACTCATACAATCACCCAGGCACTACTCATGCACTCGTCCATTCTGTCAAATACTGCCCATGCACTCATCCATGCCCTAAGGTACTACTCCTGCACTCATTCAATCACCCAGACACTACCCATGCACTCCTCCAATCATACAAGCACTACCCATGCATTCATGAAATCACTTAGGCACTACTCATGCACTCGTCCATGCACTCAGGCACTGTCCCTGCACTCATGCAATCATCCAAACAGTACTCATGCACTCCTCCAATCACCCAGACACTACCCATGCACTCATGCAATCACTCAGGCACTACCCCTGTACCCTTGCATTCACTCAGGCAGTACACATGCACTCTTCCAATTACCCAGGCAGTACCCATGCACTCATGCAATCACCAAGCACTACCCATGCGCTCATCCATTCTCTCAAACACTACTAATGCACTCATCAATGCCCTCAGGCGCTACCCCTACACTCATGCAATCACACAGGCACTAACCAGGCACTCCTTCAATCATTCAGGCACTATCCATGCACTCATGCAATCACTCAGGTTCTATTCATGCATTTATCCATGCACTCAGGCACTACCCATGCACTCTTGCAATCAGTCAGACAATACACATGCACTCCCCTAATCACCCAAGCACTACCCCTGCACTCTTGCAATCAGTCAGACAATACACATGCACTCCTCCAATCACGCAGGCACTATCCCTACACTCATGCAATCACCCAGGCACTACCCAAGCACTCCTCCAATCACCCAGGCAATACTACTACACTTATGCAATCACCCAGGCACTACCCTTACACTCCTCCAATCACTCAAGCAGTTCTATTGCAGTTATGCAATCACTCAAGCAGTACTGTTATACTCATCCATTCATTCAGGCAGTACCTATGCACTCCTCCAATTACTCATCCACTACCCTTCCACTCATGCAATCACCTAGGCACTACCTATACACTCCTCCAATCACCCAGGTACTACCCATGCACTCATGCAATAACCCAGGCACTACCCTTGCACTCCTCTAATCACCCAGGGACTACCCATGCACTCATTCATGCACTGAGGCAGTATGTATGCACTCCTTCAATCACCCAAGCACTACCTCTAAACTAATGCAATCACTCAGACACTACCCATGCACTCCTTCAATAACCCAGGCACTACCCATGCACTCCTCTAAACACACAGGCACTAACCATGTACTCATAAAATCACCCAGACACTACCCATTCACTCCCCTAATCACCCAAGCACTACCCCTGCACTCATGCAATTATCCAGGCACTATCAATGCACTCCTCCAATCCCCCAGGCAATACTTTTGCACTCATGCAATCACCCAGGCACTACCCTTGCACTCCTCCAATCACTCAAGCAGTTCTATTGCTGTCATGCAATCACTCAAGCAGTACTGTTAAACTCATCCATTCACTCAGGCAATACCTATGCACTCCTCCAATTAACCAGCCACTACCCTTCCACTCATGCATTCACCTAGAAACTACCTATGCACTCCTCCAATCACCTAGGTACTACCCATGCACTCATGCAATAACCCGGCACTACCCTTGCACTCCTCCAATCACCCAGGGACTGCCAATGTACTCATTCATGCACTGAGGCAGTATGTAATACGTATGCACTCCTTCAATCACCCAGCCACTACCTCTGCACTCCTTCAATAAACCAGGCACTCCCTATGCACTTATGTAATCACCCAGGCACCACCCATGCACTCCTCTAAACACACAGGCACTACCCATGTACTCATAAAATCACCCAAACACTACCCATGCACTCCTCTAATCAGCCAGGCACTACTCCTGCACTCATGCAATCACCCAGGCACTACCTATGTACTCCTCCAATTACCCAGTCACTACCCTTGCACTCATGCAAAAACCTAGGCACTACCTATGCACTCCTCCAATCACCCAGGTTCTACCCATGCACTCATGCAATAACCCAGGCACTACCCTTGTACTCCTTCAATCATCCAGGGCTACACATGCAATCATTCATGCACTAAGGCAGTATGTATGCACTCATTCAATAACCCAGGCACTACCCATACACTCATGTAGTCATCCAGGCACTATCCATGCACTCCTCTAAACACACAGGCACTATCCATGTACTCATAAAATCACCCAAACACTACCCATGCACTCCTCAAATCACCCAGGCAATACTACTACACTTATGAAATCACCCAGGCACTACCCTTGCACTTGTCCAATCACTCAAGCAGTTCTATAGCAGTCATGCAATCACTCAAGCAGTACTGTTACACTCATCCATTCACCCACCCAGTACCTATGCACTTCTCCAATTACCCATCCACTACCCTTCCACTCATGCAATCTCCTAGGCACTTCCTATGCACTCCTTCAATCACCCAGGAACTACCCATGCACCCATGCAATAACCCAGGCACTACCCTTGCACTCCTTCAATCATCCAGGGCTACACATGCAATCATTCATGCACTAAAGCAGTATGTATGTACTCATTCAATCAGCCAGGCACTACCTTTGCAATCATGCATTCACTCAGACACTACCCATGCACTCCTTCAATAACCCAGGCACTACCCATACACTCATGTAATCATCCAGGCATTATCCATGCACTCCTCTAAACACACAGGCTCTACCCATGTACTCATAAAATCACCCAGACACTACCCATGCACTTCTCTAATCATCCAGGCACTACCCCTGCACTAATTCAATCACCCAGGCACTACATATGCATTCCTCCAATCACCCAGGCAATACTACTACACTTATGAAATCACCCAGGCACTACCCTTGCACTTGTCCAATCACTCAAGCAGTTCTATAGCAGTCATGCAATCACTCAAGCAGTACTGTTACACTCATCCATTCACCCACCCAGTACCTATGCACTTCTCCAATTACCCAGTCACTACCCTTGCACTCATGCAATCACCTAGGCACTACCTATGCACTCCTCCAATCAGCCAGGTTCTACCCATGCACTCATGCAATAACCCAGGCACTAGAAAAGGCTATAGGGAACCTCTAAACTGACCTACATTACTTTTATTAATGGCCAAAAGGCTCATTCCAAAAAACATATCCCAGATGATTATCTTGCAAGATAAATGATTCAAAAACTATATTTTATTACATATAAAAAATATATTTATTTACATTTTTTTCTTTTTTTAAATGTATATTCAATTTCTTTTTATAAATAAACATTCATATAAATACACAGAATACCATCACATTTGTCACAGAAAAACAAGCAGTGTTTTAGTGCAAATCCATTGTCAAAAATGTAAGCAATTAACATCAATACATAAGTGCATCTGTCACCATGACTACAAAGTTTGCTTGTTGAAGCAGTTCAACTGAACAATATGTGATATAGTAACCAATGCAAAATTAAATACCTTAATTCACAAATATAAAAAATAACCCAACACACATCCATCAAACCTACAGTCTCACCATTCGAACCTGCTCAGCCATACTAACACGAATACAACATAAAACAACCATTTGCCATTTGAGGGATCCTATAAACGTTGACAGAGACACTTCAAGTTTTAAATTTATTGCACAATTGCGTCCCATCAATTTCTTCTCCTGTGGGTCTCAGAGAGGATTCCCATATATCTAATAAGTGGTCTACGCACGTTTCGGTGGAACCATAAATTAAGCCACCTTCATCAGGACCAATTATAAGTACTATTAATCTCAAAAGACAGTGGGCCGGGGTTGTCTATAAAAATAATAACAACAATAAATTTATTGAGCAAAAAATTATAATCAAGGGGAAGTTTAACAGTAGTAATAATACAAAACAATTTTATAAGGATATAAATTTACTTTATACATAGTTTTACCCATGATAGTGTGATAGGACAGATCTGACCAAAGTGCTTCCTCTGGTACTCATTGGCAATTGCCACATGCATGCCGATAAAATGAAATAAATTAAAATAGAATAATAGTGCCTTCACCAAAAGACTTTATCTGCAGAGAATTCTATAAGAACAGTTTAGCCCGTGAGAAAGATCTCAGAAATAGTGTGACAATACAGATAGAATTTGCACCTGAGAAGATCTATTTAGCTCCCATTAAATGGAGATTGCTACTTATAGGTCAAAGATCATGGAGGACCCTCAGTTGGCGCGGTCCGATAATACGTCAGGCTGATTATATCTAAAAAGTAAAATTATATAAATGTAAACTATCCTACATGAATGGCAAGCTCTAGTGTGCCTAGATATGTATATGATATCTCACCCTGATTTGCATGCTGAGGGGGTGTCCGACTACAGTCGTATTCCAGTACTAATAGACCAATGCCGATTTAGCTCGTAGTCCAATTAGGTCGTCCTAGACTACAAAATGAATAACCAGAGCTCAATATAAAGCACAGAAAGTATATGTTTTCATAATATATTGCACTAAAGAAATAACTGATTATTTTATACATAAATATTAACGGCATGAATGGATATAGGTTAGAATCAAACCCAATTCATTCCCGTAATGTGACTCACAGGCAAAGGAACAAATCTCTATTTAAGTGCTAATCGATAGAGAGAATAAAATAATACATCAGTTTTTATACCGAAGTGCAATATTACCAAACACATGATACCAAATGAAGGCAGGGGAGCTCCTAAACATGCCGCTCTGATGTTATATAAGGAACAATCTGTATGCGTTAAGTTGAAACTACATGCTTACGTAACGACTTACTATCTCCAAATAGTTTGGGACGGCTAAAGCTCAGCAGGTAGGAAATGCACCAAATTTTTTTTTTTTAGAAACACAAAATACGTATATGCCAATTCTGAGGCAATATACACATGTATGCCAAAAAGGCTACATAGGTTCATGCTCAAATAACCCTAGGTTATTTACATGTTTGAAACAGGAGGAATGTATCCAAAATAGAGTTTACTAAAACCCACTGATAATCAGACATAAACCCTCCAGTTCTTATACAGAGTTACACGGCTAGCAAGAAAACATACCGTATAATTTAGTGTAAGCTGTTCTGTGCATCCACAAACATGTGGCTTCAGCGTTTCCCCATAAATCCTAAGGACATACAGATGACTTCCTTATTTATCGCGCATGCGAAAAGCATGCAATGATGTCTCGCGATGATACGATTTCAAAATACCCACGGTGCCGGAACTCGCATTGTGGTCATATATATCCGCCATATTGAAATTGACTTAAACGGGATAGGTCCATGGTCTGGCGTGCCCTAATAACTAAATCTCAAATTGCGTAAATTACAAAAAACTGGTGTTCCTCTATTATATTATATCCGCTATATTAAGGTAGCTAAAAAAGGAAACAAATAGAAAAAATGAAAAGGATGGTAAGCTACCTCTGTATAACCTATGGGCTTGCTGATAGCTTCCTTGTTTCTGACATATACGCTAACCGCGCAACAATGTATCGCAGTGATACAGACTCGACATATCTACGGAACCAGGAACTAATGTTATTAACCCGTTTATCCCCGCCATATTAGAATGGCTTAAAGAGGGATAGGGGCATGGGGGCGACCTGTGCCCCTAGTTTGGCATGTTTATATGTTGGTGATTTTGAGGAACGCCATATATATAACGAGCTGGCTCTGTTCTATGAAAATGTGCTAGAGTGGCATCATTTCATAGGCGATGTATTCTTTATCTGGGATGATCCAACTAACCTCCTAGCTGAGTTTCTTATCTGGTTAAATCTGGCAGATGAGAATTTGAAATTTACTGCCCACCAGAGTAAGGAGAGGGTGGACTATTTGGATATTACAATAAAAGCAAATGGGGGAGATTGGCGGTGGAGTTATATACCAAGCCAATGGCAAAGAATACTCTACTCCATTACACCGGGTTCCACCCTAAATAACAAAAGGATAATATCCCTTTTAGTCAGTTTCTCCGTTTACTGAGAAATTGTACAGATCTTAATGACTTTTATGCACATTCAGAAGTATTGAAAACAAAATTAAAAGACAGAGGATACCCAAAAACTCATATCTCATTCGTTCAAACGAGCCAGGTTTTACGACCGAGATGCGATGTTGAATAGATCTAAAAAGGAACAAGAAATGTCTAGGGTTGTATTTGTTAGCCAGTTTTATGGCATCAGTAACAAAATAAAAAATGTAGTAAATAAACATTGAAATATTCTTATTGATGAAGAAGACATTAAATTGAAAAAACCTTTGTTTGCCTACAAGAAAAATACTAATTTACGGAAACCAGCTGGTTCATACATATAGAGAGGAACCAAAAAATAGACAAAAAACGCTGGATACACAGTGGCAAAAGGCAATACGCGCTGTGGCAATTGCTTGATGTGTGCTCAATGTATTGTGGCTAAGAAGGTGACACACAATGGTAGAACGATAGTGGCCCCTACTTTAAGCAATTGCCGCCGCAAGAATGTGATATACTTATTGCATTGCCCATGTGGCTTAGCCTACGTGGGTGAAACGGGTCGTGAACTCAGGGTTAGATTGGCTGAACATAAATCAGCAATTAAAACTAAGAAGCTCAATGCTCCATTAGTGTCCCACTTTTTGGAGTGTGGACATACACAGATTTCGTATGGTTTGTTTTGGAAAGAGTTAATATAAACAAAAGAGGTGGCAACTTGGAGGAGAAGCGAAAAGCAAGAGAACAATGGTACATATCTGTCTTTAATACTATACGACAGGGTCTCAATGCAAGAGAAGAGTGGGAAAAACTGGTTAAATAGTGATATTGAACTATTGTTCTAGACTGTACTTCACAACATGAGAGGGAATAAAATAGCTTGTTCGTTTTGCTGATGCCATTGTTTAATTATATAGTTCAATATTTCAGTCCAATTAAAAAAACCGAATCATGTAAGAACCATTGCGAACATCTACATAATGATCACTATGATGAAGAGGCAATTCACCATTTATTTGTTTGTAATAGAATCTGAATAGAAAGGGAGTTATGGGGCAATTTCTGCATTCTGAGGGAGTTAAAATGGGCTGATAATGAAAGGGTGTCTATTTGTCCCAAATATTTGCACATTCACCAGAATGGCATGATTTACCTAAACTAATTGTACTGAGGTTTCGACCATTGTAATGTTGAGTAACAAACCCACCATAAGATGGCAGCCGCTATATAGGTGTTGCCGTCAACTATGTTTACCAAAGCGGGAAGTGGCTTTGAGGTTAATTAACCCACTACAAGATGGCAGCCGCTATATAGGTGTTGCCGTCAACTATGTTTACATAAAGTTGGAAGTGGTTAAGAGGGATGAAGTACGAAGATCTTGTACTTTCCCCACACTAAGATGGCAGCCACGGGTGATTAACACAAGTCCAACTTTGATTTTTATAACTCCAATTTGGCGCGCTTCTGTTGATGCCGGAAGGCTTTTAAATGGCCTCGGAAATAGATTCACAAACAACGAAAACGGAGCACGCACGGAGATTTTTGAGTCCCGGTAAGCTGTACGATGGGAGTGTGTTTTTGAGCATATGCAGTGGTTGCAATGCATTGATTTGAAAATAGGGTGGGGATAGATAATATCGTACGGATTGTTACTCAATGTGAAGAAGTCCTGTGGGTTTAATCTTTGGGACCTTAGTGGGCCCTCGGGGTGACTGTAATATCGTTGCCCGCTTTATGTTAAAGTAAAGAGATGAAGCGTTCCGATTCAATATCGGCATATAGCTTAAATTTGAAGTGAGGGCAATTAAAAAAGTTTCTAAAATGAATTAAAAAATGAATAGTAAGAATGGATAGGATGGTCGCGCGCACCGCGACTCAAAATGGCCGCCTGACGTCGGGGCTCCGCGGCTCGCCGGAAACAATTCGGGATTAGGAGCAGCTACAGAGGTCCTTGGATGTCAAGAATGCCATATTCCTAAATCGGAATACAGGCTCTTCTGGAGGCAGCGTTTTTCGTCAACAAACTCTTGCCAAAAGTGGGGAAATTATGCAGAGGACTTTTGGACTCAGGTAACGGCCGCCATTTTGTATGCTGCCTGCTGATTTCCCCTCAGCTTTCACCTCACGCGATGTTCCAGAGAGCTCTTCTTTGCTGTAAATGGCTCATTTTTTGCGTCTACCACATTACCCTGCTACTTTAAGGCTGGAAATATTTATTTACGTATTTTTTCAATATTGACTGGCTATAGAGGAGCATTTTGCCCATTTTATTGCATGGTGCCTGTATATTTCTTCGCTCTTGATGTTCTATTCTACTAGAAGCAGCGGCTTACGCTTACCATGACTTTCTTTCGTTTTGTGGAGCTTGCCTGAGGGATTTTGTTGCCTAGTGTGAGAGGGGCATTGGGCGTTGCAGAAGACTTCATTGGACTTTCAGTTGTCCTCTTTTGGCGCTTTTTCCTCCCTACTTCCTCCTCATATTTTCTCACGCAAAACTCAACTTTGTTGGTAGTTGGACTCTCCTGCTGATACCCTGCATTTTATTCCATGGTCTAATATTCCGACGATATCTTGGGATATTGTACTTGTATTTCGCTGAACTTTCCTGTGGTCAGTATTTCATGGGTAGGAGCAAACGCGTACTACGCCACACTCAGAATTTGAAAGGAAAACTCCTAATATTCCTGGAACCGGCTGCACTGTTTTTAATAGATTCTCCTACTTTTCTGAGGCTTCATCACACAGTGATTGTTCCTCCACTGCAGAATCATCCGCAACAATGGCATCCAAAGTACCGCTACCTTCGACCACCGGCAAAAGGCTCAAGCAGGATTCTCCGTCTCCCCCTAAGTCTACCTCGCCGGTTTATTTGGACATGGTTCTTGAGGAGATTCGTGCTATCCGATCGTTTGTGGAGGAAACTAATGCCCGCCTTCAATCAATGGACTCCAAATGGGCCTCTATGGATTCCCGTGTGACTGTGGTGGGACAACAGCTCGGCCTCGTACAGGATGCACCTTCAAAAATTTCCTCTCTGGAAAAGGAAGTCTTGCAACTTCGAAGGGCCACTGAGGATTTGGAAAACAGAAACCGCCGTAATAATCTACGCATGTATGGCCTTCCGGAGGGTCTTGAGTGTGATGACCCTGTCGCATTCTTCACTTCTTTCCTTCCACAGCTCCTGGGTCTTCCGTCTATGACCAAACTGAACCTACAATGCGCCCATAGATTGGGGCCTCGCCTTTCTTCCTCATCTGCGCCAACCAAACCCCGCGGAATGATTATTCTATTCCTCCAGTTTACTGACCTTCTGCTGGTTCTGAATGCCGCTAAATCTAAAAAGAATCTCTCCTGGCAGGGCTCCAAAGTTTATATTTCTCAGGATCTTTCATCAGCTACAGCTAAACGACGCAAAGAGTTTTTGGATCTTCGTCCACCTCTCCGTTCTTTGGGCGCTAGATATGGCCTGTTCCATCCCTTCATTTTCAAGGTCACTTTTCTCAACAAAACTTCCACTTTCGAGGATCCTGTTGACCTAAGAAGATTTATTCAGACTCATTCTCACGCCTCAATGGAGACAACTCCTTCTTCCTCTGGATCGTGACTGTTGTGCTCCTTCTTTTCTATCTTTGCATTAATATTCTTGTTATAGTTTATTATTACTTTGCCTATATCAGCTTTCTGATTCGATGTTGTATAACTCTTATTTCTTTCTACAGGTTCATTGATGCTTAATTTGCTCCTCTACGTATTCCCGCTCGTGCCCCTGAGTAGTATCTGCCGTTTTTGATATGTCGCGTTGCCCCCTCCCTGTTGGGTGTGCTGTTTTTGTTGTCTGTCGCCGTCTCATCTTTCTTTGTTCCCTGTAAGGTACGTATTGCAGTCGTCTCTTTGACATGTAATGTCTCTTCTTGTTCCTATTTTTTCTTCCCCTTCTCTCTCTTCCTCTCTCTGTGTCCTACCCTTTTTTCTCCCTGGATACCTTCCCTCCTCCTCTCGTTACATGGTTTTCCTTCACTATTTCTTTATTATCTTTCCCCTTTCTTCCCTATTCTTTCTTACTCTTTATCATTATTGTTGTATATACGGATTTTTATGTAAGTTTGAAAGTTCTACATTCAAGGTTATCTCATGGAATGTGAAAGGTTTCATTAACCCACTTAAGAGACAGAGAATACTCTCCCACTTGGCCTCATATAACCCAGATCTGGTTCTTTTACAAGAAACTCATCTCTCAGAACCTGAGGCGTTAAAGTTAAAAAGAAGCTGGGTGGGTTCGGTTTTGGTTTCCCCCACTTCTAACAAGAAAAATGGTGTGATTATTTTATGTCATAAGAGGCTGAATTGCAAAGTTGTTTCGCAAGAAAATGATACTGAAGGTAGATGGGTGCTGGCTAAGTTATTAATAAATAATATCTCTCTGACTATATTTAATGTTTATGGTCCTACACATCCTGATTGTTCCTTTTGGCCCTTGATTACTCAGAAATGTATTCAATTTAAAGATGACTTTTTTATTCTAGGAGGAGATTGCAACCAGGTTGTTGATCCCTTTCTTGACCGCCAATCACAAACACGTTTTGTTCCCCATAGGACACGCAAACACTTTCTTGATACCATTTCCCAGGCTAACCTTGTGGATGCATGGAGGCTCATTCACCCTGACTTTTTCTCCCCTCCTCATAATTCTCTCTCTCGTCTTGACTATCTTTTCCTATCTAAATCTCTCTCTCAAAACTTACTATCCTCCTCTATTGAACCTATTGTTATCTCGGATCATGCCCCAATCGTGATGGACCTTGACTTGCTTCCCTCTCATCCTAGCTCTTCCCGCTGGCGCTTTAATAACTCTCTTCTCCTTGATCCTATTTTCTCCTCCTCTTTTACGACTTTTGCTGAGGAATTTTTTGATTTAAATGATACCCCCAATGTCCCTCCACATATATTATGGGACTCATTTAAAGCTACAGCACGAGGTTTCATCATAGATTTTGTCTCCAGGAAAAAGAAACATTTCCTTCAACAACGTAAAGCTGCCCTGGCGAACATTAAATCACTAGAACATCGGTTCTATACTTCATCGACAGATTCAGTTCTGCCTGCTCTTATTCGTTCCAAGTTCACCTTTAATAAATCCACTACTGATAATGCATCTTCCATATTGCTGCGCAGTAGTGCTAGGTACTACGGAGGTCATAATAAGATGGGGAAACTTTTAGCGAATTACCTCAAGTCCCGTAAAGAACGCACTCTGATTGAAATGGTTTATTCCTCAGATGGCTCTCCGGTTTACAAAAATGAAGACATCCTGAAGGAATTTATGCTTTTTTACAAAGATCTTTATACCCCTGACTCTCCTCCTTCCTCTTCCCTTATCCATTCTTATCTTGACGCGCTTCAAACTCCGTCTAATGATCATCTTAATCTTTCTAATTTGGGATCAGACCTCTCCCTTCAGGAACTATCCCAGGCTTTATCCACTCTAAAGAAAGGTAAATCTCCTGGCCCTGACGGTTTTTCAGTCGAATTTTATCTGCATTTTTCTAATCTATTACTTCCTAGACTCCTGCATCTTTTTCATTCTTTTCTTCTTTCTGATGGGACATTGAGTACTTTTCAGGAGGCCACGATTTGTCTCATACATAAGGATGGACGTGACCCTAAATTTTTGTAAAAACTACCGTCCAATTTCCTTGCTTAATGTAGATTATAAATTATTTGCCAAATCACTTGCTTTGCACTTGGATCCCCTTATGCCTCACTTGGTAGGTAAAGAACAATGTGGCTTTGTTAAAGGCACATTAACTTCAGATAATTCTCGTCTCCTCTTAAATGTTCTCAATAAAATTCCCTCTCTTTCCTCTTCTTTGGCAGCCATCTCTGTCGATGCTGAAAAAGCGTTTGACAGGGTTGACTGGTCTTTTTTACTTGCCGCCCTAAAGTGACATGGATTCGGCCCTAAGTTAATCTCGCTTATTTCTTTATTATACTCTGCTCCTAGAGCCTCCGTACTAGTTAATGGATGCATTTCTTCTTACTTTCCTCTACGACGTGGTGTCCGTCAGGGCTGTCCTCTTTCCCCTCTTCTTTTAATTTTGGCTCTCGAACCCTTTTTATCCTCAATTCGCAATAATGCCTCGATTTCTGGTTTTTCCTATGGTGATCATGACCTAAAACTTTCCGCATATGCCGATGATATTCTCCTTTTTATTTCCAACCCTCAGAATTCTATTCCTCCTCTATTAGATGAATTTAATTCTTTTTCCCTCGTCTCTGGTTATAAAATCAATTCTGATAAAACAGAAATTTTACCTCTTACAAAATGTTGTCTTCCGCACTCCTTCTCTTCCACGGGGTTTGCTTGGTCCCCCGCCAAAATTAAATACTTAGGTATGTGGTTCTCTAATTCCATATCCTCTTCTGTTAAGTTAAATATGACCGCAGTCATTTCTCGGATTGACAAATTACTTTCCTCTTGGAACCCTCTCTTTCTTTCTTGGTGGGGTCGGTTAGACTCCATTAAGATGATGATAAACCCTATTTTGATATATACCCTTTCCATGCTTCCGGTCCACATTCCTGCCTGTTATTTTAAACAAATTGATTCCCTTCTCTCTAGGTTTCTTTGGAAGGGTAAGAAATCCAGGATCTCCCTTTCCTCCCTTCGTAAGACAAAACTTAATGGAGGTGTGAACTTCCCTGATTTTCGTATATATCATAAATCTTTTTGCCTGCGTCAGGCCGCAAAATGGCTCTTAGATGGTCAGTCTTCTTACACCCCTTTGTGGTATACTATTGAACGTGCCCTGGTCTCTCCCTTCTCATTTAGTGAAGTTTTGGCCATTTCTGTTAAGACCCCCCTTACCTCCCTTCCTCTATTTAAACATACTTGTTCCATTCTAAAACCTTTACTTCATACAAAACCCTTCTCTAGAGAATCCTTTTTAGAGTCTCCAATATGGCATAATTCTCTTATTACAATCAATAGCAGACCCATCTTTTGGAGGTCCTGGAGACTTAGGGGGATAATTTGGGTTAATGATCTATTTGATGGTTTAGATCCATGTTCATTCCCCCATTTTCAACTCACTTTTCACTGTCCCCGCTCCTTTTTTCAGAGATTTTCAACTCTTATGGCGATTATTCTTGAATCCTTTTACTCTCTTCCCTCTATCCCCCCTCCTTCGGATCAGAACCCTTGGCGCAAAATTCTTCTTATTTTTCCCAAATCTTCTCTTATTTATACATTCTTTCTGTCTCCTATACCTGATCGCCCTAAGACTAAAGTGGAACTCGCGTGGGAGTCTGACCTTACATGTGATTGGACTACTATTTTTTGGGATAAACTTTGGTCTCGTTCCCTTAAAATATCTCGTTCTGCTTCTCTTACTCAATCTATGTTTTTTCTCTATCATAGACTTTACTTTACTCCTGTTTCTATTGCTCGTTTTTCTCACTCTTCTGATGCTAATTGTTGGTCCTGTGGGTCTTCTAATGCTGGTCTCATACATCTCCTTTTTCTGTGCCCTTCTGTCTCTACCTTTTGGGGAAAAGTTTGGACCTATATTTCTCGCATGTTTAATATTCTTATTCCTTATTTTTTTCCTCTTCTTTTTGCTGGCAGCCTGTTTCCGTCCTTAGATCTTCCCGCTCCTATGCATGGTCTCTTTGACCTCATGATAGCTCTAGCTTTCTAACACATAACCCTTAATTGGAAAACTCTCTCAGTCCAACATTGGTGGAACAATTTGTGTCATTTTCATCGCCTAGATATCGCCTTTGCTTCCTCCTGTAAACCAAGGATTGATAGAGAACTTTTTTGGATCCCTCTTACTACCTATTTAGATAAGTTGGCGTTGGCAGACAACTCCCGTTTGAATGCAGAACATTTTAAGCCTCCTTAAATAATGTATTTATTTTCTCTGCCTCTTACTTCTAATTCATAAATGTGTTATCTTTTATTTCCATATGATGGTTACTGTTTATTGCTTATGTTTCTATGAAAATATGCAAGTCCATATTCCATTTTAAATTGTAAGAGTATCCCCCTTCCCCTTCTCTTCCTCTCCCCTTCCCCCTCTTTCCCCCCTCTTTCCCCTCCCCCCTTCCCCTTCCTTCATTTCCAATATAATCCTAAACAGCTTTCTTCCTTGAATTACCGTTAGCCATTTTTTCTATTATGTATCACTTTAATAAGTCTTTTTCTGTCTTGCTGACCTTTGTATTGCTATTGTATTCAAATTAAGCTTTTCAAATATAAAAAAGAAGAAATCATCAGAAAAAGAAAAAACGAAAAAAAAAGAATGGATAGGATAACATAAATGTGTACTACGCTTTTATTTGTAGGCATCTGGGCCCCATAATCGATTGTAGTGGCAAAAAAGGCAATACAAGCGGCAATAGTAGCGCAGTATAGGAACGAGCCTACCTTCTTAATCAAGCAGACCATTCAAACAAAACAAGGTGCTTGTGATCCTCAACAAAGGTAATTTCGTAAAATTGTTCTAATTAATACAAATGATGGACTCTCTTTTTAAGGCCAGATATGAATGAATATGGCACAATCACCACGCATTGATAGATATTTGTTTTATTGTTTACTTTAGGACATTTTTGTTGGGATGGTTTTTGCCATCTTTTCGATTATAGCACGTGGACCACATCCCTTACCGGATTTATGACTTGAAGGGATGAGCAGCAATATACTGTGACAGATATTTATTGTCACAATTTTGGGTATGTAGTTTTCTCTTGCTATGTTTATAGCGATAAGATATTTTGAGCATAAGTTTATGACTGTTCCACAACGGCGTTATTTTTGTTTATTTTAGAAGAGTGGTGAGATTCCCCTTCCAACTCTTTGATTTTATGCCTGTGGAGAATAGATATCTGGAGGAAATTATTCCCCGTTAGACAGCCTATACGTTCAGATGGTGGTGGGTACTCTTTCCATAACTATCTTTATAATCTGGTTAAGAGGTTATTAGGACTGTGAAATAACAAGTGCGAGTTTGTATGCACTGGAGACAACTGTTTGGTCAGAGCTACTCTTATAGCCAGGAGATTAATGATAGATATGCTATTTTGGTGAATGAATGTGTATGAGTTATGGTACTGTAGAGAACCACCTTTTGGTGAATGAATGTGTATGAGTCGTGGGATGGTAGAGAGTCACCGGACAGAGCCAAAAGTATAATAGGGGTGTTTTCTTAGGTCGATGTACTAAATGCATTGCTATATAGATACAATGAAAAAATCTTTAAAGCAAATATGTCTGAATAAATTTGAAATGTGATTGTTTTTATGTATTTATTTATATAGATAAAAGTGCTGGGATACTTTTTTACTTAAGCCTGAAGAAGTTGGTTGGACCTGCTTATACCACCGAAACGCGTCGCTTCTTGGTCTTCTTAAAAAATAATTCTGTGTAAACCACATGGTTTCTTTTTCGATATTTAAAGAGAAGAATATTACCAAATGTTGAATTGATCATCATTGTTGGTCTTGGATTCATATACATTGACTTGCACTTTCTTCTATATATGTTGTTTTATATTTTGTTTTGTATTATGAAAAATCTTTTATGAAATTGTAATTTTAACATTCTGAGTGGTACCTTTTGGAAAACATTTTTAAATTGTTTTTAAACTACTGTATAAGTTTATTAAATAAACATTTCCATATTGGACTTTTTGGCTACTGTTATACTCTCTAGGTGATCGGTTGTTTTTGAATGTGGTGAGTAAAGATTCTGGTATGCTATTGAGGTATCCCAAAGGGAATCTTTTTTAGACTTAGTGTCATTTTGGTGTCCTGTCCCTTTGGCGAGTAGGACCCCTCTCTTTTCTTGAGATTCTGAGTATGGTCCTGGTGACTGGAGAGTTAGGGCTAGTCCCTAGTGTGCGTATCGGATGCGGCATCCATTCTAGCAGATTTTAGCAGATGGACCAGCTTAAAACGTTTGGTTTTAATGATGATCAATATAATAGGATCATCAATTCCAAAAAAGGCAACAAATTCACGGTTATTGCCAATAAAAGTGAAAAATGGGGCACCTTATTAAACCTAAAAAGAAACTAATTAGAACAGAGGCCCATGCAGATTTCTTGATTGAATACGTTAAGTCGGGGGTGATACCAATCGGCTTACAAATCCGCAATGAACCTGGTGTTTTTGTTGAATATAAAAATTTCTTGAAACAAGGTCTCAAATTTCCAACCACTGCAGCCGTGACTGGATGCTTTTAGTAATAGAAACTGCTCAAGAAATAAGTATTATAGAAAAAGAAGCGATAGAAAAATTGGAAGCTGAACTCAAGGAAAAAACAGCCCTGGATGAGGCTAAACTAAAACTTGAAGAGATTAATAAAGATGTTGATGGCTATAGGGATTATTTAATAAATAAAAAAACTAATAAATTGAAAAAGGACATAAGCAGATTTAGTTATGAGCTTGCCTATCCCTTTTTAAAAGATAATTACTATGACCAAAAAAATGATCAGGGGTGGGACAGGAATTCCTACAAAAGACCAAGGTATACAAGAGGGGGGGAAAAAAGGAGTTACTTTCTCTAACACCTCAGGATCTAGCAGTGGAGAGGAACATGTGCACAGAGAGGAACAGAACAGTAGAGGGCTGAATGATGAATATGGTTTTTTATTTTTAGAACAACAAAAAAACAGAAGGGGGCGATTCAATGGAAACCAAATGAGGACCCAACCTGCACACAGTCAACCTCCTCAAGAATATATACGGACCAGGAGCCAGAGATACTGGCGCTAGATAAAATACCTATCATCAATTTATCTAGCAGAACCCTTAACAAAGAGGAAACAGAGGTATTAGGGAGAGGGTTTAGCTTTGTTCCTACTGCTAGGGTTAACAGGTTCCAATTGGAAAAGGATCTAAGAATGTTCTTCAGGAAGATTAGACTTAAAAGGTTCTTTGAAAATAAACCACTTAGAGAGTCAGATAATATTACTGGTTTTAAACCGAAATCAATATTCACCCCCTCTATAGCCCAGGTGGGGAAGTATATAGATACGTTTGAAAAGGCAGTAGAAATAGGCATCCATAACATTATTAAAGATGAATATCCCCAAGAACACAATCTCAGTAGAAGTCAAAGAATAGCTATTAGCACTTTGAAGGAGGATGTCTCAATTACTATCAAACCCACCGACAAGGGCGGCGGAGTGGTGGTTTTTGAAACTACTGATTATGACGATAGGATTTTAACATTATTAGAAGTGCCGGCACACTATGAGAAGGTACATGAGAGTGAACTTATGACTCTAACTAAAAAATGTGGAGATCTTTTACTGGAGGCAAAAGAGCAGAATTGGATCTGTGAAGGTGAATTTAGATTTTTGAATAATCAGAATCCTAAGATTCCAGCCTTATATGGGTTGCTAAAAATCCATAAGGATAGTATAGACCCCTCGATGCGGCCCATTGTTAGCTGCTTGGGTTCGTTGCTTGAACCTTTAAGCAAGTATGCTGATTTTTTCTTAAAGCCCCTTGTTAATAAATTGAAATCCTATGTCAGGGACTCCTCTCATATCATTAGCCTGGTTGAAAACAAACCGTTTGTGGGAGAGACTCAGTGTCTAGTCACTCTGGACATTGAGGGGCCGATTCCGATCTCGGTCGGAGGCGCACCCAATACTATTCGGTCGGGAAAAAAGCCATGCGAAAGCCAGTTTCCCGACCGATCCGTACAGCACACCGAACGAGCAAGTACGATGCGCACAACAGCAAAAATTCCGGCCGAGCCGTACTCACCCAAACCAGGTCCTGTTCTCCGACCGAGGCGAATCCGGAAACGCCGAATCGAGTCGCACGGAAGGGAAAATGCAGCCCCGTCCGGCCGGACAAGTACGATGCGCTTTCCGTACGCGCCGAACCCGTCGCTACGCACGGCACGTCAAAGCATCCGGGAGAGGCGCACATAAGCTCCGAATCGCGCCACAACACGATCCACGGCTACGAGACGAACACAGCACCGACGAGGACGACGCGAAGCGACGAGGACGAAGCGAAGCGACGAGGACGAAGCCAAGCGACGAGGACGACGCGAAGCAACGAGAAGGACGAACGACACGAACCAACCATGAATCCCTTCGTCCCGATCATACCAATATTCTACATCTACTACCGGAACAGGCACGGACGCGTACGGCGCAGAAGGTAAGTCAGACACCAACCACAAAACACATACAACACGTACACGACACATCACACACATACACTGGGAATCTGAATATACTTACACCAGCAACAGCAGCACCATAGGGGCGGGATGCCCATCACCAATGCCACATATGCACACAGGGGCCTGAATGCGCGCCACCACCCCAACCCAGGGGGGCTGGATGCCTACCACTACTACCACCCTTAGCCAGGGGGCAGGATGCCTACCACTACTACCACCCTCACCCACGGGGGGCAGGATGCCTACCACTACTACCACCCTTAGCCAGGGGGCAGGATGCCCACCACTACTACCACCCTCACCCAGGGGGGCAGGATGCCTACCACTACTACCACCCTTAGCCAGGGGGCAGGATGCCCACCACTACTACCACCCTCACCCAGGGGGGCAGGATGCCCACCACTACTACCACCCTTAGCCAGGGGGCAGGAAGCCTACCACTACTACCACCCTTAGCCAGGGGGGCAGGATGCCTACCACTACTACCACCCTTAGCCAGGGTGGCAGGATGCCTACCACTACTACCACCCTTAGCCAGGGGGGCAGGATGCCTACCACTACTACCACTCTTAGCCAGGGGGCAGGATGCCCACCACTACTACCACCCTCACCCAGGGGGGCAGGATGCCCACCACTACTACCACCCTCACCCACGGGGGCAGGATGCCTACCACTACTACCACCCTTAGCCAGGGGGGCAGGATGCCCACCACTACTACCACCCTCACCCAGGGGGGCAGGATGCCCACCACTACTACCACCCTCACCCAGGGGGCAGGATGCCCACCACTACTACCACCCTTAGCCAGGGGGGCAGGAAGCCTACCACTACTACCACCCTTAGCCAGGGGGCAGGATGCCTACCACTACTACCACCCTTAGCCAGGGTGGCAGGATGCCTACCACTACTACCACCCTTAGCCAGGGGGGCAGGATGCCTACCACTACTACCACCCTTAGCCAGGGGGCAGGATGCCCACCACTACTACCACCCTCACCCAGGGGGGCAGGATGCCCACCACTACTACCACCCTCACCCACGGGGGGCAGGATGCCTACCACTACTACCACCCTTAGCCAGGGGGCAGGATGCCCACCACTACTACCACCCTCACCCAGGGGGGCAGGATGCCCACCACTACTACCACCCTTAGCCAGGGGGCAGGATGCCTACCACTACTACCACCCTTAGCCAGGGGGCAGGATGCCTACCACTACTACCACCCTTAGCCAGGGTGGCAGGATGCCTACCACTACTACCACCCTTAGCCAGGGGGCAGGATGCCTACCACTACTACCACCCTTAGCCAGGGGGCAGGATGCCCACCACTACTACCACCCTCACCCAGGGGGGCAGGATGCCCACCACTACTACCACCCTTAGCCAGGGGGCTGGATGCCTACCACTACTACCACCCTTAGCCAGGGGGCAGGATGCCTACCACTACTACCACCCTTAGCCAGGGGGCAGGATGCCTACCACTACTACCACCCTTAGCCAGGGGGCAGGATGCCCGCCACTACTACCACCCTCACCCAGGGGGGCAGGATGCCCACCACTACTACCACCCTCACCCAGGGGGGCAGGATGCCCACCACTACTACCACCCTTAGCCAGGGGGCAGGATGCCTACCACTACTACCACCCTCACCCATGGGGGGCAGGATGCCCACCACTACTACCACCCTCACCCAGGGGGGCAGGATGCCCACCACTACTACCACCCTTAGCCAGGGGGCAGGATGCCTACCACTACTACCACCCTCACCCAGGGGGGCAGGATGCCCACCACTACTACCACCCTTAGCCAGGGGGCAGGATGCCTACCACTACTACCACCCTCACCCACGGGGGCAGGATGCCTACCACTACTACCACCCTCACCCAGGGGGGCAGGATGCCCACCACTACTACCACCCTTAGCCAGGGGGCAGGATGCCCACCACTACTACCACCCTCACCCAGGGGGGCAGGATGCCTACCACTACTACCACCCTCACCCAGGGGGGCAGGATGCCCACCACTACTACCACCCTTAGCCAGGGGGCAGGATGCCCACCACTACTACCACCCTCACCCAGGGGGGCAGGATGCCCACCACTACTACCACCCTTAGCCAGGGGGCTGGATGCCTACCACTACTACCACCCTTAGCCAGGGGGCAGGATGCCTACCACTACTACCACCCTCACCCAGGGGGGCAGGATGCCCACCACTACTACCACCCTTAGCCAGGGGGCAGGAAGCCTACCACTACTACCACCCTCACCCACGGGGGCAGGATGCCTACCACTACTACCACCCTCACCCAGGGGGGCAGGATGCCCACCACTACTACCACCCTTAGCCAGGGGGCAGGATGCCCACCACTACTACCACCCTCACCCAGGGGGGCAGGATGCCTACCACTACTACCACCCTCACCCAGGGGGGCAGGATGCCCACCACTACTACCACCCTTAGCCAGGGGGCAGGATGCCCACCACTACTACCACCCTCACCCAGGGGGGCAGGATGCCCACCACTACTACCACCCTTAGCCAGGGGGCTGGATGCCTACCACTACTACCACCCTTAGCCAGGGGGCAGGATGCCTACCACTACTACCACCCTCACCCAGGGGGGCAGGATGCCCACCACTACTACCACCCTTAGCCAGGGGGGCAGGAAGCCTACCACTACTACCACCCTTAGCCAGGGGGCTGGATGCCTACCACTACTACCACCCCCACTCATAGGATGGACAATGCATGACACAACAAGCACACCACAACCTAGGGAATGCAAGATTAAGACATCCCCCCACCACCATGACAAGCGTGTGAGCAGGCTGTGTCAAATGCCTACAACACCGAACATGACTTTGAACATACAATGTGACCCCCTAGCACATGTGCCACACATATATGTGTGTGGCACCCACAATGCAAGCAGCCCATGACCATTGTGGCAATGGGGCCTAAACCCCCATCATCACAGTGACCAAAAGGCAAGTGTGGGGTCCATAGCTGAAGCACATTTTGACCATTGTGGCAATGGGGTCTAAACCCCCATCATCACAGTGACCAAAAGGCAAGTGTTGGGTCCATAGCTGAAGCACATTTTGACCATTTTGGCAATGGGGTCTAAACCCCCATCATCACAGTGACCAAAAGGCAAGTGTGGGGTCCATAGCTGAAGCACATTTTGACCATTGTGGCAATGGGGTCTAAACCCCCATCATCACAGTGACCAAAAGGCAAGTGTGGGGTCCATAGCTGAAGCACATTTTGACCATTGTGGCAATGGGGTCTAAACCCCCATCATCACAGTGACCAAAAGGTAAGTGTGGGGTCCATAGCTGAAGCACATTTTGACCATTGTGGCAATGGGGTCTACACCCTCATCATCACAGTGACCAAAAGGTAATTGTTGACAAAGAAAGAGCTGCAACTGCCAAACTGCATGGATCATTCCTGGTCACAGAACCAAAAACTCATCTGTGGCAAAGTAGTGTATGTGTCCCATTGCAACATAAATTGGGGGAGCCAAATACTGCAGTGCAAATGAAACATTCCTTTGGCCATGTGCAGACAAACAACACCCATGGGGGCTGAGACCGTCAACAGTCATCAATGACACAATGACAGAAGTGACCATCAGAATGCAGAACCACATATTTGCACCAATGGGCACACAAATGCAGATACCCTGTGGAGACAGCAGATGTGAGGTGAACAGATACCATACCATGGCAGCAATGGGACACACAAACCATGATCACTGTGCTGACCGATGACCTAGGAGTCCCAGGGACAGCAGGGGAAACACACCAAACAACATACAGCCAATGGCACACCCAAGATATGCCAATGCAGTGGTGCAGATGCACAAACACAAACAGGCAGACCAACACTGTCATCATACACAGCAGGTGAGGGGTGGGGGTGCCAGTGTCCCCAGGCAACAACACAACACATGAGGAGAGCTGAATACCAATCATACAGATGTGCATACACTGCCACACTAAGGTAACTCATGGATCCAAATCCCCTATGTGGGCAAGCAGGCATTGACAGGTGAGAGGGAGCACAAAACACACATGTCACACAGGCACGTAGGAACAACAACTGACACAGCAAGTCACAGACACACCACAGCACCACCCCCAGGGCCCCCACAATGTGGTGACCCTGGGCTGAATAAAAATACCACTGTGATGACAAAGCTAAATGTCGTTCACACTGTGAACCACAGTCAGGTGTCCTGAGCAACTAACTACCATCACACCTACACAAGCACAAATCAATCAGCATGGCCAGTAAGCCAAGGCCAACATGGAGGCAGGGGACTAGCCGGGCAACAACTCTCATCTGCACACACTCAAGACCACACCCCTCGACCTCCAACAATGTGCAGCAGTGAAGTACACATGCACTGGTGACATTGCACATGCACCCATGACTATTCCAGGGTGGTGGGTGGGAACCAAGGTGTAGAAACACATCACACATGGACACTCAACAAGACTCCTGAATGTCTGACACACTGCACACTACGCTGTACATGGACATGACGGCAATACCACACCGACCAATGGGATCCCAGCCACAGTCACACACCAATGAAGAAGCCAAGGTCACCCACAAAGAACACACATAGACAACAACCAACATTGCAGCCCGGACCCTAAGGAGTGCCAGCAGTCACACACACAACGTGTCACAATCACTGAAAGATAACACAAACTGGAAATCACATGACAGGGGCAAACAACAAGTGCCAAAGGGAAACCTGACTGTGACCCATCTGCGTCAGCACACAAACTCTGCCCTGACAGCAAACACACCTATGGGTGACACCCTGATGACCAGTAATGTGCCATGCACCCACATCACAGAGAACACAGGGAGAAGACTTTGGGGGAACATAGCTCAAGTCAGCAAGCATCACAAACAGGTACAACACTAGGGATCACAGCATGCGCAGATGAATGAAAGTGAACACACAGACATGCACATACAACACACACCTTGGGCGCAGGCAATGTCACACGTGTACACACTGCCATGAGGGGACTCCACTCCTGTGTGAGGAAAGCTGTGCCATATGTTGCCTCAGTAGGGCCCCATCATGTCAGCTGAGCACTTGGTCACCCAATCAACAATTAGCACCAAATGAGGGCTCCCATCACATCAGCCTGGTCATGGATGTGCCAACGGAATCATCAGCACAGATCCAACACACTTGTATAGCAATGTTGCACTGACTACACGGATGAGTCCCTCCCCATTGATGCCCAAACCTGCATGTCCACTGGAGATGGCAACACGGTCAGGGAAGTAGACAAATGCAACGATGGCAGGCACAACAGATGTGCAGGGGTGGAAGCCACAGATATGAAATTGCCAATGTAAGTAGGAAACCCATTGCCAAATACTGAACACATGACACCCTCAGATGCTGCTATTGATGACATGGATACACCACATGATAGGACACATTCCCCCTGGACCACATGGGTTCCTGCACAGTAACACTTCATAATCATGAGACCAGATATCACCATCACTGCAGCAAGGGCATGGTTAGCTGCACCAACAACATGTACATCTGAAGCATGAGCACTAGAGAAAAGAAAGTTGCTTTATTCAGCATATGTGTTGTTTGATAACGACGTCCAGAAGAAATTAGAGCAAAGGCCAATGGCCAGTCCATTGTCAAAGTTCAAACAGGGTGACACTGGCAGATGTCACCCTACGCATGCCTGCACAATACCAGGGACAATCCACTAGGAGGGGCAACCGGGGGGCAGGCCAGGCACCGCAGGGACAGGATCAGGGCTCACCAGGGGAGTCAGGGAAGGGGTGGTGGGTGCTGGAGAGCCACTGACAACTGCAGTGGAGGTGTCTGACATGGTGTGTGCCGGCACAACTGGGGGGCATGACACAGATGTCGTGGGTGCCGGCACAACTGCAGTGGACCCTGCAGATGGGGTGGACAGGTCCGCCACTGCAGTGCCCAAGTCAGACAGGGCGGTAGTGGACTCCACTGCAGTGCCTACCTCCAGGGGAGGAGAATGGGGAACAGGCAAGGTGGGTTGGACAGAGGGGGAGGACACCCTCACCACATCAGTGGCACAGACAAGCGCAGCGGGGGTGTGGTGCTGGGAGAGCAAGTGGCAGGGGGAGAAGGCCGGAGCATCTTGGGGATGGTATATCTGTGGGTGGGGGAACCTGGGGCAGGGTGTGGTGGGGGCACCTGTGCAGTGGGGGCCTGAGGGATGGAGGACGGAGACCTTGTGCCTGAGCTGCAGGGCGGTGGCGGGGTCTTGCTCTTAGCACTCCGGGGGACTTGCGGGTGGGGGCCTCAGTCCGTCTGCGCCTGGGGGAGGGTGTCCGGGGGCGAGGGGCACTCTGCTCCGTGTGGGTGGGCTTCCTCTTCCCCCGGGATGCTGGAGCAGCTTCATCGGTGGGGAAGAGGCCGAGGTCACAGAGGAAGAGCTGCTGTGACTTTGGGGTTGCAGGTGAGGCAAGGGAGGGTGCTTTGGAGGGAGAGGGAACTGAGGACTGCGCAGTGCATGTGGATGCGTGTGTGTGTTCCAGGGCCCCATCCCCTGTGAGTCTGGCTTCAGTCCCCTGAATGTGCGTGCGTGTGCGTTTTGTCATTGGCGTGTGTGTCAGTGTGCTGGATGTGTGTGTGCTGGTGTGTGCCTGTGCCAGTGTGTGTGTGCCTGGGATGGGTAAGGTGCTGGGGAGTGTGGATGGAGCAGAGGCAGGAGGGGTGAGGGACCGTTTGAGGAGGGACACTGCTGCCGTCAGGGAGGAGTCCATGGACCTATTGCCCCTCTGTAGGTCAGACATGCCCGATGAGATGCCCTCCATGAACGACACCAGCTGAGTCAACAGCGCGGTGTGCGCATGGAGGACACTCAGCATGGCTGTCTGCCCTACATGGAGCTGGCGAAGGAGGTACACAGACTCCTCACTCAGGGCAGCAGGGGACACAGGGGCAGGGGTGCGGTGCCTGGCCCAAAGGAGACACACTCCCGGACATGGGAGCCTCCACGGACCTGGGGAATGGGAGCCGATGGGAGGGCGGTGGTGGTGCTGGTGGTGGCGGGGACAGCAACACTAGCTGGGGTGTGGTGGCTGCTGACACCCGCCTCCACAAGGGAGTCATCCTCCGAGTTGCTCTGGTCCTCAGCTGAGGTGGATGCTGCTGAGGACTCCTCGGTGTGGCTCCCCTCGCCCTCCGTGCCACTGGGTCCCTCCGACCACTCCTCGGCTGCTGACCCAGTCTGGCTCTCCGGCTCCTCCTGGTCCGTGGAGCTGTCCCCTTCCGTGGCCGTGGATGTATCTGCAAACAATGGGGAAACAGACAGACATCAGTCACCTGCACATAACGCACACACCACTGTGAGCACAGCACATCACAGAGCAAGCCCTGGCATCATTAGTTGTACATTGCTAAAAGTGCACTAATTGAACAGGAGAAGTCAATTGTCAGTCTGATGCCAAGCATGGCACTCACATCCCACATGGCCTTGCACCCATCTGTCTGGTGTCTGTTGGATTGCAACACCCCAGTGTTGACACATGCACCAAGTACACAGTAGTTGGACAGTGCAGAGGACACGGTGTGGACACATCACAGCTCTTGCCACTGAGTCAGTACAGGTTTACGGATGTAAGGGATGCCCAGAGTCAAATAGGAAATGCATGTGATGCATACCAGCGACAGACACCATGATGCACCCATGTCCTGATAGCCAGCGCCACTATGGTGTGCATGTAGCACATGTCACTCCCCTGCAGGATCACCAATCAGTAGACACATGCCATGGCGGAGGCATGACTGCAAAGTCATACATCACTGTCTCAGTGATGTATGACTTTGCAGCCAGACAACAACACTCTGCACTGTGTCACAATAGTAGGTCATGGGGAATGCAAGTCCTGGAGCTGCACAAGTGCACATGTACATCCCCCCACAACACATCCTCTTAACCCTCATCTGTCCAGGTCATACCTATTGGACATATGGGAGACCTGTGACACTACCCTCTGAACCTGAGCCCCTCACACTCTGCTGTGCATGGGGAACAGCTGCCTGAACTTCACATTTACATGCCCCAGTCTGCATGGGCAGCTGATCAGACACCTATGTGTCACACAAGTATCGTCTCCTATGGTCACATCTCCAGTGGCATGCTGAGCCCCTACCAAGAAACTCCACAGCAGTCCTGGCGACTAATCCACAGCACACTGACACAGAGGCAGACACCTGAGGGGTCAAATCACTGTGCACAATGTGTCCTCTGATACACGGGAGTGGGAGTACAGAGTGTATTGTATGGCCTGGAGTAGGCATGACTGTCCAGCCCCACATGAATGAGGGATGAGCCCTGGACTGTAGGCAGCTGGCTAAGTATGTGTGACACACGTCATATACATACTCCTGGGGCCCAAACATTGTTCCCACCCGCAGCATGGGTGTGTGCCAGGTACCCCAGCCACATGTGGTGGATCAGCTCAGCAATTGGACCACAGATCAAAGTAACACGCTGAATACATGTCAGAATACAGGCATTGTGTAAGCAATGGACCCACCCATGATGCCCACCACAGAGTCAGGGAAACAGATGCTGTCTCCCACCTTGAGTCAAGCAAACTGCAAGGACACAGTCCTAAGTGACAGAATTCCCTGCATGTAAGGGCCACACCTGGGTATCAGATGAGGAGTGGGCAGTGCACAATAGAGGGACATGGCTCCTGGACAACATGACTGCTGTACTGTGGCAGTTCAACCTGGCCCGAGGAGGGCACATAGCATGTTAGACAGAGTACACAGTGCAGTCTTTGACTCACCCCCTCCTTGCTGCTCTCTGGCCTTCAGCTGCCCATCCAGGTCTGGAAAGACCACCGCCAGGATCCTGAGCATGTGGGGGGTCAGGGTCCGTGTTCCGCCCCTCCTGCGAGGAGGCGACAGCTTCAGCTGGACCCGTGCAATCCTCCGGGTCCAGCCCCGAAGGTCCTGCCACCTCTTTTGGCAGTTGCGGATCCGGCGCTTGTAGACCCCCACGGACCGGACAGCCCGGACGATGTCCTTCCAGATCTCATGCTTCCGATGGGCAGAAGCCTGTCAGGATGACAAAGTGATAAGGCCATTACTACACATGCAACATATCCGTGCATGACACAGTTGCATATACATGTCGCAATCACAGGGGCACATGGTGTACCCAGGCAGTGCACGGCTGCCCATGGACAGTTTTCCAGAAGTCACTACATGGTATCATTGCATGGGGAGGAAAACCCTGTTCAGAAGCACTGTCACTGCACCATACCTGTCCAGTGCAAGTCACTACACACTATGGGGGGTGACAACTACTCAGTGAGCCTGCTAGCCAGTGGTGTGCTGACTCTCAGCCTTGCTAGTCAGACAAAATGCACATTCAGAAAGGCAGTGCACAGAACACTCACCTGCTCCCCTGGTGTCCCATACAGCTTGCTGTACTGTGGAAGTAGGCTGTCCAGCAGGGCCTGGTTCTCTTCAAGGCTGAAGGCTGGGGCTCTCTCCACAGTACGTGCCATTGCAGGGTCCAGAGGGGCAGAGACAGCAGCAGTGCAGTGGCAGATGTCGTCCTGGAGCATGTAGTGCAGGCAAGTGGGCTCTCAGGGGAACATGCAGCAATATATATGTGCTGGAGAGGCAGATACTGTCCCTTGTGTCCAAAGTGATAGGTCCAAGTCGTTTGCATCTTCTGAATCTGGCCAATCCATGGAATAGCAGCACCAAAACACGCCCACAGCATCCTTCAAAATTTCAACTTCATGACATACATGATTTTGCAACATTGTTGTGGGTGACCAACTGATTTTCCAGCAACCGACTCGTTCGAATATTCGAAAACGCGTCCGTTGCCAGGCAAGCCCATTGTCAATGGGTGCGCACCGATCGGTCCATTGAGGTACAACGCGCACAGGGTACAACGCGTACCCGCACACATTGAAAGCAATGGGCCGGCCGGAGGCACCGATCGGTCCATTGCTGTTCAACGCGCACAGGGGTACAACGCGTACCCGCACACATTGAAAGCAATGGGCCGGCCGGAGGCACCGATCGGTCCATTGCTGTTCAACGCGCACAGGGGTACAACGAGTACCCGCACACATTGAATGCAATGGGCCGGCCGGAGGCACCGATCGGTCCATTGCTGTTCAACGCGCACAGGGGTACAACGCTGCACCCGCACACATTGAATGCAATGGGCCGGCCGGAGGCACCGATCGGTCCATTGCTGTTCAACGCGCACAGGGGTACAACGCGTACCCGCACACATTGAATGCAATTGGCCGGCCGGAGGCACCGATCGGTCCATTGCAGTACAACGCGCACAGGGGTACAACGCGTACCCGCACACATTGAATGCAATGGGCCGGCCGGAGGCACCGATCGGTCCATTGCAGTACAACGCGCACAGGGGTACAACGCGTGCACCGCACACATTGAATGCAATGGGCCGGCCGGAGGCACCGATCGGTCCATTGCAGTACAACGCGCACAGGGGTACAACGCGTACCCGCACACATTGAATGCAATGGGCCGGCCGGAGGCACCGATCGGTCCATTGCAGTACAACGCGCACAGGGGTACAACGCGTACCCGCACACATTGAAAGCAATGGGCCGGCCGGAGGCACCGATCGGTCCATTGCTGTTCAATGCGCACAGGGGTACAACGCGTACCCGCACACATTGAATGCAATGGGCCGGCCGAAGGCACCGATCGGTCCATTGCAGTACAACACGCACAGGGGTACAACGCGTACCCGCACACATTGAAAGCAATGGGCCGGCCGGAGGCACCGATCGGTCCATTGCTGTTCAACACGCACAGGGGTACAACGCGTACCCGCACACATTGAATGCAATGGGCCGGCCGGAGGCACCGATCGGTCCATTGCTGTTCAACGCGCACAGGGGTACAACGCTGCACCGCGCACATTGAATGCAATGGGCCGGCCGGAGGCACCGATCGGTCCATTGCAGTACAACGCGCACAGGGGTACAACGCGTACCCGCACACATTGAAAGCAATGGGCCGGCCGGAGACACCGATCGGTCCATTGCTGTTCAACGCATCACTGTACATGTGACTGGCATATGTCAGCATGCCTGTCTCAGATGGACATATGCCAGCCACAGATAGCTCCCAGGGAGTGAGGGGCACACCTACATCACGACAGCCTGTCCAAACCTTATCATAAGGCATGTAAGGCTGCATTTCCTATTGTGTGTATGTTGGTGTACATGTTGTCCTGTGGGTGTCACCTGTGGTCAGCCACCCCCAGGCTGTGCACGTGTTAATGGGGACAGGATCCTGGGTGTTACGTGTACGTGACCACTGTGATGTGCAACTGTTCATATCTGTGCATGTGCCATGGTCACATTTCACAGTGGTGTTTGTGTATGTCATGTCACATACCCCGTGAGTCCCATGTGGGACGGTATGTTTGAGCCAGGGTGTCCCAGTGGCACAATAGTGATGGCCCTCCACAGTCTTTGTGCATGTAGTGTTTACAATGTCTCTGATTTCATGTGCACAATGGGAGACAGTCTCCACATCCACGTTGTGTGTGCATGGACTCTGATGTTGTGCGTGTGTGTCACAGACGTCCATGGCTCTCCTGCCATGGCAAGTGTGGCCACTACCTGTGGGGGTCATGTTTGTTTTGTTGTGGTGTACACATGATACTCCAGGTGATGCCAGTGTCCATGTGGCATTACAGGGTCCCTGGGAATGTGCCTGTCGTTGAGCTGTGGTGCCTGGGGCACATCTGTCCTCACATGTCACTGGGGGGTGACTGTGACACAGCATCATGATATCCAATGGGCCAACCTGGGACAAATTGATGCCACCTGTAGGACCGTGTTGACAGATGTTGGCCATGTATGTACCATACATGTCGTTCCGGTACTGCACACTTCATGTAGTTGTTCCTCATGATGATGTATGTTGGGATCTTGAGTGTGTTCAATGCCGCATATGTGGGGTGACTGACGATCTTGCTTACTTCTCCTCTGCACTGCAGGGCTCCTGCTGTCCATCGGCCATTCCCAGACCTGGCAACGATGGTGGAACGGGACAGCATCCGACGGTACCGCTTCACCAGGCAGCTGATTGAGGATTTGGCAGTGCAGTTGTCCCCACATTTGCAGCCTGGCCGGCCGTATCCTACAGCGCTGACCCCCAAGGTGAAGGTGATGGCAGCCCTACACTTCTTTGCCACCGGTACCTTCCAACATACTGTGGCGTCTGCTGGTGGGATGTCACAGACCATGTTCAGCCGTGTGCTCCGCGATTTCTTGGCGGCAATGTTGCTCTTCCTGAACCGGTACATCTATTTCCCTAGACTGCGACGACTCACTGACGTGAAGAGTGACTTTTATGCCCTGGGGAGGATGCTGCATGTCATTGGCTCCATTGATGGGACACATGTGGCTTTGGTACCACCACAGGCCCAGGAGCAGGCCTACAGGAACCGCAAGCACTACCACTCGGTCAATGCACTGGTGGTGTGTCTTGCAGACATGACCATCACACACGTGTGTGCCCGTTTCCCTGGTTCAGCACACGATGCCTTTGTGATGAGGAGTAGTCGCATCCCCAGGTTGATGGCACAGATGCAGAACCAGCATGCCTGGCTTGTCGGTGTGTACTGACTTTGTGCCATTGTGTGTGATCTGATCTGTAGTATTCCGCCCACTTTTCCAAGTCAGCTGATGTGCACTTGTCTGTCCGTAGGTGACTCGGGATACCCCAACATGCCGTGGTTGCTGACACCCCTCAGGAACCCTGTGACACCTGCCCAGATGCGCTACAATGAGGCACATGGTCGGACCAGGAGAGTGATTGAGCGGACCTTTGGTCTCCTGAAGAGCCGCTTCCGCTGCCTGGACAAGACCGGAGGGTCCCTCCCATATGCCCCTGCGAAAGTGTGCAAGATTATCATCGTCTGCTGCATGCTCCACAACCTGGCAGTGCGGAAGGAGTTGCCTCTCATCCAGGATGACGATGACCAACATCCGCCACCTGTGGAGGATCCTGGCCTGGACCACGATGCCAGTGACGATGATGATGATGATGGTGATGGTGATGTCCGCACACAGCTCATCACCAACTTCTTTAGCTGAATGTGAGTATCCTGAGGTGTCATGTGAATGATGTGAGTTGGCATGATGTGTGGGTGGTGCTCTGGTGCTGTTGGAGTGTGTCCATGGGCTACTTGACAGGATGTGTGTTGCGATGTGTGGTGACAGGTGGGCTGTACTCCCCAACAGTGTTGACATGCTAACTTGGTTCTGGGTGGGTATCTTGTAACATGTATTGTGCATGAGTTTTGCTGTTCTGTCCTGTACTGCATTGCTTTTGACTGTGTGTCATTTCTGTCCTTCACAGGGTACTTTCAGATTCGTTTGGTCAACTGTGTCCACCGACGACGTGATTGCACATCCAGGCTGGTAGCTGTTGTGTCCCTACAGGTGATGTGCGCCACACCCATGGACTTCCTTCTGTCTACAGTTGTTGACTGTGTGCCCGCTACCAGGTGGGGTTACCTTGCATCTGTAGTGGTTACGGCATGTTGCTACTGTGTAATAAACCTGTGCTTCACTTAGTGATGTGCGTTGTCTGTGGTCACACATTTGACTGCCATTTGCTTACTGCACCTGTGGGCTACTTGACTACAACTGGGAATGGGTGTGGTGTCTGTGCATTGCACCGTCTTCCCTGGCAACATCAGTGTAGGCAATGAGTCAGATGGCCTAGGTGTGTATGTGTTGTGTAGCCCTGGTGGTGTGTCTCCCTCATATGTGTCACGTTGCCTGTACTCACATGCCTGTGTTGTCCTTGCTGTTGCAGTTCGCATACACAGTGTAATTTTGCTGTTCATCATCCCCATAACAGCACCCACGTTGGAATCACGACAGAGGCAAGTATGGTGTATTATTGTGTTTATTGTGATACATCTGTGATAATAGTGCATAGGATGGATTGTGCTGTACATGAATCTTGCAATCCCAAGTTCCTAGATGAATAGAAAGTCCAGGTAGACAGGATCCCCAGTATCGGGGCCACAGTTGTCTGACACATTGTTCCAACTTGTACTCCCCATGCAATGTGTGGGAGTAGTGTTGCCATCAACAGGGTGAACAGTCTGTGCACAAAGGCGAAAATCCAGAACAGGTTCAGGCTTCCTGGGAGTTGCGCTTGGCCATCAGCCTCTCACTTTCCCCTCCTCGGACGACCCCTCTTCTTGGGGGGGGCCCTCAAGTGCAGGCTGCTGCGGTGCAGGGGACTCTCCGCCAGAGTCCTCCTCCCTCCCTGTGGCAGTTGCAGTTTGTTCGGTACCAGATGTTGTTGGCACACAGGGAGGTGTGGACTGGTTGCTGTTCATCTGGCGGAGGCATTGTAAAATGTCCCTGTGCACCGCCGTCATCTCATGTAGTACATCCCACTTGGACTCCACGCGGGACATGTGGGAGTCCACACGTGACATGTGTGACTCCACGTGGGACATGTGGGAGTCCAAGCGGGCATGATGGGCAGCCTGCTGCTGTTTGATGTCTCTGAGGAGCCCCACTACCTGGCTGAGCTCTCCGGTGCTGGACTGGTACGCATCAGCTATGCGTACCAGTTGTGGGTCTTCATGCACACCAGCAACGTCTGCAAGCAGCGACCTCTGTCTCCCACCCCTCCCACCACCCCTGCTGACATGTGCAGTGTGTGCAGTTGCACGCACAGATAACCCTGGTCCACCTTGGGGGTTGGTGGTGGTGGTGGTGTCCATGGCCCCAGGTTGGTCCAGGGTCACTGCGCTGGTGTTGTTCCTTATTCTGTCCATGTCGGCAGGGATGGTATTCGTGGTGACAGTCGTTGGAGGGGTGGGTGCAGGGGTGCAGCTGGTGGACCTGCTGGTGCTGCAGCTGGTGGTCCTGCTGGTGCAGCATGTTGACTTGCACCGGATGTGCCAGGTTGTTCTTCATCGTCCGAGGAGGACAGAGGCTGTACGACGCCAGTGAGCTCGGCATCCTCTTGAGCCTGGGACTGGGACTCCTCAGCGTCTGCTGCTGTGTCCCTATCATCACCTGTTTTTGGGAGACACAAACAATGTATGTCATGTTTCTGCAGGCATCAGTGGTTGACACACCTGACAGTTGTGACTGTGCCTCGGGGTGCGGGCCTGTACATTGTATTGTCCTAAGTCGTCACAGTCAGGGGTTGATATTGGTGTGGCACATTGTCCTGCATTATTTGGGCATTTCTATGTATTCTCTGGGGTGTGAACATGGTCTGCATTGATTGTGTTTGGTTGACAGCCAGACCTCCTTCCCACCCACCCACCCACCCAGTCAGTTATCCCACCATGGAACGTGCTTGCATTGCAGGGAGTGTAAGTTGTCTCTCAGGATGTCAGTCAGTGGTGTCCTGCTGTTTGTTGGTGCACAGTTGGCAGCAGGGCCTTGTGCTCCCCACAGCAGTAGCCAGTGTCAGCCATCTTGTGAGTCCTTCTCCACTCCCTGTGATGTGAGCATGGTTCAGGGTGGTGTTGATGGGCCAGTTGTGAGGCTGAGCAATGTCTGTGACTACGACTCCCATCATGCTATTGCCTCCACCCCCTTCCCAGCATGCCCATGCTTCCTTCCTTTTGACTCTGCTTCCCTGTGGGGTGGGCTGGCTGTGCTGACAGGATGGCTGGGAGTGTTGTCCTGGCAGTTGTTTGGCTAAGAGTCCCAAGAGTGTCCCTGTGCTTCACACAACATAACCCAGGGTGGTGGTGCTTTGTGGGATCTTGTGTTAGGATGGAGGGCATTGCATTCTACCAGGTGGGTACTGTGGAGTTTGTGTGGGGGGGGTGAGGGGAGGTGCTTGTGACTATGGTCAGTGCTGCAAGTCCCCCTTCCCACCCAGCTAGCCGGATATCCCACCATGGAACGTGCTTGCATTGCAGGGAGTGTAAGTTGTCTCTCAGGATGTCAGTCAGTGGTGTCCTGCTGTTTGTTGGTGCACAGTTGCCAGCAGGGCCTTGTGCTCCCCACAGCAGTAGCCAGTGTCAGCCATCTTGTGAGTCCTTCTCCACTCCCTGTGATGTGAGCATGGTTCAGGGTGGTGTTGATGGGCCAGTTGTGAGGCTGAGCAATGTCTGTGACTACGACTCCCATCATGCTATTGCCTCCACCCCCTTCCCAGCATGCCCATGCTTCCTTCCTTTTGACTCTGCTTCCCTGTGGGGTGGGCTGGCTGTGCTGACAGGATGGCTGGGAGTGTTGTCCTGGCAGTTGTTTGGCTAAGAGTCCCAAGAGTGTCCCTGTGCTTCACACAACATAACCCAGGGTGGTGGTGCTTTGTGGGATCTTGTGTTAGGATGGAGGGCATTGCATTCTACCAGGTGGGTACTGTGGAGTTTGTGTTGGGGGGGGTGTGAGGGGAGGTGCTGGTGACTATGGTCAGTGCTGCAAGTCCCCCTTCCCACCCAGCCAGCCAGATATCCCACCATGGAACGTGCTTGCATTGCAGGGAGTGTAAGTTGTCTCTCAGGATGTCAGTAAGTGGTGTCCTGCTGTTTGTTGGTGCACAGTTGGCAGCAGGGCCTTGTGCTCCCCACAGCAGTAGCCAGTGTCAGCCATCTTGTGAGTCCTTCTCCACTCCCTGTGATGTGAGCATGGTTCAGGGTGGTGTTGATGGGCCAGTTGTGAGGCTGAGCAATGTCTGTGACTACGACTCCCATCATGCTATTGCCTCCACCCCCTTCCCAGCATGCCCATGCTTCCTTCCTTTTGACTCTGCTTCCCTGTGGGGTGGGCTGGCTGTGCTGACAGGATGGCTGGGAGTGTTGTCCTGGCAGTTGTTTGGCTAAGAGTCCCAAGAGTGTCCCTGTGCTTCACACAACATAACCCAGGGTGGTGGTGCTTTGTGGGATCTTGTGTTAGGATGGAGGGCATTGCATTCTACCAGGTGGGTACTGTGGAGTTTGTGTGGGGGGGTGTGAGGGGAGGTGCTTGTGACTATGGTCAGTGCTGCAAGTCCCCCTTCCCACCCAGCTAGCCGGATATCCCACCATGGAACGTGCTTGCATTGCAGGGAGTGTAAGTTGTCTCTCAGGATGTCAGTCAGTGGTGTCCTGCTGTTTGTTGGTGCACAGTTGGCAGCAGGGCCTTGTGCTCCCCACAGCAGTAGCCAGTGTCAGCCATCTTGTGAGTCCTTCTCCACTCCCTGTGATGTGAGCATGGTTCAGGGTGGTGTTGATGGGCCAGTTGTGAGGCTGAGCAATGTCTGTGACTACGACTCCCATCATGCTATTGCCTCCACCCCCTTCCCAGCATGCCCATGCTTCCTTCCTTTTGACTCTGCTTCCCTGTGGGGTGGGCTGGCTGTGCTGACAGGATGGCTGGGAGTGTTGTCCTGGCAGTTGTTTGGCTAAGAGTCCCAAGAGTGTCCCTGTGCTTCACACAACATAACCCAGGGTGGTGGTGCTTTGTGGGATCTTGTGTTAGGATGGAGGGCATTGCATTCTACCAGGTGGGTACTGTGGAGTTTGTGTTGGGGGGGTGAGGGGAGGTGCTGGTGACTATGGTCAGTGCTGCAAGTCCCCCTTCCCACCCAGCCAGCCAGATATCCCACCATGGAACGTGCTTGCATTACAGGGAGTGGAAGTTGTCTCTCAGGATGTCAGTCAGTGGTGTCCTGCTGTTTGTTGGTGCACAGTTGCCAGCAGGGCCTTGTGCTCCTCACAGCAGTAGCCAGTGTCAGCCATCTTGTGAGTCCTTCTCCACTCCCTGTGATGTGCGCATGGTTCATGGTGGTGTTGATGGGACAGTTGTGGGGGGGCAATATGTGTGACTGCGACTCCCATGATGCTATTGGCTACACTGACTTGGCCAGCATACACAGAATTCCTTCCTTTGAGTGGTCTTCACTGTGTGTTGGTGTTGTTGTGGTGGCTACATGTGTGGATGTGTGTGTTAGTTCTATTTGTGCCACTGCCTAGCTGTAGTTGTGGTTGTGTTTGTACATGTGTTGGCACAGTTGGATGTGACTTTTTTGATGGCATGTGTTGTGTTTATCTGACTGACATACACATTTTGGGATGATTCTGTTCTAGTTGCTGTGTAATTGCTATGAGTGCATGGTTTGACTCTCCCCTTGACAGTGATGTGTGTGTTTTGTGGCAGTTTATTGTGTACATTTGTTGTGTATTCACCAGGCTCTGGGATGTTCTCTAGTCCATATACGCTCACTGGCGGAAGGATGGCCCGCACCTTCTCCTCCCAGGGCCTGAGGTATATTGGCTTGGCAGGAGGGCCACTGCCGGTGTGTTGGCTGTTGATGTAGTCTATCTTCAGCAGGTCCCGTACCCTCCTGCGCACGTCATACCACCTGTTCTGGATGTCCGTCTTTGTGCGCCGACATGGTGATTGGGCGTTCACCCTGTTGATGATCCTCTCCCACATCTTGGTTTTCTGCGACATGGGGGTCTGTTGGACCAGAGTGCCAAACAGCTGTGGCTCCACCCTGAGGATCTCGTCTACCATGACTTCCAATTCACTATCTAGGAACTTGGGATTCTTCTTGGGGGGCATGGTGATGGGTGGTGATGGTGGGTGATGTGTGTGTTGGTGTGCAGGTGAGGGTGTGTGGGTGTGTGTTGTGCTGGGTGTATGTGAGGTAGGTATTTGTTGGTGTGCTGCTGGTGTGTGGCTTGTGTGAGGGATGAGCTGTGGGTGTGTGGTTGCTTTCTCTTGGGTGCTGGCAGTGGAATGGCATTTGCAAAGGCTCATGGTAGTGATTTGTGTCCTTTATATAGGTGGAGTTGTGGGTGTGTCTTTGTTCTCTGTCCCCACCCCCCCCAGTATTTATTGGCTTGGTAATTGCTTGTTTGGCCTTTTTTTGGTTGATTTTTCCTTTGTGCTGTTTGTGTATGTTGGAAACGTTCTTGTGACCGAGTCGGACCCTGCATTGGTCTCGTACGGTGTTTTCCGTTTCGCTCACGCTGTGTTTGTGCAGTTTTGTATGCTGCGTACGCGTCGGTCGCGGTGTATTGTGTTGCTTCGGCTCGGTTTTGTATGCGTGTCGGTCGTACGGCTTGTCCTCCGTCCGACTCGGTCGTGTTTTTCGCGCCTTGCATCGTACTTTGCGGGTTGGAGTTGGCGGGTACGATTCGGTCGGATTTGTTCCGGGTGCGTGTCGGTCGGTTGGATTCGCGTGTTTTTCCGGCCGGATTGCTATTTTCCGAGCGGCTCGGTCGGTCGGCTTGGTTTCCTGACGTGTCGGTCGGATTTATCGCGGCTTGCATCGTACTTGGCGTGTCGGGCGCCACTGGTACGTGTCGGTCGGTAATTTTTCCGGCTCCGAGTCGGTCGGTGCTTTTTCCGGCCCGAATCGGAATCGACCTCTGAGTCTCTCTACACAAACATACCTCAGCAAGCCACGGTGGAGGTTATAAAAGGAATCCTTGATAATACAGCACTTGCAGGAGTTAATAAAGAATTTATAGTCCAATGCACAAACATGGTCCTCATGAACAACATCTTTCTTTTTAAAGATCAATTATATCGCCAAAAGAAAGGGACCAGCATGGGGGCGACCTGTGCCCCTAGTTTGGCATGTTTATATGATGGTGATTTTGAGGAACGCCATATATATAACGAGCTGGCTCCGTTCGATGTATTCTTTATCTGGGATGGTCCAACTGACCTCCTAGCTGAGTTTCTTATCTGGCTAAATCTGGGAGATGAGAGTTTGAAATTTACTGCCCACCAGAGTAAGGAGAAGGTGGACTATTGGATATTACAATAAAAGCAAATGTGGGGAGATTGGCGGTGGAGTTATATACCAAGCCAATGGCAAAGAATACGATACTCCATTACTCCAGTTTCCACCCTAATCACAAAAGGATAATATCCCTTTTAGTCAGTTTCTCCGTTTACGGAGAAATTGTACAGATCTTAATGACTTTTATGCACATTCAGAAGTATTGAAAACAAAATTAAAAGACAGAGGATACCCAAAAAAACTCATATCTCATTCGTTCAAACGAGCCAGGTTTTACGACCGAGATGTGATGTTGAATACATCTAAAAAGGAACAAGAAATGTCTAGGGTTGTATTTGTTAGCCAGTTTTATGGCATCAGTAACAAAATAAAAAATGTAGTAAATAAACATTGGAATATTCTTAACGATGAAGAAGACATTAAATTGGAAAAATCTTTGTTTGCCTACAAGAAAAATACTAATTGACGCAACCAGCTGGTTCATACATATAGAGAGGAACCAAAAAATAGACAAAAAACACTGGATAACCCATGTGGCAAAAGCAATACGCGCTGTGGCAATTGCTTGATGTGCTCAATGTATTGTGGCTAAGGAGGTGACACATAATCGTAGAACGATAGTGGCCCATACTTTAAGCAATTGCCGCAGCAAGAATGTGATATACTTATTGCGTTGCCCATGTGGCTTAGCCTACGTGGGTGAAACAGGTCGTGAACTCAGGGTTAGATTGGCTGAACATAAATCAGCAATTAAAACTAAGAAGCTCAATGCTCCATTAGTGTCCCACTTTTTTGAGTGTGGACTTAGAGACAGATTTCGTATGGTTTGTTTTGGAAAGAGTTAATATAAACAAAAGAGGTGGCAACACAGAGGAGAAGTGACAAGCAAGAGAACAATGGTACATATCTGTCTTTAATACTATAAGACAGGGTCTCAATGCAAGAGAAGACTGGGAAAAACTGGTTAAATAGTGATATTGAACTATTGTTCTAGACTGTACTTCACAACATGAGAGGGAATAAAAAAGCTTGTTCATTTTGCTGATGCCATTGTTTAATTATATAGTTCAGTATTTCAGTCCAATTAAAAAAAAAGAATCATGTAAGAACCATTGCGAACATCTATACAATGATCACTATGATGAAGAGGCAATTCACCATTTATTTGTTTGTAATAGAATCTGAATAGAAACGGGAGTTATGGGGCAATTTCTGCATTCTGAGGGAGTTAAAATGGGCTGATAATGAAAGGGTGTCTATTTGTCCCAAATATTTGCACATTCACCAGAATGGCATGATTTACCTAAACTAATTAAACTGAGGATTCGACCAATTGTAATGTTGAGTAGCTAACCCACCATAAGATGGCAGCCGCTATATAGGTGTTGCCGTCAACTATGTTTACACAAAACGGGAAGTGGCTTTGAGGTTGATGAACCCACTACAAGATGGCAGCCGCTATATAGGTGTTGCCGTCAACTATGTTTACATAAAGTTGGAAGTGGTTAAGAGGGATGAAGTACGAAGATCTTGTACTTTCCCCACACTAAGATGGCAGCCACGGGTGATTAACTCAAGTCCGACTTTGATTTTTATAACTCCAATTAGGCGCGCTTCTGTTGATGCTGGAAGGCTTTTAAATGGCCTCGGAAATAGATTCACAAACAACGAAAACGGAGCGCGCATGGAGATTTTTGAGTCCCGGTAAGCTGTACGATGGGAGTGTGTTTTTGAGCATATGCAGTGGTTGCAATGCATTGATTTGAAAATAGGGTGGGGATAGATAATATCGTACGGATTGTTACTCAATGTGAAGAAGTCTTGTGGGTTTAATCTTTGGGACCTTAGTGGGCCCTTGGGGTGACTGTAATATTTTTGCCCGCTTTATGTAAAAGTAAAGAGGATCGCATCTTGATAACCTGAGAGATGATACGGTCCTATTCAATATCGGCATATAGCTTAAATTTGAAGTGAGGGCGATTAAAATAGTTTCTAAAATGAATTAAAAAATTAATTGTAAGAATGGATAGGATAACATAAATGTGTACTACGCTTTTATTTGTAGGCATCTAGGCCTCATAATCGATTGTAGTGGGAAAAACGGCAATAAAAGCAGCAATAGTAGCGCAGTATAGGAACGAGCCTACCTTCTTAATCAAGCAGACCATTCAAACAAAACAAGGTGCCTGTGATCCTCAACAAAGGTAATTTCATAAAATTGTTCTAATTAATACAAATGATGGACTCTCTTTTTTAAGGCCAGATATGAATGAATATGGCACAATCACCATACATTGATAGATATTTGTTTTATTGTTTACTTTAGGACATTTTGTTGGGATGGTTTTTGCCATCTTTTCGAATATAGCACGTGGACCACATCCCTTACCGGATTTATGACTTGAAGGGATGAGCAGCAATATACCGTTACAGATATTTATTGTCACAATTTTGGGTATGTAGTTTTCTCTTGCTATGTTTATAGCAATAAGATATTTTGAGCATAAGTTTATGACTGTTCCACAATGGTGTTATTTTTGTTTATTTTAGAAGAGTGGTGAGATTCCCGTTCCAACTCTTTGATTTTATGCCTGTGGAGAATAGATATCTGGAGGAAATTATTCCCCGTTAGACAGCCTATACGTTCAGATTTCGGTGGGTACTCTTTCCATAACTATCTTTATAGTCTGGTTAAGAGGTTATCAGGACTGTGAAATAACAAGTGCGAGTTTGTATGCACTGGAGACAACTATTTGGTCAGAGCTATTCTTATAGCCAGGAGATTAATGAGAGATATGCTTTTTTGGTGAATGAATGTGTATGAGTTATGGTACTGTAGAGAACCACCTTTGGTGAATGAATGTGTATGAGTCGTGGGATGGTAGAGAATCACCAGACAGAGCCAAAAGTCTAATAGGGTTGTTTTCTTAGGTCGATGTACTAAATGCATTGATATATAGATACAATGAAAAAATCTTTAAAGCAAATATGTCTGAATAAATTTGAAATGTGATTGTTTTTATGTATTTTTTTATATAGATAAAAGTGCTGGGATACTTTTTTACTTAAGCCTGAAGAAGGTGGTTGGACCTGCTTATACCACCGAAACGCGTCCCTTCTTGGTCTTCTTAAAAATAATTCTGTATAAACCACATGGTTTCTTTTTGGATATATTAAGAGAAGAATATTACCAAATGTTGAATTGATCATTATTGTTGGTCTTGGAGTCATATGAATTGACTTGCACTTTCTTCTATATATCATTATTGTTGGTCTTGGAGTCATATAAATTGACTTGCACTTTCTTCTATATATGTTGTTTTATATTTTGTTTTGTATTATGAAAAATCTTTGATGAAATTGTAATTTTAACATTCTGAGTGGTACCTTTTGGAAAAAAATGTTAAATTGTTTTTAAACTACCATATGTTTATTAAATAAACATTTCCATATTGGACTTTTTGGCTACTGTTATACTTTCTAGGTGATCAGTTGTTTTTGAATGTGGTGAGTGAAGATTCTGGTATACTATTGAGGTATCCCAAAGGGAATCTTTTTTAGATTTAGGGGCCGATTCCGATTCGGGCCGGAAATCTCTCCGACCGAGCCGGACCCGGAGAGAATTCCGACCGAATCGGACTCTGGCAGTCCGACCGAATGAGTACGATGCGCACGCATGCACCCGGACTCGATTCGGTCGGACTCCCATTGAAGTCAATGGGAGCCGGTCGTACAACGCGTATGCGGGCTCCCATTGACTCAATGGGTGCGAGGCGAACAAGGGCGCCCCTACAGCGGGTACGCGTCGAAGCGGGTCGCGCCGTACATGCACAGGTAGGGGGACCCATGGGTCCCCCTGTGTGCGACTCGCGCGGCTACGCGTACAGGGGGGTCCGACGCGGACCCCCAAAGTCCGGCTCCGACAGCTCTTTCGAGCCGGACGGCGCGAGTCGGTCGGACTGCTCGCGGTGCGCATCGTACTTACCCGGCCGGGGAACGTCTCCATTGCGCGGTGCGAGTTGTGTCCGTGCGAGTCGGTCAGAGCGTGTTGTAGCCGCGTTCGAGTCGGTCGGCGATATTGCGGGCGCTTGCATCGTACTCGCTCGGCCGGACCCGCGTACGATTCGGTCGGGAAACAGGGCTCCGAATCGGATCCGGTAATGCCGAATCCGATTCGGAGCCCTACCGGCCGAGATCGGAATTGGCCCCTTAGTGTTAGAGAGGGATAGATCCATCATGTAATGCCTCGTAAAAGTCTGAGGCCTGCGGTAGATAACTCCCAATATACTTAAATTTCAAAAAGCTAGTGTTCATCTGTTAATTCTACCATACTGAGGTGGTTTTGAGAAGGTAACTATATATCTCAAGCAGAATCAATATGTCCATTCTAAGGTAACAAGGGGGAAAGCACAGAGTAAGATCACAGGATAACACCATCACAATGCTACCACAGGCTCAAAAAGAAGAAATCTTCTCATGGGTAAAAGGTCGTCACATGATAGTGTGGGTGTAAGAGCTCAGAATAGTGGAAGACATGACCGACAGGATAAAACGTGCCAAAAGGCATAGATCGTTAAGTCACTATCCAGATGATTTCTTCATTCAATCCTTTACGGACTGTATCAAGAGTGAAAATCCAGTAAGTTTCTCTTTCTTTTCTTGTCTTTTCTACATCCTTACCTGGTATGCCTCTAATACGTTCCAGGATTAACCATTTTAGACCTTTTTCAACATGATTACTATCTAGACAGTGTCTAACCATGGGTGCCTGCAACTTCTGTGTCCTTATAGCTGACTTGTGTTCTGAGAACCTGACACGGAATTCTCTACTGGTTTCCCCTATGTAACCTAACCCACAGGGGCAGAGAATCAAGTAAACAATATTAGTACTTCTGCAGTTTGTCATGCATTTGAGTTTGCCTGTTTTTCCTCCATACTTCCAAAATTGAGTAGAAATAGCTGAATCACAGGCGTGGCAATGACCACACCTATAGTTGCCTAATACTGGAGGCAATCTATCAATAGTGGTTTGCCTGATTTCCTCTTTAGATTTGAATCTACTATGAACCAGTTTGTCCTTCAAATTGGGGTTCCTCCTATATGCCACAACAGGTTTCTGCAGTTGTGTCTCTTCCTCATTGGCAGTGAGAATCCTCCAATTTTTATCTAGTATCTGTTTGATCTTACAGTTAATACTAGAGTGGTCAACTACACAGACTAGTTTGTCCATGGGCTGCTTGATATTGCCCATGATAAGGGCGTCCCTGTTGTAGTATTTTGCCCGTTTCAAGGATTGGCGCACCAACCTTTTAGGGTAAGCCCTAAGGAGGAGACGCCTCTGAAGTTTTTCTGCATGCTCCATAAATTCCTTCATGTTGGTGCAATTTCTCCTGATTCTCAGGAACTCCCCAAAGGGGATAGAATCCTTTTGGCATGAAGGATGGAAACTGCTATGCTCTAAGATGGTATTCTTAGCTGTAGGTTTTCTGAAGAGGCTACCTTCTATCTGTCCCTCTCTTCCAATAATCCATATATCTAAGAATTCGACTTTGTCTGCTGAATATTTACAAGTGAACTTTAAATTCTTGTCACTCAGATTAAGCCAAGTAATAAAGTCCAACAAATGTGATTCTTCTCCTGTCCAAATAAAAAATATATCATCTATAAACCTGTGCCATTGTGCAATATTTTCATAGAAGGGAGCTACATTGTTGAATATATGTTTGCGTTCATACTCTCCCATAAACATATTAGCTACACTCGGTGCGCAAGAAGCCCACATGCTGGTGCCCTTGATTTGTTGGTACAAGGTGTCTTTGAACTCAAAAAAGTTTTGATACAAAACAATGCTAAGACATTCTAAAATGAAAATGTCAGGTCTCTCCCCAGGAGCCCTGGCCAGTAGAGCTGCCACAGATTCCATGGCCAGGTCCTGGGGGATGTTGGTGTACAAAGACTCTATATCAAGAGTCACCAGCAGTTGGTTATGCTGGCCTGCTTCCTGCTGTCTTTCCTGGAAATAATTGCTACACAGATATGATACACAGATATGATGTATCATCGCGAGACATTATTGCATGCTTATCGCATGCGCGATAAATAAGGAAGTCATCTGTATTTCCTTAGGATTTATGGGGAAACGCTGAAGCCACGCGTTTGTGGATGCACAGAACAGCTTACACTAAATTATACGGTATGTTTTCTTGCAGCCAGCGTAACTCTGTATAAGACCTGGAGGGTTTATGTCTGATTATCAGTGGGTTTTAGTAAACTCTATTTTGGATACATTCCTCCTGTTTCTAACATGTAAATAACCTAGGGTTATTTGAGCATGAACTTATGTAGCCTTTTTGGCATACATGTGTATATTGCGTCAGAGTTGGCATATACGTATATTGGGCCTGATTCACAGAACTAACTTACGACAAAATCCTAAACTTACTACCATTTTGGTATTCACAGAATGAACTTACTCATTTTGGTATTCACAGAATGAACTTACTCATTTTGGCATTCACAGAATGAACTTACTCATTTTGGTATTCACAGAATGAACTTACTACCATTTTGGTATTCACAGAATGAACTTACTCATTTTGGTATTCACAGAATGAACTTACTCATTTTGGTATTCACAGAATGAACTTACTACCATTTTGGTATTCACAGAATGAACTTACTACCATTTTGGTATTCACAGAATGAACTTACTCATTTTAGTATTCACAGAAGGCACTTACTCATCAATGAGTAAGTGCCTTCTGTGAATACCAAAATGTGTAAGTTACACAAAATGAGTAAGTTACACAAAATGTGTAAGTTACACAAAATGAGTAAGTTACACAAAATGTGTAAGTTCACACAAAATGTGTAAGTGCCTTCTGTGAATACCAAAATGAGTAAGTTCATTCTGTGAATACCAAAATGAGTAAGTTCATTCTGTGAATACCAAAATGAGTAAGTTCATTCTGTGAATACCAAAATGGTAGTAAGTTTAGGATTTTGTCGTAAGTTAGTTCTGTGAATCGGGCCCTTTGTTTTTCGAAAAAAAAATTTTTAGGTGCATTTCCTACCTGCTGAGCTTTAGCCGTCCCAAACTATTTGGAGATTGTAAGCCGTTATGTAAGCATGTAGTTTCAACTTAGCGCATACAGATTGTTCCTTATATAACATCAGAGCGGCATGTTTAGGAGCTCCCATGCCCTCATGTGTTTGGTAATATTGCACTTCGGTATAAATATTGATGTATTATTTTATTCTCTCTATCGATTAGCACTTAAATAGAGATTTGCTCCTTTATCTGTGAGTCACATTACGGGAATGAATTGGGTTTGATTCTAACCTATATCCATTCATGCCGTTAATATTTATGTATAAAATAATCAGTTATTTCTTTAGTGCAATATATTATGAAAACATATATTTTCTGTGCTTTATATTGAGCTCTGGTTATTCATTTTGTAGTCTAGGATGACCTAATTGGACTACGAGCTAAATCGGCATTGCTCTATTAGTACTGGACTACGGCTGTAGTCGGACACCCCCTCAGCATGCAAATCAGGGTGAGATATCATATACATATCTAGGCACACTAGAGCTTGCCATTCATGTAGGATAGTTTACATTTATATAATTTTACTTTTTAGATATAATCAGCCTGACGTTTTATCGGACTGCACCAACTGAGGGTCCTCCATGATCTGTGACCCATAAGTAGCAATCTCCATTTAATGGGAGCTAAATAGATCTTCTCAGGTGCAAATTCTATCTGAATTGTCACACTATTTCTGAGATCTTTCTCACGGGCTAAACTGTTCTTATAGAATTCTCTGCAGATAAAGTCTTTTGGTGAAGGCACTATTATTCTATTTTAATTTATTTCATTTTATCGGCATGCATGTGGCAATTGCCAATGAGTACCAGAGGAAGCACTTTGGTCAGAGCTGTCCTATCACACTATCACGGGTAAAACTATGTATAAAGTAAATTTATATCCTTATACTTATATCCTTATAAAATTGTTTTTTATTATTACTACTGTTAAACTTCCCCTTGATTATAATTTTTTGCTCAATAAATTTATTGTTGTTATTATTTTTACAGATAAACCCGGCCCACTGTCTTTTGAGATTAATAGTACTTATAATTGGTCCTGATGAAGGTGGCTTAATTTATGGTTCCACCGAAATGTGCGTAGACCACTTATTAGATATATGGGAATCCTCTCTGAGACACACAGGAGAAGAAATTGATGGGACGCAATTGTGCAACAAATTTAAAACATGAAGTGTCTCTGTCAACGTTTATAGGATCCCTCAAATGGCTGTGATTGTTTTATGTTGTATGCGTGTTAGTATGGCTGAGCAGGTTCGAATGGTGAGATGGATGTGTGTGGGGTTATATTTTATATTTGTGAATTAAGGTATTTAATTTTGCATTGGTTACTATATCACATATTGTCCAGTTGAACTGCTCCAACAAGGAAACTTTGTAGTCATGGTGACAGATGCACTTATGTATTGATGTTAATTGCTTACATTTTTGACAATGGATTTGCACTAAAACACTGCTTGTTTCTCTGTGACAAATGTGATGGTATTCTGTGTATTTATATGAATGTTTATTTATAATAAGAAATTGAATATACATTTAAAAAAAAAAAAAGTAAATAAATATATTTTTTATATGTAATAAAATATCGTTTTTGAATCATTTATCTTGCAAGATAATCATCTGGGGATATGTTTTTTGGTATGAGCCTTATGGCCATTAATAAAAGTAATGTAGGTCAGTTTAGAGGTTCCCTATAGCCTTTTTTGTTTCCCTCCTCTTGGACGTAGAAGTACTTAGTGGGTACCTTCCTTTCTCTCTTGATAACCCAGGCACTACCCTTGCACTCCTCCAATAATCCAGGGCTACACATGCACTCATTCATGCACGAAAGCAGTATGTATGCACTCCTTCAATCAGCCAGGCACTACCTTTGCACTCAAACAATCACTCAGACACTACCCATGTACCCCTTCAATAACCCAGGTACTACCCATACACTCATGTAATCATCCAGGCACTATCCATGCACTCCTCTAAACACACAGGTACTACCCATGTACTCATAAAATCACCCAGACACTACCCATGCACTCCTCTAATTATCCAGGCAATACCCCTGCACTCATGCAATCACCCAGGCACTACCTATGCACTCCTCCAATCACCCAGGCAATACTACTACACTTATTCAATCACCCAGGCACTACCCTTGCACTCGTCCAATCACTCAAGCAGTTCTATTGCAGTCATGCAATCACTCAAGCAGTACTGTTACACTCATCCATTCACCCAGGAAGTACCTATGCACTCATCCAATTACCCAGCTACTACCCTTACACTCATGATATCACACAGGCACTACCCATACACTCCTCCATTCACCCAGGTACTACTCCTGCACTCATGCAATCCCCAAGGTTCTACACATACACTCCTCCAATCACTCAGGCACCACCCATGCACTCTTGCAATCACCCAGGCAGTACCCATGCACTCATCCAAGCACTCAAGTACTACTTCTGCACTCTTTCATTTACTCATGCAGTACACATGCACTCATCGAATCACCCTGGCAGTAGCCATGCACTCATGCAATCACCCAGGCACTACCCATGCACTCATCCATTCTCTCAAATACTAACCATGCACTCATCCATGCCCTCAGGCGCTTCCCCTGCACTCATCCAATCACCCAGACACTACCCATGCACTCCTTCAATCAACCAGGCACTACCCATGCACTCATGCAAACAGTCAGACACTACCTATGCACTCCTCCAATCACCCAGGCACTACTTTTGCACTTTTGCAATCACCCAGGCTAACCTTGCACACCTCCAATCACTCAAGCAGTTCTATTGCAGTCATGCAATCACTCAAGCAGTAGTGTTACACTCATCCGTTTACTCAGGCAGTACCTATGCACACCTCCAATTACCCAGCCACTACCCTTCCCCTCATTCTATCACCTAGGCACTACCTATGCACTCCTCCAATCACCCAGGTACTACCCTTGCACTCCTCCAATCATCCAGGGCTACACATGCACTCATTCATGCACTAATACAGTATGTATGCACTCCTTCAATCAGCCAGGCAGTACCTTTGCACTCATGAAATCACTCAGACACTACCCATGCACTCCTCCAATTTCCCAGCCACTACCCTTCCACTCATTCAATCACCTAGGCACTACCTATGCATTCCTCCAATTACCCAGGTACTACCCATGCACTCATTCAGTCACCTAGGCACTACCCTTGCACTCCTCCGATCATCCAGGGACTACCCATGCACTCATTCATGCACTGAGGCAGTATTTATGCACTCCTTCAATCACCCAGGCACTACCCTTGCACTCATGCAATCACTCTGAGACTACCCATGCACTCCTTCAATAACCCACGCACTACCTCTGCACTTATGTAAGCGCCCAGGCACCACTCATGCACTCCTCTAATCAGCCAGGCACTACCCCTGCACTCATGCAATCACCCAGGCACTACCTATGCACTCCTCCAATCACCCAGGTACTACCCATGCACTCATGCAATAACCCAGGCACTACCCTTGCACTGCTCCAATCATCCAGGGACTACCCATGCACTCATTCATGCACTGAAGCAGTATTTATGCACTCCTTCAATCACCCAGGCACTACCCCTGCACTCATGTAATCACTCAGAGACTACCCATGCACTCCTTCAATAACCCACGCACTACCTCTGCACTTATGTAAGCGCCCAGGCACCACTCATGCACTCCTCTAAACACACAGGCACTACCCATGTACTCATAAAATCACTCAAACACTACCCATGCACTCCTCTAATCAGCCAGGCACTACCCCTGCACTCATGCAATCACCCAGGCACTACCTATGCACTCCTTCAATCACCTAGATACTACCCATGCACTCATGCAATAACCCAGGCACTACCCTTGCACTCCTCCAATCATCCAGGGCTACACATGCACTCATTCATGCACTAAGGCAGTATGTATGCACTCCTTCAATCAGCCAGGCACTACCCATACACTCATGTAATCATCCAGGCACTATCCATGCACTCCTCTAAACACACAGGCACTACCCATGTACTCATAAAATCACCCAGACACTACCCATGCACTCCTTCAATCACCCAAGCACTACCCATGCACTCTTCCAATCAACCAGGCACTACCCATGCACTAATGCAAACAGTCAGACACTACCTATGCACTCCTCCAATCACCCAGGCACTACTTTTGCACTAATGCAATCACCCAGGCACTACCCTTGCACTCCTCCAATCACTCAAACAGTTCTATTGCAGTCATGCAATTACTCAAGCAGTACTGTCACACTCATCCTTTCACTCAGGCAGTACCTATGCACTCCTCCAATTACCCAGCCACTACCCTTCCACTCATTCAATCACCTAGGCACTACCTATGCACTCCTCCAATCACCCAGGTACTACCCATGCACTCATGCAATAACACAGGCACTACCCTTGCACTCCTCCAATCACCCAGGGACTACCCATGCACTCATGCATGCACTGAGGCAGTATTTATGCACTCCTTCAATCAACCAGGCACTACCCCTGCACTCATGAAATCATTCAGAGACTACCCATGCACTCCTTCAATAACCCAGGCACTACCTATGCACTTATGTAATCGCCCAGGCACCACCCATGCACTCTTCTAAACACACAGGCACTACCCATGTACTCATAAGATCACCCAAACACTACCCATGCACTCCTAATCAGCCAGGCACTACCCCTGCACTCATGCAATCACCCAGGCACTACCTATGTACTCCTCCAATCATCCAGGCACTACTCCTACACTCATGCAATCACCCAGGCACTACCCTTGCACTCCTCCAATCACTCAAGCAGTTCTATTGCAGTCATGCAATCACTCAAGCAGTACTGTTACACACATCCATTCACCCACGCAGTACGTATGCACTTTTCCAATTACCCAGCCACTACCCTTGCACTCATGCAATACCCTAGGCACTACCTACGCACTCCTTCAATCACCCTGGTACTGCCCATGCACTCATGCAATAACCCAGGCACTACCCTTGCACTCCTCCAATCATCCAGGGCTACACATGCACTCATTCATTCACTAAGGCAGTATGTATGCACTCCTTCAATCAGCCAGGCACTACCTTTGCACTCATGCAATCACTCAGACACTACCCATGTACTCCTTCAATAACCCAAGCACTACCCATGCACTCATGTAATCATCCAGGCACTATCCATGCACTTCTCTAAACACACAGGCACTGCCCATGTACTCTTAAAATAACCCAGACACTACCCTTGCACTCCTCTAATCACCCTGGCACTACCCTTACACTCATGCAATCACCCAGGCACTACCTATGCACTCCTCCAATCACCCAGGCAATACTGCTACACCTATGCAGTCACCCAGGCACTACCCTTGCACTCCTCCAATCACTCAAGCAGTTCTATTGCAGTTATGCAATCACTCAAGCAGTACTGTTACACTCATCCATTCACCCACACAGTACCTATGCACTCATCCAATTACCCGGCCACTACTCTTCCACTCATAAAACCACACAGGCACTACCCATGCACTCCTCCATTCACCCAGGTACTACTCTTGCACTCATGCAATCACCAAGGTTCTACCCATACACTCCTCCAATCACTCAGGCACTACCCATGCACTCATGCAATCACCCAGGCAGTACCCATGCACTCATCCATGCACCCATGCACTACCCCTGCATTCTTGCATTCACTCAGGCAGTAAACATGCACTCCTCCAATCACCCAGGCAGTAGCCATGCACTCATACAATCAGCCAGGCACTACCCATGCACTCATCCATTATCTCAAATACTAACCGTGCACTCATCCATGCCCTTAGGCACTTCCCCTGCACTCATCCAATCACACAGGCACTACCCATGCACTCATCCATGCACTCAGGCACTACCCATGCACTCCTCCAATCACCCAGGCTGTAGCCATGCACTCATGCATTCACCCAATCTCTATCCTTGCACTCATCCATTCTGTCAAATACTATGTATGCACTAATCCATGCCCTCAGATGCTATCCCTGCACTCATGCAATCACCCAGGCACTACCCATGTACTCCTTCAATCACTCAGGCACTACCTATGCACTCATGCAATCACCCAGGCAGTACCCATGCACTCCTCCAATCACCCAGGCACTACCAATGCAGTCATGCAATCACCCAGGCATTACCCATGCACTCATGCATGCACTCACGCACTACCCCTGCACTCCTGCATTCACTCAGGCAGTACACATGCACTCCTCCAATCACCCAGGCACTACCCATGCACTCATGCAATCACTCATGCACTACCCATGCGCTCCTACATATATTACATTTGCGGCAATTCATACAACACACAGAAGTTTGTCTATTTTTAACCAAATAGGCGGTTCTAACAAGAACTATTTTTTTTCTTTTACTTTTTTTGTGTTTTTTTAACTCTTTTTTGTATTTTTTTGGTGTTCTTTTAAAAAAAATGAAAAAAACAACAGAATGAACTGAGAAAACGTTCTCTAACATTTTGCAATTAAAAAATCATTGCAAAAAAGAAAAAATTAACAATGGTGGTTTCTTGCTGCAACAACAATAGCATCTACAGATTGCCCCGATAACAAATAACTTTTTTGCATTTGATGCAGCGTTGTTCAAGTCCAGCAAACTCTGGTCTAATGTCAGGTCCTTGGGTTGATGCAGAAGAACCTGCCGAGGTGCTAGGCCCTGCAACCTCATCATCTTGCTGTGAATGATGTTCAGGTTCGCGACAATGTTGCTCTCGCACTAGATGACGTGGGTGGATAGTTTGAAGGTGCTTCATCATGGATGAAGTGCCACACGAGTATTTCTTCTCGGAGCCCCGAGATAAGATCCTTTGACATAAAATGCAGGTCACCTTTCTCGCATTATCCTTCTTTTCTTAACCAATGAAATGCTTTCTTTTGAAATCACATGGGATTCGCGCACCCGGCGCGCAACCAGAACGCACCCGGCGCGATTCCCGAAATATATATTTAACAATAATATATCTTTATTCCAGTTACAAATATGCGATATTCACAATTGTCTATATTAATCTCTTGGTATAATATATATAATAAAGTTATATACATATACTTTTAAAACAAAATAACTTGCGGTGGATTTGCGCACCTGACTCGACCCCCGGAAATACGTATGTGAAGTTGTGCAGGACCGTCGCGGCTCCCATAACTTTATTATAAGATGTTTAACATCCATATTATTTAAGTAAATATTACTTTTAAAACTCATACAATAAAGCATATACGATTGATTTAATACATTTATAGTATAAATCATGTATTTAAAATTATAAAAAAAAGATAAATGAGAACCACGCACCCTTCGCATAACGTACGCGTATCGTGCACGACTTAACCAATATGGCGGCAAAATTCTTGGATTTGCGCACCCACCGTAACCGGTACAGGATCGGTATGCGAATCTCAGTTTAAAAAAAAATAAAATGTAAATGCATATTTTAAAAAGGATAAAACATCACATTATTATAATAAAAGCTTAACAATTTAGAAAAAGTGTTTTTGGACATTATAGTTAGGAATTAGCTTTTAAAAAACCTTAGAAATTCACTGAAAAAACCATAGGTTTCAGGGACGTTATAGTTAGAAATTAGCATGTAAAAAACCTTCGAAATTCACTGAAAAAACCATAGGTTTCAGGGACGTTATAATTAGAAATTAGCATTTAAAAAACCTTTAAAATTCACAGAAAAAACCATAGATTTCAGGTAGTTAGTTTGACATTTCACTCGTACAAAACCAGAGAAATTCGGCCATTATAGTTAGTTGAGCTAACTATAACTCGCGTCCCCGCAATGCACTGCTGATAACGTCACATATTACATCACTCATGGTTTGGTCAGTGACATCACTGATGACATCACTGATGACATCTCAAATGACATCACTGATGACATCACTAATGACATCATCCATTTGATTAACTGATGCACCTCTTCCCACCCTAATATAACTTTTGATACAACCACTCTAAAATACAGAATGCCATTCTCGAAACCATAGACACACCAATACCAGTTAGTACATACCCACTCACTGATTCCTAGATCTACACATACATCTACTCACTCACCCATACAGTCACTCATACATGCAGTCACTCATCAATACAGCCACTATCATATGCAGTCATACACCCATACAGACACTCACACACTGCCACTCACCCATAGAGTTACTCACACACCTAGTCAGTCATGCAAAGAATCAATCACACTCCCATTTACTCACCTATACAGTTATACACACACCACCTCACTTATTCATACAGATACTAACACATACTTACTCTCTTATACAATCAATGACACAAGCACACACTCATCCATACAGCCACTCTCACAATCACTCACTCTCACATATAGTCACTTATATACTTCAACACTCACATATACTGCCTTTCACATTTGTAGTTACTCACACATGTACCACTGAGACATCCATTCACTCACAAACACAGCCATACACACACTCACCCACTCATACAGCCCCTCACAGTTGCACTCTTGAACCCATACACCCAGTGAATCACTCAATCACACATCCTTGCAGGGAGTCACACACCGCCCACCCACCCACCCATACAGACACTCAAGCATCCATACAGGTACTCAGACAACCAATCAATAACACATATAGACACTCATGTAGCCAGTCATCAACCCATGCAGCCGCTTGCACACCAACTGACAGACTGATACATACATTCACACAGATTAGTCACTAACTCAAAAATTCAGTAAAACACGTTTAATCACTCACTTATACAGTCAGTCACGCACCTACTAAATCATCCATTCAGACACTCATACACCCACTCATTCTTCAATACACCTTGGCGTATATATATATAAAACATACTTAAACTTTTCAGAAACACACAGACACTGGATGATGTCATGAGTGATGTCATCAGTGATGTCATTTGAGATGTCATCAGTGATGTCATGAGTGATGTCACTGACCATGTCACGAGTGATGTAATATGTGATGTCATCAGCAGTGCATTGCGGGGGCGTGAGTAATAGTTAGCTCAACTAACTGTAACAGCCGAATTTCTCTGGTTTTGTACGAGTGAAATGTCCAACTAACTATAACGCTCCCTGAAACCTATGGTTTTTTCAGTGAATTTCAAAGGTTTTTTAAATGCTAATTTCTAACTATAACGTCCCTGAAACCTATGTTTTTTCAGTGAATATATATATATATATATATATATATATATATATGTCAAAATCATTCGTTTTTGAGCAATCCCAAATGAAGAACAGCGGCACACCAAAGGACAACACAATTCATTTATTGTGTCCACAACGACGCGTTTCGGCGTAGCCTTTTTCAAGTTGATGACCTGTGCTCCACCTCCCAAAGAAATACAGGTCACAGTTTAATAAACAAGATGTAAATCTGATTCTGGATTTGCATCAACTGGAGGAGAACATTGAGGAAATACCGGACACAGATAAGGGCAGAATTCTTGCTGTACTGGGTTTCAGATCTGATGTAACGTGTCAAAGTGGTTTCAAACCCTCATTGACTTTCAATCCCAATGTCCCTTATGATAATATTGAGGCATTCAATTCCATCATGATCCAAGAGATTCACAAACTACATAACAAACGCGCCAACCCTATTAGAGATAACATAACACGATCACAGCGACTGGCACTTAAAGACCTTATGAATGATCAAAGTATTATTGTGAAACCCTCAGATAAGGGGGGGAATGTGGTTGTTATGGATTTTGTACAGTACAATGATGAAGCTCTGAGACAGTTGAGGGATCTGAACTGTTATGAGGAAATTGGATGGGATGAGTACAAATTGTCGATTAGTACTTACCACAATTTATTGATGCAATGGTGGACAGAAGGTCTATTAGACAGAGAAGAGTATTTATTCCTGAAAAATGATAATCCACGGATTCCGTGTTTTTATCTTTTGCCGAAAATCCATAAACACCCTACTAGACCACCAGGGAGACCTATAGTCTCCTCTAATGGAGGTCTCTTTGAAAATACCTCCATGTTTCTGGATTTATTTATTTCACCTTATGTCGTAAGATTGAGATCATACTGCAGGGACAGCAGCGACTTTTTACGTCGCATCCATGATGTCACTTGAGAAGATTCATTTCAGATGATATCATTGGATGTATGCTCACTGTATACATCGATAGATCAGAGACAGGGGGTGGATGCCTGCCTTTATTTTCTTAAAGACAGACATATTTCTTTGTGGGAGCATACTTCTATGTTGGAGAACATGATGCTCCAATGCCTTAATCAAAACATCTTTATCTATGAAAAGACTTTATTTCGTCAAAGATCAGGTGTTGCTATGGGCACTTGTTTCGCCCCAGTCTAGCAAATTTATTCCTGGGCTGGTGGGAGGAACAGGTGGTTTTTACTGATATTAATGAGCAGTACACTGAGCACATCCCTATCTGGATCAGGTACATAGATGACCTGTTCCTGATATGGGATGGCTCGGTTGAGCTAGCACAGGAATTCATCTCGACTTTAGGAAAGAATGAGTTAAATCTAATCTTTACACATAACATAAGTACATCCTATTGTGAGTTCTTAGATGTAGCTATCAATATAAAGGAAGGACAGATAGTTACTGGCTTGTTTCGCAAAGAAACAGCAGGAAACACCCTGCTGCATGCTAACAGCCATCATCCAGCTCCCTTGCGGAATAGCATTCCATATGGGGAACTTCTCAGGGCTCGTCGAACATGTAGCACTGAAGAAGCTTTCAATAGGGAACAGGAAACAATGGAAAAACGCTTCAGACAAAGGGGATATAAAAGAGAAATCATATCTTCTGCAGCACAGAAAGTGCAAAAGATTACACACAATGAGGCTCTATTCTCTAGCATAAAAGCTCAGAAGGTGGAGGGGAACATTCCCAGAATGATTACTACATACAATGTCAAATCTAAGATGTTACGATATTCTATGAAACGCCATTGGGGATTATTAGAGACGGATCCCATCATTGGTAAGAGTATTGGTAGAACGCCATTGATAACTTACAGGAAGTCTAAATCTTTAAGAGATCACCTGGTACATAGTTATCAGAGTAAGCCTAGCAGTGGAACTTGGCTGGGCACTATGAAAGGCTTTCACAAATGTAACTCCTGCAAGGCGTGTAAACACAGTAAAAGCAGGGACAACTTTAAAACTGACAAGGGCAGGACTAAACAAATTTCCAAATTTATAACATGCACTAGCGAGTTTGTAATCTATGTATTGGAGTGTCCGTGCGGCCTTAGGTATATTGGCAGCACGAAACTGCAATTAAAAATCAGAATTCTACAGCATATGAGGGCAGTTACACATGGGGATTTGAATTATCCAGTGGCTCGGCATTATTTGGAGAAGCATGCCAGCAATTCAAATCTGATTACATTCTTTGGAATTGATAGGATCCTAGCACATCCACGAGGTGGTGACAGGGAGAAAATGTTGCGCGTGGCAGAATCCAGATACATAATTGAGCTCAATACGAAAATTCCTAATGGGCTCAACAGTGGGGAGGAGCTAGCAACACATATTGGACAAAAAATTTATTGAATTTAAAATGCCTTCACTAAGTATCCCGGATTGAGAGGTTTCAGATTGTTTTAATCACTTTCACATATTTTAACTATTTTGAAACAGATAGGCATTATGTATATTGTAGTTAACTTGGTATAGACAGCCAGATGTTGAGGATTGAATTCTTGCACTCACCTCTTGGTATCCATAGTGTAGGGATCTACAGTTGGATAGCTTTGATGCAAGACTAATTCATCAGTTAGGAATAAGGGTAAATGGCTCACTTCCTAGCTTTATGCCAGTGTGCTGTTTCTTTATTTCAGTTATTTTTAAATTTTTCACTCATATCACTTCTTTCACTATATGGTGCACCACGTTGTACTGTGAGTCCTATTACTCCCACTATATAACTACTGCATATTGATCGTCATGTGGATTGCCTATGGTTATTCTTTTTAGGTCCATGATATTGGTTTATAGTCATATAACCTATGACTGTAGAAAGTGCTTTTGAGAATATCAAATCGTTATTGTATTAGGCACTTTATTTGAACGCAGCATTGGCTGGTATACTTTGTAAAACATATTGATTGTTTCTGTGTGGGTACATAACCTGTGATTGCAGAGAGTGCTTTTAGTGGATACATAACCCTTGATTGTAGATAGCGCGTATCTGTAAAGCTATTTTGCATATGCAATTTATAATTCGGTATATTACCTGAATTAGTGTAAGCTGTTATATCATGCAATACATATGTATATAAATGTATATAATGTTCTTATAGCATTGGAATTAGTGCCATAATAAGGAAGCACAAGCTAAAATTACCATACATGCTGATGGGCAGTACGATTGATTGTTGTTGTTTTAGTTTTCGAAAGCATGCGTCTACAGATGAGAAAAAATATATTATGGTTGAAAAGTGATTATAGGCTTCTAATTTGCTGCAATAATGAAGTTTCCACAGATATGTAATTTAAGTGATTATATGTTGTGATTTCACGCTAAAACTGGGTTAAATGAATTGATAATTTGCTCATATTGCAGACGATCATGGTAGTATGTTTTCACTGTTTATTAAACTGTGACCTGTATTTCTTTGGGAGGTGGAGCACAGGTCATCAACTTGAAAAAGGCTACGCCGAAACGCGTCGTTGTGGACACAATAAATGAATTGTGTTGTCCTTTGGTGTGCCGCTGTTCTTCATTTGGGATTGCTCAAAAACAAATGATTTTGGCATATATTTAGCGGCTGTCGTTACCGCTGCTGGCACCGGTGTCGAAAGGAAGGGATTGGCCATTATCGGCAAACTTTTTGGATATATATATATGTATATAAATATATATATGTATGTATATATATATATATATATATATATATATATATATTTATATATATATATATATATATATAGGTGACAGCTCCAAGGTGACCATTCGATCAGGAATGCACTCGGACACCAACCAGAAATGAGCCATTTAATGGGTAAAGACGTGAGCCAGCATGCCAATACAGATTTACAGCTTCCTTGTCGTATTTCAACCTGATGCGTTTCGGAGCTATGGCGCTCCTTCCTCAAAGGTTCGACAATCCTGGAAACGTGCAAGCTCTGACACTCCCCCAATTAGCATAATGAGCCGTCCTCCGATGGGCTCCTTAAATAAGGCGACCGCCAGTAGATAATATATACATATATATATATATATATATGTATCCATTCATCAACCTCTCCAATAAAAAGAGATTAGAGGCCACTTCGGGGAAACTTGAAAGACCTTTTAATGGACAGAATCGGGCATGATGCATTTCGGCTGAATAGCCTTCTTCGGATGCTGCTGCTAACAGGGTGCTGCTCCACCCCCACCTTTGAATATCCTGTGTCTCTCCCATTGGTGAGAGTCTGCTTGGCCCCAAGTCACGTGGTTACATGACTACTGCAGTCGGATGGAAACTGCAGTTCCCAGAAGACATCCTCCCCCGGTGAGTGTGTTTGTGGGGAAAGCAGAGTCCAAAGTCCGAATGGGCATAGTTGTTGGAGGCAAAGGCACGGAGTGTCCAAGTGGTCTGTCCCTGTTTGGATGTATGTCATGAGGCTTCCTTGAGTCCCCTTGACGACCCAGCCCCGTGTACAGGTGCACGCCGGGCCGTAAGACAAAATTACAGTGAACTTGCCTTCTCGTGAAATCACGAGCTGCACCTGGCAGCAGTCCATGGCTTGGCTTGCACTGGAGGTGGGCCGGAGTCATTCCAATAACTTGGACAAAAAGTAAACTGCAACAGCAGATGCCAGCATTGCTCCAGCCTCTTGCAGGACGGGGCCTCTTTTCACGCCTCTGGCTTGCGTGACTAAATCCATTCATCAACCTCTCCAATAAAAAGAGATTAGAGGCCACTTCGGGGAAACTTGAAAGACCTTTTAATGGACAGAATTGGGCATGATGCATTTTGGCTGAATAGCCTTCTTTGGATGCCGCTGCTAACAGGGTGCTGCTCCACCCCCACCGTTGAATATCCTGAGTCTCTCCCATTGGTGAGAGTCTGCTTGGCCCCAAGTCACGTGGTTACATGACTACTGCAGTCAGATGGAAACTGCAGTTCCCAGAAGACATCATTCCCGGGTGAGTGTGTTTGTGGGGAAAGCAGAGAGTCCAAAGTCCGAATGGGCATAGTTGTTGCAGGCAAAGGCGCGGAGTGTCCAAGTGGTCTGTCCCTGTTTGGATGTATGTCCTGAGGCTTCCTTGAGTCCCCTTGACGTCCCAGCCCCGTGTACGGGTGCCCGCCGGGCCATAAGACAAAATTACAGTGAACTTGCCTTCTCGTGAAATCACAAGCTGCACCTGGCAGCAGTCCATGGCTTGGCTTGCACTGGAATCGGGCCGGAGTCATTCCAATAACTTGGACAAAAAGTAAACCGCAACAGCAGATGCCAGCATTGCTCCAGCCTCTTGCAGGACAGGGCCTCTTTTCACGCCTCTTGCTTGCGTGACTAAATCCATTCATCAACCTCTCCAATAAAAAGAGATTAGAGGCCACTTTGGGGAAACTTGAAAGACCTTTTAATGGACAGTATCGGGCATGATGCATTTCGGCTGAATAGCCTTCTTCGGATGCCGCTGCTAACAGGGTGCTGCTCCACCCCCACCTTTGAATATCCTGTGTCTCTCCCATTTGTGAGAGTCTGCTTGGCCCCAAGTCACGTGGTTACATGACTACTGCAGTCGGATGGAAACTTCCCAGAAGACATCATTATGCAGGAGATGGTTGTCCTGATGAGTTTCCAAGAATCCTCATGCATAATGAATAAGGCTAGTTTTCAGGGAAACCCCCACCTCCTTTAAGCAGTACCGTAATTAGGTAAAAGGTCAGTCCCAAGAACCGTTATGTAGTGTAATGGCAGGGGAAATGTAGGTGAAAGGTTTGGTTGCTACCTGAGCCTATATTGAGGTACCTATATGAAACATAACAATGAGTGATGTAATATGTGATGTCATCAGCAGTGCATTGTGGGGGCGCGAGTTATAGCATAACGGCTGAATTTATCAGGTTTTGTACGAGTGAAATGTCAGCCTAACTATAAGGTCTCTGTAACCTTTGTTTTTTTTATTAGAATTTCTATGTTTTTTTTAACTAGTAGTCACGTTTGCAGAGTGGTGGAGGAAGGGGTCTGGGCCTCCGACCATCTCTCAGGAAATCCGATGCGTAGGACTTACAGGAGGTACCAGGAGGCACCACTCTGCAAATGCGCCTCCTGGCGTGCTTTTGGTTGGGGGAATAAAGTCTGCTTGCCTCTTGAGTGTTCCTGGGGGCCAAGTAGCCCACCTGTTGCCTCCAGTAAGCTCCACACAGCTCGATTGCTGAGACGTGGTCAGAGGCCATGCATCCCTTCTCCACCACTCTGCAAACGTGCCTCCTGGCGCACTGCTGCTTTGGGGAGGAAGTCCACTTCATTCCTGAGGTCCTCAGGACACACGGGGATCTCATTGCCCCACCAACAGTGCGCCAAGAGGCACATTTGCAGAGTGGTGTAAAAAGGGGCGTGTCCTCCGACCACCTGTCAGCAATCCCACTGTGTGGAGATTACTGGATGTAACAGGTGGGCTAGTTGGCTCCTAAGGACCCTAAGCATCGAAGGGGACTTTATTCCCCAACCAAGAGCGCGCCAGGAGGCACGCCTGCAGAGTAGTGGAGAAAGGGGGCAGGGCCTCTGGTGTGTTTCCGGCTTCCTTTTTTTTATTTTAGGAAGGGGGGATGTGGGCCCCCCTTACTTTGACCATTTTGGGCCCTGGGGACCCCATGCCCAGGGGCCTGACCCATTTTGTATTGTTTTAAATAAAATAAAAAGGGAGGGGGGGTGCGTAGCCCCCCTCCCAAGGCCGATTTCGGCCACTTTTTTTATTTCTTCCTTTTCTTTTTAAGGAAGGGCCCCCCTCCTTAGGCCAATTTTGGCCCTGGGGACCCAATCCCCCAGGGCCAGGCCTTATGTTTAATTTTTTTCTAAATAACAAAAATGGGTAGGGCTGGGCCGATATTGCCCCGGGGACCCCATCCCCCAAGGCATGGCCACAACGTTGGGGACAGCAGGGAAAGCCTCAAGGCCCCCGCGGTCCCTGCCGGCTCAGCACCTCCTGTGGGAGCCAGCACTGATTTTGGGCAGATGGAGCTGCAAACAGGCAGCTCCCTGTGCCCAAAAGCAATTCTGCTTCGCTTCATGGAAGCAAGAGCATTTTTCATTTTCGGGGGCCATGCGGGCTGCAGGGGGCCCACGTGGCCCTCACAGTTAATAAACATAGCCCCGGGGAGGTGGCAATCCCCGGGGCTGCGTGGGGGGGCAGGAGCCCCCCCAAGCATTTTTTAACTATATAGCCCCGGGGAGGTAGCGGTCCCTGGGGCGGCAGGTGGGCTGCGTGGCCCCCCACAACTTAATGTATAAACCCCGGGGAGGTGACGGTCGACAGGGCTGCGGGGACCCTGAGAGCCCCCGCATATCTATTTACAATTGCCCCCAAGACCTGGCCAACCTAGGGGCTTAAAAGAAACAAAGCGCAGGAGACTGCGCTGCATTTTTTTAACAATTTTTGGTGGGATTTGCAGACCCTACGCGACTTTCAGCAAATGTTTTAAAAAAAATGCTTTTTTGGGCCATGGGGGTCCCTGTGTGACCCCCCTGAGCAGCCCTGGGGGTCAGGGTGTTTCTACCCTTGCCTTTTTTTTCTTGATTTTTAACCTTTTTGTACCTTTTTCCTTGTGACTCAGTTCAACCGAGTCACAAGATGGCTGCCAACACTTCCTAGTTTGAATTGGTGGCAGCCAATCAGATCGCAGGCTCGAGATCGGGATGGTTCGCGGATCCACCTCGGCCATATTTGTATATCTGAGAAATATTTAAATCTCTCAGGAACTACTGAACGGATTTACACCATTTAACAAAAAGAGTGCTTTCTGAACCAAGAGCTACCTTTTTGCCAAATTTGGTGTCATTCCGTTCAGCAGTTCGGGCTGTAGCCGTGTCTAAAGTTTCCTATGGAAATTAACATGGAGAAAACACGTTTTGGGTCTCCCCCTTTTTCTCGGCCCCGGTTTTACGAATCACCCCAAAACGTTCAACACAACAGCTGAAGTGAGTGGGCTATTAGTTTTGAGAATTTCACGAATATTTGTCAAATGGCGCCAAAGATATTGGCAAAAGAAAAAATGCTTTTTGAATAGAAACAAGGTCCTAACTATAACTACCTACTAGCGACCGCCAGTAGATAATATATACATACATACATATATATATGCATATATATATTACGCTCACATTTATGTATATATATAAATAAATACAATCTAGATTACACACACACACATATATATATAGTTTTTTAATTTATTCAAAGTCTAGATGAATTTTGCTACGTGCTGAGGAAAATGTATATATATTACACACACACATATACATAACTTTGTGAATTTAGGTTCTCTCATATTTTTGTAAAATAACGGGCTGCTCCCACAATGTGGGTCGAGGACTTTGTAATAATATTCATGAACTACAGCATGATAGCCATGCTAAATTTGTTTAAGAAGTACACGATTTTATGAACAGTATGAACTGTATGAGTTGTATTACGGTGGTAAGCATTGAAGCTTTGGTGCATTAAAAAATATATGTTGATTTTCAAAGATGAACATCATATCTAGGAAAGAGAATCCTGGGATTTGAGCATCCTTTGAAATCTTACTTTTTTTTGTTGCTTTTAATTAGCCACATGCAGTTTTGCATTTTATTAATTCATGGGAGCTATAAGCAAGCAATTAGAGGTAGAAGGGTTATTTTAATTAGAGTCACCCTTTATCAGTCATTTTCCTTAAGTAAGATTTTGCTAAGGCTTCATGATGGCAGGGCCGGGTGAACGCACACTGCTAGGCGCTCTCTGAAAGAGGCAGCGGCAGACTATTTGCTTTCTTAATGTCAACACACTAGACAGCGATTGTCAACTGGAATTATACTTACAGTACTGTGCCATGTTGACTAGACTGAATAGTCAAACCTATCGACCAGTCTGTGTTACGCCTTTGCCACCAGTCTAACAAATCTAGGGGCTTTACCTGTAACCTATAATGATAGCGAATTTGTATCAACATCTTTTCGCTTATATTTAACTATAGGCCACCTGACAAACCCAGTCGCATTTTCTATTTTCTATCTTTATATTCCTCTCTTGGACCCTTTTTGTTTTTAATACCATATACCTCTTTTGGCAGGTTTTGGTGCATGTATCACATGGCTAATATGCTGGGACAGATGTAGTGAAGTGCGCAAACCATTGTGGTGAGTCACACGTCCTTGCTAAATACACTTTGGTCTAATATGACCAGTTGTTACTAGATATTATTATTCAGGAGGTTTTGTCACTGTGTGTTTTACTCATGCTATATGTGTATACAGGATATGCATATGGTGATAATTTGTCTTGTGTCTCCAATATAGGTTGTATGCAGTATTTACTGAACAGTCAAATATTACTGGTTCAGTATCATATTTTTGATTTATTTACGTGTTTTTAAGTTTTTTCACGTACTGGCACTTAACCTTTGCAGTAGCTGAACCAACTGACCCTGAAGAAGGCCGCGACACTATTTAGGTCTTTCTGGCCGAAACATGTTGGTCTAGTGATCTACACATTTGTCTCATGTTGGCATTTGTGTTATCAGCTCCTCACTGTTTTTAATCCTGACACCGGGTAGCCGAATAAAGCTACAATATAGCTAACCCAGTAGCCAGTTTTAAATTTTCACATCACAGCACTGCACTTTCTCTCTTTTTCACACGCACGCCAAGCTCACATAGGGGTTTAGTATACCCTGCCTAACTCAATAAAAACATCCCTGAGCTCCTCCCTCGTAGAGAGGGGTTGTAGCCCACGCAAAGACTAGGTCTTTTGCGTGAGGAGGCACCCCATGATGAAGCATGACACCTCTGGTGTGTGAGGGGAACCGTCCTGAAAAGGGAAATCCCCCATTGTGTATGGTAGAGTACATTCACACAGTTATTTAACCTCCCTCTAATCCGGACCCGTAGCTTTTTCTTGTGTGACATTAATTTGATGGGGAGTTAGCTTACGCAGGTCCTTAAAACTCCTCCAGCCCTTAAGTGTATTGATAGACTGAATAACAGTCAGCCATTACAGAGGAGCTCACGATACATAAGATTTATGCATATGCATGGAGCCGAGAATTGTCCAAGTAGGAATTAAAGTTCTAAATGAGAAAAGGTGCCACAATTCAGATTCACTTTTTCATTTTTGAGTGCTATTGAAACATTTTTAATATATTTCTATAAACATGGATGCAAGGCATGTCCCGCTGAGAAGGAGATCAACTCATACACGCATCTTTACTTGGGTTACGTCAGATGTGGCAGCGTGCTTCTGTTTTAATTGAACGTTTGCTGATCACCTGCATGACTACTTATGAGTTAGTCCAAAGCATAGGTGAACAGAGAAATGAAACAGATAAACACCTGAACCAAGTACTCTTAGAAGAGAAGAGATGCGGATTAGTCCTAGAAACCCAAGCCCTAATTTTGACTTGGGAACTTCACCAATGATTGTGTGATTTTGACCAAATCGCTTCATGTCCCATATCTAAACATGTACAATGTAGGAAAATATGAGCGTTTACCATAAAGTATGTGCAATGAAGAGGTGAAATATAACATGCACAGAACAGATGGCAACAGCATTACAAGACACACACATACACACACACACACACACGCACTGTCTCTCTCGGAACAGGTGCTGCATATGCAGTAGTACCACCTTACCTTATCTACTTGAAGGAATGAATCCACTATCTATAACACTACACCCTGCCTACTTACATAATCAGGACGGATCGTACATCAATAGTGCCCGCTTCACTGAGTATGTGTTGTGATTCCATTTGTGGAGGGAGGCATAAGTGTGAGTCTGGAATCTATTAGGCTATGAAGGCCTTCTATGCTGGTGTCAGATGGAGGCGGAGTGTGCCATGTGTTGATGTTTTTTATGTGCTGGTGTGATGTGATAGTGTCTGTAACGGAGGGTGCGGAAGAGATCGTGTTTGTGATTCTGTAAAGATGTGCATTCATGTTGCGGTGTGATGGTATGGTTGTGTATCTGTTGGTGTGATGCCAAATGTTTGTATGTGATGTTTTTATACTATCATGCCTCATTCACAAAGACGCATTTAGATACACGATACGTTGTCACATTGCCCCAGGTCAGTGTTTCCTAAACAGCAGCTCGTCTCAAGACGATCTTTGGTGGGTCGCGAAAATTTACGAAATAAATAAAGATGCCTTTAAATTCTGTATTTGTCTTGTTCAATTTACTGCGCTTCAAAGACAGAGTTTAAATGTCAGGCTAAGTCTTCTGACAAATTGCTGTTTTTTAACATGGGTATTGGTGTTTACAAACTCCTCTTACTTTGAATTCAGTGAAAGAAAAGTAAAGTGAATTATGAGACAATCTTTTTGGGGTACAGGTGCGTGAAAGGAAAGGCTGTAGGATGTCATTTTTTTGTAAACATGACAAAATGTAAATATTTGCAAATTAACTATATACATTCAGCAGTTAGGAAAGCAAAATTGAAGCACATTTGTTTTGTAATTCTGAAGTGTGGTGAAACTAAAGATTTTAATAGGCTCAAAACAAATCAAGGCACTTTATTTGGTGGAACACAAATGATAAACATGCACCGAAACCCGATCTCCACACATTATCGTTTGTCTGCAATATAGTTTTATCTGTAAAACAGTACGTCTGTGCAAATTTGATGGCAATTTTATTGGAAAATGTACTCTCTGCAAATCACACTGTGCTACCAAGCAATGCTTTCCTTACATTAAAAATTGCCTACCTCATGTCCATTAAAGTTAGATGGGCTGCAAAGGTTTGTCACTCTAAAAATTAGATTGTGGTCCTAAAAAGTTTGGGAACTACTGCCCTAGGTGAGTACTCATTTCATGCTAGCACCACAATGCCCTGTTGGGTGCACACTTACACATAAGTAAGAAACCAGTTGGGTATACAGTGTAGTGCTTGTAGTTTGGATGACTCAACCTTTGTTATTAACAATTGCAGCTTTCTGCTACTGCCATATTTTGACGTAGCATGATTGTTTTTGGTCTGCATAAATAACAAAGTTCTTCATAATATTTGCTTTTAATGTCATTGCACATTAGGCATCAAGTGATGAAAAATGAAGTCGAACTGGAATTGCATCACCTTTTGGTAGTATTTCCATTTATCTGCTATTGAGGGCTAATTAGCGAATAGTTTGACCCCTCCACCCCAGACATACATACAAAGTCTCTTTGCCCATCCTCCCCTCCTTCAGATTGTCATCAATGTATAGCCGGTAACCACCCTAAATGACAGAAATAGCATACACCCATTGAAGAAGCAAAGGCAACGACTGAGGAACCCCACAGACCAGCTCCCTGACCGGCTAGTGAAAAACACCAAACCAGACATGCTGAGGATGCTGTTTTGAAAAGGATTACATTTAAACTTTAGTAGTACCTCTTCAGTAGGACACTATGGTCTGCAGTGTCAATGGCAGATTCAATCAACTGAAAATACACATAAATATGTCTAGATATGAAAAAGCATTTGTGTACTTGAAAAAATGGTTTTTTAGGACAAGAACCCTCACCCACCCGAGGGTGGCATGCTTCATCATTGGGTTCCCTTCTCACACCAGTACCAAATAGTACCTGGTACAGGCTACAACTCTCTAACAGAGAGGAACTGAGGTGTTTTTGTTTTGGATGAGTGCTAAGTATGGGTGAGAGGCAGAGTGCAATATATACAATATGGTGAATTTAAACTACCTCCTAGTAGGCTAAATGTAAGTTTTATTCTGGTGCACCCAGTGGATAGGAATATGAGAAAAGTGAAGGGGAATTTGGAGAAAATGCTCCCCTTAAATGGGCAAACATGTGTCTGGCCTTGTAGTGACCCAACTCTGGGTTCAGGGGCATTCGTCAGGGCCAGTTGGTACAGTCACTCTGTGATAGTATACATAAAGCCTAGTGTTGGCCTATTGGTAGTAAGTCAGCTAATACAGTAAATGGCCCACAATGTCCTTGTAATGAAGGTCCGCTGTTGTACTAAATCATAAGGAGACAAAGGACAGTGTTAAAAAAGCATTTGAAACACATATCAAGAGTAACAGCAAGACCACTATTAAACTAATGTGAGTAGACCTGAGTGAGTGTGTCCACCACTGCTGTAAATATTAAGGATGAAGGCAGAGTCATGAGTGATCTTACCCTCAGAGTGGGATTTCAGCTCACTCTCAAACCTAGATAGGCCACCTAAATCGCGAAGCTGTCTGGATACCATAATTTACAGCAAACAGGTTATTAGTTGTTATTTGGGATGCATCCAACAGACATGTATTTTGGAGTGCAGTCATAGTGAAATACCAACACACATGCCGCTCAATCTTTGTATTGTATCTTGTTGAGTAGTGTGAGTATGATTCCTATCATACCCCAAATCTCTCTGTCAATGTCAGTGGAAGTGTTATCTGGAGTATAACTCGGCACAAAGTTGTATATGAGCACATCATTGTTACGCGCACACTTGTCAATGCAAACCATTCAGCTTGAGCTTGCTGCTACAGGACTGCCACTCTGTTGGACCTCTGCTCTGGAGGAACTGCTGTGCTGCCCTGCTGCCTGCTACCCTCTGCCCAGCTGAGGAAGAACTGGACTCTTTGACTTGAACCTAGAGTGATCTCCAAGGGTATGCTGGATTGCTTCCTGTTTTAAGACTCAGAGATATCAAAGTCTTACACCCTGCTCCTGTGCCTCGTCCATTGGAAGTGGATCCTGGTGCTTGCTCCAGTGGAACTGATTCATCCTCTGCTGCATGAAGCAGAAACGACACATCGCGGCTGTTGTGGGAACAGAACTGGCACATCGCAGTTGGAACCAGTGCATTGCCATCGGAACTGATGCATCGGAACTTACCCATTGCCACCACAAGGTGGAGAGGTGTGGTGCAGCGGCAGCTGACTTCGGAGCACAGGGTTCACAGTTCGATCTCCGGCTCCGGTGGCAGCTCAGCTCAGCACCATGTGACTCTGGGCAACAGCTCTCTTAATTTCCACTCCGGCCCCCAGCGCCTTGAGACCCGTAAGGGTGAGTAGCCGCACTATATAAAAACGGACTTACATTTTTTTACTTACTGCAGTGAGAGATGATCGATGCATCCCTTTGACTGCAGGGAGAAACCGACACATCACACTCGGAATCAATGCATCTCGGAACTGGTGCTTCGTCTTTGAAACTGGCGCAATGCCATCATTCCATGGAGAAAATCGACGCATAACCTCAACTGTAGGATCGACACTGACGCATCGCTCAGCTGCACCCTGCATCTTGCGACCAGGATCAAGGTAATTTTGTTCAGTGTGGCTCCTGTATCTGGCCTGCCCTCCATCACAGTTGGCCTGAACTCTTGACTTTGCCACGGTCCAGCATGACCATATAACCCCATAGGTGCTTATTGCTTCTAAGTGCTATTTTTCACTTTTAATCTTTAAATATTCATATCTTGACTTCTATTATTGGATTTTTGTCATTTTGGTCTTGTTTTATTTATAAAATCATAATCTATTTTTCTAAACTGATGTGGCGTCTTTTTGTGGTGTTTTCACTGTGTTACTGTTTGAAGTGTTGCACAAATACTATATTCCAGCAAAATGTCAACAAAAATAAAAATATGTTTTTGGTCAAGGCTCAACAGTTTTGGTCACTCTACTGGTGGCGATCTGAACTTGGCATTGCCCCTTCTCCTAAATTGATTGTAAAAAATGTAGGTGTCTGTTTTGACCAAGCTCTTACTATGATAGAATAAGTTGCTACTACCACTGGCACCTGCTTTCATTTGTTGTGTCTACTATGGAGAGTTTTCCCCCTCCTTTCACATTCAGAAAGGAAAGCCCTAGTCCAAGCATTGATCATGCACTGCCTGGACTAATGCAATGCCTTATTGTCTTCCATAAATGAGACCGCCTTAAGTAAACTGCAAGTCGTGCAAAACATGGCAGCACATCTCATCAAGAATCTTCCAGCCAGGACGGCCTCAGACCCACTTTTACATGCACTTCACTGGTTGCCTATTCGTAAAAGAATCATCTTTAAGGTTTGCTGTCTGAACCAGAAGTCCCTGCACAGAAAAGGTCAGTTACCTTTTCTCTAAACTTATCCATTATCATCCAGGCAGCCCTTTAAGATCTAGTGATAAAGACTTACTGACAGTACCACGAATCATTAAATCTCATTCAGGAGGTAGATCCTTCTCTTACATGGCCCCTTACTTTGGAACAAGCTCCCACTCCAAATTCGTCAATGCACTGACCACTTCAAAATCAGAAAATATTCTAAAAACACTGCTTTTTCTGGTCTAAGTAGTCTGATCATCTGGTTATGTGCTGTGTGGCGCCAAGATACCCCTCCAGGGCTGATTTGCATGCATTATAAATTAAATTAACATAACATAACATACACATTGCCTCTTAAGTTAAGCCTACCTGTTCTGTGTCAACATACCAAAGGGTGAATACAGGTTAATTTATGGTCTGTGCATGACTAGGATTGCATTTTCTGCTTGGACAGCGTGCATACCTCTGCCAATCAGCAACCCAATTTCTAACATTGGTAATCAGCAGTGAGGACAGGACTTGTGTTTATGCAGTGCCATACAGTGACTTGGTGTAAACTACTACTCCATATCTAGACCAAATCGAATCAATTCTCCCTGACTGACATTTTTAGATTTTTCCAAAGTTTTCCCAACTCCCATTTTTACTGTTTTGTCTGTTACCTTGCCTGACAAGATAGAGTTTGAGCTGGCGAACCTAGAGAGCTACACTGTGGCCCAGCTAAAGGGATTCTGCCAGGAGAAGAGGCTGTTTACCGAAGGGAGCACTAAGAAAGCAAAGCTCCAAACAGCTTTGAGAGCATGGGCAAAAGCCCACTAGACCCACACAGACAATGAGGAGGAAGGATCAGGATTTGAGGAAGACTTGGAGCAAGATCTGTCTGAGCGTCTTGACATGTAACCTGTTGGGGAGGGGTGAAACATCCTCCCAGGACTGGGACTGGACTGGAAGCCAATCGACGTGCAGGAGGCAGTGTGCCATCTAGGAACCTGTCCCCAGAGGACCTGGAGGACAGGAGGGAGGAGATAAAGCTGAAGCTAGAGCTTGCAAAATTGGGGAAGGAGGAAGCTCTAGAAGAGAGGAGGCTGCCATGGGAGAAAAGAGAATGGCCCATGAGCTAAGCCTTAGATAGCTGGACATCAAAGCCATGCAAGTGGAGCCCAGTAGTAGTGGTGGCAGTGTACCTACAGTGTCTGCTGGAGAAGAGAGAGTTTGCATCCCAAAGGATTAGGTATCCAGTTTTGTTGTGAGGTATGATATTGACAAATGGTTCTCTGCCTATGAGGTGGCTCTAAGGTCGCACAAGGTTCATGAGGAGTCCTGGGGGGGGGTAGCTTGTGGGGATGCCCATGGTGGGGAGGGACACACTCCTAACATTAGAGGGGGAGGATCAAATACAGTAAACTCCCATGAAGGCCATAAGTGTTAATAAATTTGGGCTGACCCCTAAGAGGTATAGACAGAGGTTCAGGGGCAGCCAAAAACTCTCTACACAAACATGGGTGGACTTCCTTGATTATGCTAGCAAGGCACTGAAGGGCTGGGTGAGGGGCGGCAAGGTTGATAACTCTTCCGGGCTTGTTAGAAATGGGATCTCTAGTTGGCAAGGGCTTGCACCCTTGTCCAAGTAGGGACCCCTCTTCCTAGTCAGGGTAAGGGTGTTACACTCGTGAAGTAACCCCTACTCACCCTCGTGGTAGCTTGGCACGAGCAGTCAGGCTTAATTCAGAGGCAGTGTGTAAAGCATTTGCACATAACCAACAGTAATACAGTGTAAGCACTACAAACGGACACCACACCAGTTTAGAAAAATAACCAATATTTTATATACTCAAGACAAGACCAATTACGACAAAAATCCACAATACTGTACTTTACGAATGAATACTTGATACGTTAACTTCTTCTTTGCAGGAATAGCACAAAAGCAAAGTTCGTACGAGTCGGTAGCTCCGTCCGAGCCTACCGTGATGCTGAAAACCACAGAGTCTAACAGTTCCAGCCGACCGCGTCGATACGGGCCAGCAGAGTCATGAACAGACTCGGTTACAGTACCTTTCTCGTTGTGGCTGGTACGGAGTGTACGAGCCGGTTGGCGTTCGTCGCGGTTGCGGTGCAAGACGGAGCGATGCAAGGTGCGGTGTCCCTCGATGCGGTGCAGGCAGCGGCTCGATGAGCGTCGTGCAGACGGAGTCGATGAGTCCAAGGCGTGCGATGCAGGGTGAGACGATGCTCGATGCGGTGCTGACAGGTTGCGATGCAGGCGACCTAGCCGGAGTGCGGGAGCTGGCGTCGGACAGCGGTGCGAGTCGGAGCGGTGCGTCGCAGACGTGCGAGCGGTGCCCCAAATGCGGTGCGGTCATGACTCTTGAGCCAGTTGCAGCGACCTCGTCGGTCAGGTCCGGTTGGTTCAGTGAAGCGATGCGATGCGAACTGCGGTGCCCACAGGTCACGGTGCAAGCAGCGGCTCGATGTTGGCGGCGTCGGACGTCGCCCATGGTGAGACCAGGGTTGCGATGCGAAGCGGGGCGATGCGGTCTGCGGTGCAAACAGGTCACCGGCCAGGGATGGATTCGGTTGACGGAGTCGGTTGCAGTTCCCTTCCTCTGTGGCAACTGAAACAGCGTTCCAGAAGCGGTACCCAGAGGCTTGTGAAGTCTTTGTAGTCCCTGAGATTCTTAACAGGAGGCCAGCTCGGTTTCAGGCCCTTGGAGATACTCAGCACAAGTTTGTAGAAAGTTCAGTCCAGTCCTTTCACTGCCCAAGGCAGAAGCAGCAGCTGCAGGCCAACCCAACAGAGCAACAACACAGCAAAGGGGCAGTACTCCTCCTGGCAGCTCTTCCAGCTCTTCGTCTTGGCAGGTTCCTTGATTCCAGCGAGATCTAAATTCATGGGGTCAGGGCCCCAATATTTATATCCCAAATTCCTTTGTTCTCTGAAGGCAGAGAGGCCTTTGCCTAGTCCAAACCAGTTCTGGAGCACTTTGTTGACAAGTCTCCGTCCCTTCTTTCAGTGAGTAGGCCAGGGACATCAGACGCACCACAGGAGGTGGAGCCAGCATTGTGGAGGGAAGGCACTGTCCTATTCAGGGCCCAGGTGCGACCCCTCCCACCCATCTACATGTAGATCTTGCTATTCAGCCCTGTGCTGACTCACCCTGTCTCCTGGCATCCCCCAGCCCCTGTCACTCACACTCCAGACAAGGAATACACAACCTCGCAGAGGCAGGCTTGGATGGTTAGACAAGAAAATACCCACTTTCTAAAAGTGGTATTTTCAAACACAGAATGTTAAAACCAACTTCACTAAAAGATGCATTTTATCATTCTGAGTCCAGGCATACTAAACTCGAATTTCTACCATGTTCCCGGGGTCAGTTAGGATTATAAGCTGTAATAATCAAAACTGCCCGTTCTGGCCTAGGGGAACAGGTAGCCTTGCAATAGTGAAAAACGAACTAGGCTGTAATTCACTATCAGGACATGCCACACACACCCGGGCATGTCCTACCTTTCGCATACAACGCACCCTGCCCACAGGGGTACCTTGGGCCTACCTTAGGGGTGACTAACATGTAGCAAAGGGAAGTTTTAGGGACTTGCAAGTGTGTGCACTTGCCAAGTCGACATGGCAGCCCCAGGCTGCGCACAGGCTCTGCGGTGGCAGGCCCGAGTTACGTTTTACGGGCTGTTTGCGTGGGTGGCACAATCCAGTGCTGCAGCCCACCAACAGCATTTGGTCTATAGGCCCTGGCACTCGCAGTGCACTTTACAAGGGACTGACACATAAACCAAATAGGCCAATCATGGAAACACCAATCCATAACACATTTTATACAGGAGCACTTGCACTTTCCCACTGGACAGCAGTGAGGAAAGTGCGCAGAATCATTACGCCAGCAAAAACAGAGTCAAAACCGGGAGGTCAGAAAGCAAAAAGTCAGGGGAAACACGCCAAAAGATGCCAAGTCTAACACATGTCCCCTCCAGCTGAAAGTAGGGAGAACTACCCAACCCCATTGGAGTTCTCTTCACTAAGGCGGAAGAACCTGGACAGACCATCTGCGTTGGCGTGTTCTGTACCAGGACGGTGCTCCACCGTAAAGTCCATTCCCTGTAGGGAGATGGACCACCTCAGCAGTTTTGGATTCTCACCCCTCATTTGCATCAACCATCTGAGGGGCCTGTGGTCTGTCTGAACCCGGAAGTGAGTCCCAAACAGGTATGGTCTCAACTTCTTCAGCGCCCAGACCACAGCAAAAGCTTCCCTTTCTATGGCACTCCACCTCTGTTCCCTGGGAAGTAGTCTCCTGCTAAGGAAGACTACAGGCTGATCCAGGCCCTCTTCGTTCAGTTGTGAGAGCACCGCTCCCACACCATGCTCTGAAGCGTCAGTCTGCACGACAAATTCTTTGGAGAAGTCAGGTGCCTTGAGCACGGGCGCCGTGCACATGGCTGCCTTCAGGGCATCAAATGCTTTCTGGCAGGACTCAGTCCAGATCACTTTCCTGGGCTGCCTCTTAGAGGTCAGCTCTGTTAAGGGGGCAACGATGGTGCCATAGCCCTTAACAAATCTCCTATAGTAACCGGTGAGACCTAAGAAGGCTCTCACCTCTGTCTGGGTCTTGGGGGATTCCCAAGCCAGAATGGTGTCAATCTTGGGTTGTAGGGGCGCCACCTGGCCGCTTCCTACCTGGTGTCCCAAGTACACCACAGAACCCTGCCCGATCTGGCACTTACTGGCCTTGATCGTGAGGCCTGCACCTTGCAGAGCCCTCAACACTTTCTCAAGGTGCTGTAAATGTTCTTCCCAGCTGGAACTGAACACAGCAATGTCATCCAGGTAGGCGGCACTGAAATCCTCCAGCCCAGCCAACACCTGATTGACCAACCTCTGAAAGGTGGCAGGGGCATTCTTCAACCCAAAGGGCATCTCCCGGAATTGGTAATGACCTTCTGGGGTTGAGAACGCTGATCTCTCTCTTGGCCCCATCGGTTAAGGCAATCTGCCAGTACCCAGACGTCAAATCAAACGTGCTGAGGAACCGGGCAGCTCCCAACCGATCAATGAGCTCATCAGCTCTGGGGATGGGGTGCGCGTCAGTCCTGGTGACGGCATTGAGCCCACGGTAGTCCACACAAAACCGGAGTTCTGGAGTGGCACCGGGCGCCGCAGCCTTTGGGACCAAGACCACTGGGCTGGCCCAAGGACTGTGGGAGGGCTCAATCACCCCTAACGCCAACATCTTAGAGACCTCCTCCTTGATGCTGGCTCTGACCAGGTCAGTCAACCTGTAAATCTTGTGCTTCACAGGAGGGCTGTCACCGATGTCCACGTCATGGGTACACCAGTGAGTAACACCGGGGGTCAGAGAGAACAGTGGGGCGAACTGTCCCAACAACTGGCGACAGTCCCCCTGCTGCTCTTGAGTCAGAGTAGGGGAGAGGATCACACCCTCTACTGACCCATCATGCTCCTTGGTATACAGGAGGTCAGGGAGAGGCTCACTCTCCTCTTCCACCCCATCATCTGTCGCCAAGAGCATACTCACTTCGGACCTCTCGAAGTGGGGCTTGAGGCGGTTCACGTGAAGGACCCTCAAAGGGTTCCTGGGAGCCTGCAAATCCACCAGGTAGGTGACGTCACTTTTGCGCTCTTTTACCTCATATGGCCCAGTCCACTTGTCCTGCAAGGCACAAGGTGCCACTGGGGCCATGACCCACACTTTTTGCCCAGGTTGAAATTCGACCAGAGTGGCATTCTGGTCATACCATCTCTTCAATTCTTCCTGGCTTGCTTCTAGGTTCGCCTGAGCGAGTTTCCTGAAGCGGGCAGTTTGGTTTCTAAAGGCCAGCATGTAGCTAAATACATCCTGGGGAGTTTTCCTGGGAGCTGCCTTCCTTTACCAAACTCAGAGGTCCTCTGACAGGGTGGCCATACAGGAGCTCAAAGGGGCTGTACCCAAGAGACTTCTGAGGCACCTCCCTGTATGCAAAGAGTAGGCATGGCAAGAGGACATCCCACTTACGCCTCATGGGTTCTGTTAGACCCTTGATCATGCCTTTCAAGGTCTGGTTGAATCTCTCCACCAGACCATTTCCTTGTGGGTGGTAAGGAGTGGTAAACTTGTAGGTTACACCACACTCCTTCCACAGGGATGTCATATACTTCGATATGAAATTGGTCCCCCTATCAGAAACCACCTCTCTGGGGAATCCCACACGGGAAAAGATCCCCATTAACGCCCGGCCCACCACTGGCGCCGTCGTTGTCCTGAGAGGGATTGCCTCCGGGTACCGGGTGGCATGGTCCACCAAGACCAGGATGTACCTGTGGCCCATGGCTGTCTTGGGATCCAGTGGCCCCACAATATCCATCCCTACCCTTTCAAAGGGTGTTCCAACAACAGGAAAAGGTTGGAGAGGAGCTTTGACCTTCCTCCCACTCTTCCCACTTGCCTGGCAAGTTTGGCAAGACCTACAGTGTGCATCTGACTGCCTTCGCATTTGGGGCCAAAAGAAGTGGGTGACAAGCCTGTCAAAGGTCTTGTCCTGCCCCAAATGTCCTGCCAAAGGCACGTCATGAGCCAGACCCAGTAGGAAGGTCCTGAAGCGCTGGGGTACCACCAGCATACGGGCTGACCCAGGCTCAGCAACCTTAGGCTCACTGTATAGGAGACCACTCTCCCAGTAGATCAGATGTGACCCGGACTGATTACCAGCTGCCTGGTCTGCAGCCTGCCGCCGCCGACCCTCCAGAGTAGGGCACTCGTTCTGCTCCCTGCAGAACTCCTCCCTGGTGGGACCCCCTTCTTGCTGCCAATGGGTCAGCTCAGAGATGTCTCCCAGTTCGGCTACCTGCTCCCCTGTAGGCACCGGGGCGTCCCCCTCGAGGTCTGCCTCCTCCCGGTCCGTGGGAACTTCGGGGGCCGGTTTCCCGCGCCCCCTGCCCTTTCTCGTGGCAGGGACTTGGGCCACTGTTTCAGGCTCCAAGTCCTCTTGATCACCCTTTCTGGCTGCCATTGACCGAGTAGACACGCATGCCCACTCTGGCAACCCAAGCATCTCCAAGTGAGACCTGAGCTCAACCTCCTTCCATGAGGACTGCTCCAGGTCGTTTCCTAGCAGACAATCTACAGGCATGGTAGGGCTCACAACCACCCTCAAGGGACCTGAGACCCCCCCATTCCAAAGGGAACCTGCGCCACCATACATTGGCGCTCTGAGTTGTCTACAGCAACTACTTGGTGGAATGCTCCTGGGACTACTTGCTTCTCAGACACCAGGTGACACCGGACTGAGGTCACACTGGCTCCAGTATCTCTGAGAGCCTCTACCCTGTTCCCATTAATGGTCACCCAGGTGCTATATTTCTTTGTGTTAGGGGGCACCTGGTTTCCTGGGACCATCTCACTGTCCCCTAGTGAGACAAGGGGTCATTTCTGCGGGATCCCCACCCTCCTGTGGGCACCCCTCCTCCCCAAGCGCTACACTAGCCAACACTTTGGACTGTCCACCGGTGGGTGGCTGTGTCCCCTTCGGGCACTTGGGGTCCCCCTTAAAGTGACCTACCTGGTCACATGCATAACACTTGCGGGGGCCGGTCTCAACAGGCTTCCCTGTGGAGACCCCTTTCTTCTTATCACCGGGGGCTGGGAAGCTTTACCCTGGGTACTAGTTTGGGGCCCTTTAGAGAACTCCTGTGCTTTACCCTTGTCCCCCCCACTTTTCTGCTGGGGACCCTGCCCACCTTTGGCTGAGTCTCCCCCAAACGCTTTCTTGTGGACCCTGGTACTCACCCAGCGGTCCGCTTCCATAGCAAGCTTCCTGGGGTCAGTTAGCTTACTATCAACTAGGTGCTGGCGCAGATCTGCAAAACATAGACTAGACAAGTGCTCCCATGCAATCAAGTTGTAGAGCCCCTGAAAATCTGTTACGCTACTGCCCTTCACCCAACCATCCAGAGACCTGCAGAACACATCCACACATTCCAACCAAGTGTTGGCATCAGACTTCTTACTGGACCTGAACTGATCCCTGTACTTTTCAGGAGTAAGACCATACTTCGTGAGAAGGGCATCCTTCATGTCAGCATAGGTGAGGTGATACCCCTTACCCAACGCTATCAGAGCATCCCTTGCTTCTTCCGGGAAAAGTGGCCACAATCCTGCTCCCCAATTCTCCTCAGGGACCCCATTCATGTGTATGGCTGCCTCATAACCCTGAAACCACCTTTGTATGTCATCCCCCTTCTTGAACTCCTTGCCTACGTTCTTGGGAATGTGCACAATCCTGTCTGCCTTTCTGGATGAATTGCTGCCACCATCTGAGCCTGACTTACTCCTAAGTTCCTAGCTCCTTCAGTTCTCTCTCATGCTCTAAGAGCATCTTCCTCTCCTCTATGGCCAATCTCTTCTCCTCCCGCTCACTCTCCAGCCTGAGCTTCTGCAGCTCAAACTGCCTTGCCTCCCGCCTGTCCTCCAGCTCCTCTGGGGACAGACTGCTGCTGCCTGACCTGGCGGGTTCCCCCTACCCAAAAGCACATCCACCCTGGAAATAGGCTCCTCCGCCTCCTCACTGAGATTACCAGGCTGCCCATTGGCATGTCTGGCTGCTACCCAGGCCCTCAGCGCCTTCTGTAGCTCCTCCTTCCTTGTGAGGCCTTTAATTTGGACTTTCAAGTTTTTACAAATCGCTCGTAGCTCCTTTACGGCGTAGGATTCCAACCTATCCTCCTCAAAGATAACTTCCAGAGATGCAACGGATGATGCAATTGATTCAGGCATGACAAAAGTAGTGAGTTGAAAACTGGCAAGATCAAAAATAGGCCAAAAGAACCAGTATGTGGTACGTAATGGTCTGCGATATGGTAGTAGTGCACACCAATCACTGTAAGTCAAGTGCAAACACAAGTCCTATCCTCACCGCTGACAACCAATGTTAGAAATGGGATCTCTAGTTGGCAAGGGCTTGCACCTTTGTCCAAGTAGGGACCCCTCTTCCTAGTCAGGGTAAGGGTGTTACACTCGTGAAGTAACCCCTGCTCACCCTCGTGGTAGCTTGGCACGAGCAGTCAGGCTTAATTCAGAGGCAGTGTGTAAAGCATTTGCACATAACCAACAGTAATACAGTGTAAGCACTACAAACGGACACCACACCAGTTTAGAAAAATAACCAATATTTTATATACTCAAGACAAGACCAATTACGACAAAAATCCACAATACTGTACTTTACGAATGAATACTTGATACGTTAACTTCTTCTTTGCAGGAATAGCACAAAAGCAAAGTTCGTACGAGTCGGGAGCTCCGTCCGAGCCTACCGTGATGCTGAAAACCACAGAGTCTAACAGTTCCAGCCGACCGCGTCGATACGGGCCAGCAGAGTCATGAACAGACTCGGTTACAGTACCTTCTCGTTGTGGCTGGTACGGAGTGTACGAGCCGGTTGGCGTTCGTCGCGGTTGCGGGTGCAAGACGGAGCGATGCAAGGTGCGGTGTCCCTCGATGCGGTGCAGGCAGCGGCTCGATGAGCGTCGTGCAGACGGAGTCGGTGAGTCCAAGGCGTGCGATGCAGGGTGAGACGATGCTCGATGCGGTGCTGACAGGTTGCGATGCAGGCGACCTAGCCGGAGTGCGGGAGCTGGCGTCGGACAGCGGTGCGAGTCGGAGCGGTGCGTCGCAGACGTGCGAGCGGTGCCCCAAATGCGGTGCGGTCACGACTCTTGAGCCAGCTGCAGCGACCTCGTCGGTCGGTTCCGGTTGGTTCAGTGAAGCGATGCGATGCGAACTGCGGTGCCCACAGGTCACGGTGCAAGCAGCGGCTCGATGTTGGCGGCGTCGGACGTCGCCCACGGTGAGACCAGGGTTGCGATGCGAAGCGGGGCGATGCGGTCTGCGGTGCAAACAGGTCACCGGCCAGGGATGGATTCGGTTGACGGAGTCGGTTGCAGTTCCCTTCCTCTGTGGCAACTGAAACAGCGTTCCAGAAGCGGTACCCAGAGGCTTGTGAAGTCTTTGTAGTCCCTGAGACTTCTTAACAGGAGGCCAGCTCGGTTTCAGGCCCTTGGAGATACTCAGCACAAGTTTGTAGAAAGTTCAGTCCAGTCCTTTCACTGCCCAAGGCAGAAGCAGCAGCTGCAGGCCAACCCAACAGAGCAACAACACAGCAAAGGGGCAGTACTCCTCCTGGCAGCTCTTCCAGCTCTTCGTCTTGGCAGGTTCCTTGATTCCAGCGAGATCTAAATTCATGGGGTCAGGGCCCCAATATTTATATCCCAAATTCCTTTGTTCTCTGAAGGCAGAGAGGCCTTTGCCTAGTCCAAACCAGTTCTGGAGCACTTTGTTGACAAGTCTCCGTCCCTTCTTTCAGTGAGTAGGCCAGGGACATCAGACGCACCACAGGAGGTGGAGCCAGCATTGTGGAGGGAAGGCACTGTCCTATTCAGGGCCCAGGTGCGACCCCTCCCACCCATCTACATGTAGATCTTGCTATTCAGCCCTGTGCTGACTCACCCTGTCTCCTGGCATCCCCCAGCCCCTGTCACTCACACTCCAGACAAGGAATGCACAACCTCGCAGAGGCAGGCTTGGATGGTTAGACAAGAAAATACCCACTTTCTAAAAGTGGTATTTTCAAACACAGAATGTTAAAACCAACTTCACTAAAAAGATGCATTTTATCATTCTGAGTCCAGGCATACTAAACTCGAATTTCTACCATGTTCCCGGGTCAGTTAGGATTATAAGCTGTAATAATCAAAACTGCCCGTTCTGGCCTAGGGGGAACAGGTAGCCTTGCAATAGTGAAAAACGAACTAGGCTGTAATTCACTATCAGGACATGCCGCACACACCCGGGCATGTCCTACCTTTCGCATACAACGCACCCTGCCCACAGGGGTACCTTGGGCCTACCTTAGGGGTGACTAACATGTAGCAAAGGGAAGTTTTAGGGACTTGCAAGTGTGTGCACTTGCCAAGTCGACATGGCAGCCCCAGGCTGCGCACAGGCTCTGCGGTGGCAGGCCCGAGTTACGTTTTACGGGCTGTTTGCGTGGGTGGCACAATCCAGTGCTGCAGCCCACCAACAGCATTTGGTCTATAGGCCCTGGCACTCGCAGTGCACTTTACAAGGGACTGACACATAAACCAAATAGGCCAATCATGGAAACACCAATCCATAACACATTTTATACAGGAGCACTTGCACTTTCCCACTGGACAGCAGTGAGGAAAGTGCGCAGAATCATTACGCCAGCAAAAACAGAGTCAAAACCGGGAGGTCAGAAAGCAAAAAGTCAGGGGAAACACGCCAAAAGATGCCAAGTCTAACAGGGCTGTACATCTTGATTTGAAAGAGCACATGCTAGATATTTGTCTTTCAGAGCTGCGCCAATACCTGGTTGATAGCGAGCTGGCTGACCCCAGGAAGCTTGCTGAGGAGGCGGACATCTGGATCCAAGAAGGCATCTGGGGGGAACTCCTAAAGGGTGGTCAGGGTTCCCACCAGAAGAATGAGGGGGGAGAAAAAGAAAGAGTTCTCTCAAGGCCCCCAAAGTCGTTCAAATGGGAAAGGGTCTCATTCCAAATCTGGCCACCAGAAAAAGAACTTCCCTGACAAGAGTCAGCCAAAGAATCCCAAATGCTATTAGTACTGCGAGTATGGGCATTACAAGTTGGATTCCAAGTGCCCAAAGTGAGCACGGCCTCCCACTGGATGTAAAACACCAGGGGTGGCAAATATAGTGCTTGGGAGGAGTTTGTCCCAGAAACCGGGAAGGGGGTTCCGTGAGGTTACCCTACTGCCCCTGGGTGACATTGAAATGGTTCCTAAAACCCATGTGCCCTCTAATACTACAAGTATAAGCAGTGGGTTACCATAAATGGGCAAGGTGTTGAGGCTCTGAGGGACACAGGAGCCAGAATGACTATGGTAAGCAGTCAACTGGTGGCCCTAGAGCACGTTATACCCAATGCTTTACACCAGGTTGTGGTGGCTGACAATGGTAAGTCCTTGTTCCATTTGAGTGGGGAGAGGGTCTCAGTTCTTCTGAAAGGTGCTATGAGCCCAGCCATGCCTGTGGACTGATTGTTAGGGAATAATCTTGAGAACACTACCTGGAAGGAAGTGGAGCTCAGGGCACATCTGGAAATGTTAGGGTTGCCTGAGTGAATATGTGCTACCACCAGGTCCATTGCTTCCCAGGAAGGGCATCAAGGAGGCCTGGAGCCTGGAAAAATGGCCCAGGCAGCTTCCAAAAGAGGGAAAGGCAAGGGGAGTGGGAAAGCAGCCCTTGAATGTCTTCCAGCTGATGTGGATGGGGCACCAGAGGAGGACACCCCAGAGCCCACTGAGGAGGACATGGCCTCTCCTGGTGACCTGCCTGAACTTGCTAGATGGCAAGTAGAGGGGGGACCCAGCAAGGAGGAGGTCTGCATGGCAGAGAGAGAGTGCCCAACCCTAAAGGACATGAGGCAACAGGCCGAAGCCCAGACTGCATGTGATGATATGGGAATCACTGCATCTACTGGGAGGCAAACCTCCTGCATAGTGGGCCTAAGGCACCTGTGCATGGAGCAACAAGGGCACTGGTCATTCCCCAATGCTACAGGGCCTTCCTACTGGAGCTGGCTCTTGATATACCCCTGGGAGGACATATAGGGCAGGAAAAGACCTATGCCAGGCTTGTCCCCCACATTTTCTGGCCCCAGATGAAGATTTCCTTGGATACATCCTGCAGAACTTTCTTGACCTGCTAGGCCAGTGGGAAGGCAGGGAAGAGGCTGAAAGCCCCCCTTAGTCCCTTGCCTGTCGTTGGCACCCTCTTTGAAATGGTGGGCTTCGGATTTGTAGGGCCTATGGATCCTCAGACAGCCTCTTGCAACAGGCTTACCCTGGTTCTGGTGGACCATGCCACAAGATACCCAGAGGCAATTCCTCTGAGGACTGCAATTGCACCTGCAGTGGCTAAGGCCCTAATGGGGATTTTTACCAGAGTGGGTTTCCTCAAGGAAGTGGTGTCTGACAGGGGCACCAACTTTATATCTGCTTATATGCCGTCAATGTGGAAGGAGTTTGAGTTACTTACAAGTTCTCTACCCCCTACCATCCAAAAACCAAAGAGCTTGTTGAGAGATTCAAAAAGACCCTGAAATGCATGATCAAGGGCCTGCCTGAGGCCCTGAGGTGTAAGTGGGACATTCTCTTGCCATGCCTTCTCTTTGCTTACAGAGAGGTACCACAGAAGGAGGTCGGATTTAGCTCCTTTGAGCTTCTGTATGGGCATCCTGTAAGGGGACCTCTCAGTCTGGTGAAGGAAGGGTGGGAGCAAGCTCCCACGAAACCACCCCAGAATGTAGTTACCTACATGCTGCCCTTTAGGAGCCAGATGGCCAAGTTGTGGAAGCAAGCTTCTAACAACTTAGAGGCAGCCAGGAGGTGATGAAACAATGGTATGATCAGACGGCTACCCCTGTGGGATTACAGCCTGGGCAGAAAGTGCAGGTGATGGAACCCATGGCACCGAGGGCCCTCCAATACCATTGGACTGAGCCCTTTGATAGTAGAGAGGAAGGGATAGGTCACCTACCTGGTGGGCCTCAAGATGCCCAGACACCCCCATATGGTCCTCCATATCAACCATCTCAAACCACACTTTGAGAGGTTTGACGTCACCATGTTGCTGGTGACAGATGGAGGGGAGGAAGACAAGAGTGAATCTCTCCCTGATTTCTTAGCCTCCAAAGAGACGGATGGGTCAGTGCAAGAATTGAACCTCTCCCCTACCCTGACTTCAGAACAGCAGAGGGACTGTTGCCAGTTCCTGGGACAGTTCACCTCCCTGTTTTCCCTCACTCTTGGGACTTCCCACCTGTGTACCCACGATGCGGACACAGGAGACAGCCTCTCTGGCATGAATAAAATGTACAGGCTGTCTTACAGAGTGATGGTCAGCATTAAAGATAAGGTTTCTAAGATGCTGGAGGTGGGGGTGATTGAACCCTCCAACCGCCCCTTGTCCAGCCCTGTGGTGCTTGTACCAAAAGCGGCCCCACCGGGCAATACAGCAGAACTCAGGATCAGTGTAGATAACAGGACGCTCAATTCAGTCACCAAGACTGATCATCATCTCATCCCCCAGGCTGATGAGCTGATTGATAGTTTAGGGGCTTCCCAGTTCCTGAGCACCTTTGATCTTACTTCAGGGTACTGGCAGATTGTCCTAACTGAGGGAGCGAAAGAAAGGTCAGCCTTCTCCACTCCAGAGGGCCACTACCAATTCCGAGTGATACCCTTTGGATTAAAGAATGCCCCTGCCACCTTCCAGAGGCTGGTGAACCAGGTTTTGGCTGGTATGGAGGCTTCTGTGCTGCTTACTTGGATGACATAGCTGACTTCAGTAGCAGCTGGAAGGACAAACCTTTTCACTTGCAGGAAGTGCTTTTGGCCCTGTAACAGGCAGGTCTGACTATCAAGGCCAGTAAGTGCCAGATAGGGAAGGGGCCTGTTGTGTACCTAGGACACCTGGTGGGCAGGGGTAAGGTGCAGCCCCTCCAGGACAAGATAGAGATTATCTTGGCCTGGGAGCCCCCCAAAACCCTAACTGAGGTGAGAGCCTTCTTATGCCTCACAAGGTACTACAGGGGATTTGTCAAGGAATACGGCACCATTGTTGCCCCCTTGACAAAATGTGATTTGGACAGAGGCATGGCAAAAAGCATTTGACTCCCTAAAGCAGGCCATATTCACAGTCCCTGTGTTCAAGTGCTCAAGTGCTCAAGTCCCCTGACTTTTCCAGGGAATTCATTGTACAGACATTTACCTCAGAACATGGCATAGGGTCAGTTCTATCACAGCTAAATGATGAGGGCCCATACCAACCTGCAGCTTTCATCTCTAGGAGGTTACTTCCCAGGGAATAGAGGTGGAGTGTTAGTGAAAGGGGATCCTCTGCTCTGGTCTGGGCACCGAAGAAGTTTAGGCCATACCTGTTTGGGACTCACCACCTGATTCAGACAGACCACAGGCCCCTCAGATGGTTAATGCAAATGAGGGGTGAGAATCAAAAATTGTTGAAATAGGGAATGGACTTTACGGTAGAACACAGACCTGGGGTAGACCACGCCAATGCTTAATGCTCTTGCCAAGTTCTTCTGCTTTAGTGATGACAACTCCCTGGAGGTTGGGTAGCTCTCCCCACATTCAGCTGGTGGGGACACTTATTAGACCTAACAGCCTTAGGGTGGTCTCCACCAAACCTTTTGCGTGTTTGCCTCACATGTTTGCTGAATTCTTTTTGTTTGCCATAGGGCTTTGAGCACTTTACCACTGCCAACCAGTGCTAACATGCATTTGCTTCTTCCCTAAAACATGGTTTGATTAACTTATCCACAAGTGGCATATTTAATTTATATATAAATCCTGTTCACAGGGTCTGTAAATTAAATGCTACCAGAGGGCCTGCAGCACTGATTGTGCCACCCACATAAGTAGCACTTTAAACATGTCTCAGGTCCACGGCTGCAGAGCCTGTGTGTGCAGTGTACACTGTCATGAGTCATGTCGACGTGGCATTTAAAACCCCTTGCCAAGCATTAAACTCCCCTTTTGTTACATATAAGTCACCCCTAAGCTAGGCCCTAGGTAGCCCATTGGGTGGGATGCAGTGTAATCAAAAGGTAGGATATGTACTTTTAGGTTTTGCATGTCCTGGTAGTGAAAAACAGCCAAATTCGTGTTTCACTACTGTGAGGCCTCCTCCTCTCATAGGTTAACATTGGGAATTCCTTAATAAACTTATAAATTGTAATTCCTGATTGAGAAGGAGTAGGTCAGTCATATTTTATATCATTGAAATGGTAGTGATAAATCCTCTTTACTGGTAAAGTTGAATTTATCACTACCCTTTTAAAAATGTTACTTTTAGAAAGATGGCATTTTTCTGCTCTTATCCATGTATTCCTGCAGCCTGTCTCCAATACACATCTGGGAAAGGTGACAGCTGGATTTTGTGCATTTCCTTCAGACAGCCACACACAAAGGGAGCTTAGGTTAGACTGAGTGGCCAACCACATCCAGATGGGCCATCCTGGGCAGGATGGGAGGGAGGAGCTGACACTTACACCTGAATAGGCTATGTTCTGTCCCCACATAAAGGATTGCATACCCTCCTGTAGTGAGTCTGCAGCCAGAGCTAGGAGAGAGAACCGCTATGCACTTCAAAGCCCTTCTTTGAAGTCACCTCCACTGCAAAGGCACAACTGGGTATAAGTACTGGGTCTCTGACCCCACCAAATCAGACACTAATGGACCTAAGAAGAAACTCTGCCAGGATTAAGGACTGCTGAACTGCTACCAAGACTGCCACTCTGCTGGACTAATGCTCTGGAAGAACTGCTTTTCTACTGTACTGCCCTGGTGCCTGATACCCTGCTGAAGAAGAACTGGGCTCTTTGACTTGAACCCAGAGTGTTCTCGAAGGGAATGCTGGCTTGCCTCCTGTTTTAAGACTCCGTTATATCAAAGTATTACACCCTGCTTCTGTGCCTGGTCCATTGGAAGTGGGTCTAGGTGCTCTCTCTAGTGGAACCAATTCATCCTCTGCTGCGTGAAGTAGAACCGATGCATTGCCGCTGTTGCAGGAACAGAACCGGTGCATTGCACTTGGAACCAGCATATCACCATCGGAACTGACGCATCGGAACTGCGGTATCGCCACCACTGTAGTGAGAGATGAACTATGAATCCCCTTGACTGCGTGGAGAAACCTGGCACATCGCACTCGGACTCAACGCATCTCGGAACGGGCACATCGCCATTCTTGCATGAAGAAAATCGGTGCATCATCTCGACTGCGAGTTCGACACAGACGCATCGCTTGGATGCACCCCGCTTCTCGCTGTTTCGACCAAGATCAAGGTACTTTTGTTCAGCTGGCCTTGCATGGCTCCTGTATCTGGCCTGTGCTCCATCACGGTCGGCCTGAACTCAGTGCAACCTCATAACCCCATAGGCACTTATTTCTTCTAAGCGCTATTTTTACTTTTAATATATAAATATTCATATGTTGACTTCTACTTATTGTATTTTTGTTGTTTTGTTCTTGTTTTATTTATAAAATCCTAATCTATTTTTCTAAACTGGTGTGGAGTCTTTTTGTGATGTTTTCACTGTGTTACTCTTTGAAGTGTTGCAAACATACTTTACACATTGCCTCTTAAGTTAAGCCTGCCCACTCTGTGCCAAGCTATCAGAGGGTAAGCACAGGTTAATTTATGGTGTGTATCTGACTTACCGTGACTAGGATTGTGGTTCTTGCTTAGACAGGGTGCATACCTCTGCCAACCAGAAACCCAATTTCTAACAGACATGTTTTACATTTTTTGGACCAGAACACAGCACATTGACATCACATTTCAGTCCAATACACTCCATCTGATAACTATCTTACAGTTTCTGCTAGTGCTGAAATAGATTGGAAGTATACAATTTGTAAATGCTAAACAATAGATATGACTGACCATTAAAACATATTTTCCCATCTATTTCCAAATCGGAAGATGCCATATTTTGTTTGGTTTAATTTAGGTCAGAGGTTTTACAGACTGTGACCTGGTCCTGGGTCCACTGTAATGCTTGCCCCTAGGAGATTACCCATGGCAACACACTGCAGCATGTGTTGGAGATAAGTGTGTTTATTTGCTCTTGCCCTGGCTTCAGGTCTTCACTGTCATATTTCAATTTAACATTCTAGCAGGCGGTTAAAATATCAGTCACTTGCAGAGCTTTCTAGCTTGTCAAGTCATACTTTTCTATCCAACCATCATTTACATGATATATGCTTTGGAGAAAAACTTCAGGTCATGGAAAGAAAACATCAATAAATTGTGTTTAAGTTCTTAAGGATAAATTTGTTCTGATGTTTGTGAAATCTTACTTCTTTGAATTCTAAATTTTAGAGCTTTTAGGCTTATACATGACAAGGAACACAATCCGACTGAGCGGCATGAGAATTATCCGTCCCTTCTGCTGTTGTTTTCATTTTTATGTTGCGTTAAGCCCTAAAAGAATGAGACAGTAAATTCACTGTGATGAAAACGTAAGCACAACTAGTTAAACCTTCAAGGGCTTCTGGTTTTAGGATAAACAATTTACCTAGCTCAATCTTTCTTTTCTCATTCCAAAATAATTGACAACAATTGTGTCTCTCACAGATCCCATAAAAACGTAGCATTTGAGGCGCTGATGCATTTTGCAGGCACTATTGTTAGGTCTGGCCGCAGATCTTTATCTTCCTACCGGAGCACGTCATCAATAAAATAAATGACAAAGACAGTGGCTTTGGGTCACCCTCCCTTCTGCCATTGGTTGCTTGAACTGTTTTTCACATTCTCGATCAGCCCACAGAAGCATTGCACATGCTAATATTTTACAGTGGTAACTGACAAAGGAGTCCGTCTCCGGGAATATCTCATGAGAGGCACCAGTCAGGCTGTCTTGGAAACATGCTGTATTCTGCTTCCCAGAATCCACTTGCTGCCTGTGAAGCCTGTCTCTTTCGAGTGCAAGCTTTTTACGAGACGCAGGTGGAACTGACTGGACAGCAAGCAGTCACAAGTTAAAACCCCACCATTAATCATAACAGGGTCTGACAGACAAACTGCATTGGATTGGACTGAAATGGAACCTCCTTATTTAAAGTAGCCACACCATAGAAACGTGAGGATATAGCAGCCTTCTCAACTGAAGGGAATCCCCTTAAAACACAATAGGGTGTATTAATGGTCAACAGTAGCCTTGTGCCTCACTCGATGCATACTTTTGTGCTCTTATCTCTTCCATGCTGTAGTCTTCACTCATTCCCTCTTGTATCTTCTTATATCTAACTGTATGCTATCTTTCTGCACCTTCTGATGTCTTCCTGCATGCTGTCTCACCCCTCCTCTTCCTTCTTTAACCCACTGCAACTCTCCTGAAATCCTGTCCGCCTGTGTTCTCCCCCCTGACCTTTTATTCTGATGACCTCCTCTCACATAATGACCCTCTTTTCTAACTGTGCCTTCCGCTACCTCCAGGCACCTGTCCCTTACAAGTTGTCTTCTTAGCAACAGCCGTGTGCTGCCAGTGGCACTGCTGGCATGTTGTGAGAGGCCAGGCTCGAGCTCTTTAAAGCAGAGAGAACGACATATGCTGCGCAGTACTTGTTCCTCAAGCCAGCACAATGGTACAGGTTGGCATTCACACTTAAATCGACCACCAGTCCTGCCATCCTGCATTGTCACCTTGGCTGCCTGCCTGGATGGGCCTGCAGCAGAATTGCAGAGCATGGACCGGGGCTACCTGACCTCCAACTAGTGTGAGCAGGATGGGGGGCTGCCCAGGGCACATAGTTCAGATCGAGAACTCTAAGTGCTGCCCCACAACCTCGGCAACCTCACCTGTACATGTACGCATGTGGTGCTGAGGTTCCAGGCTCCGGGGTGTTTTATGCACTTTAAATACCATTGATCCCCCAACGCACTCTCTGACAATTGGGGAACAGAAGAGATGATAACAACTTGGCATACAGAAGAGAGTAAAATCCAGGGTCAGAGGATAGGGTTATTCATTGGCATAGACGCCTTAAATAGCATAGACACAGAGACTATGGCGATGCCTTGAGTACAAAGGAGAGGATGATATTATGGGCAGAGAGTAACAAGTAACACGAGGCAGGAGAGAGTCTTGTTCCATGGGAACACGGGAGACAGCCAAATTATGAGCATGGAAAAGAGCAGTTCACCACGAGATAGAACTGAGGGTGATGGTTGAGGCACAGAGAAGGCGAAAACATGGGCACATGGGTGGGTGTGATGCACTAGAACGGAAGAGAATAATGTCAGTGGATAAAGGGGGCTATTACATCAAGACAACAGAAGAGTGATAATACCATGGGATGAGAGAAGAGACTAAAACTATGTGTGCAGAGGTTAGATTGAAACAATGGGAAAGATGAGGGGTTAATAGACTGGGCACAGAGCGGAAATTATAAGCAAAGAAGAGAGGGTAATGTAATGGACTCAAATAAAAAGGTGATACAATAGTCACAGGTGAGGAGGTACGAAGAGAGGTATACTAAGGCAAAAGAGGACAGGGTAATACCATGGGCACGGAAGAAAGGGAAAAGGTGTGAGATAGAGAATGGAGTTAAACCGTGGGCACAGGAGAAGGCAATGCCATGGGCACTGGGTATGGAGGCGTGCCAAATTCTCAGAGAAGAGTGTTCTACCCATGGTATAAAGGAGAGAGTGAAACGATGGGAACAATGGAGACAAGGGTAACAAAGATTGTCAAACCTAAGCAGTTTGGTATACAACTGAAAGTGTCTCTTCATTGTTGGGGGGAGGCTTGTGTGGATGGAAATTTGGATGAATGCAATAAGGAGTCAATGGGAGTTTAAATAGATGCACAAGTGCAAGGCTGAGCGTCAGACTGCATGCATGCTGAGTGACTGAGCGCATAAATTCACCAGTAATTAAGAAACTGTTTCTTTTTATACATCAAACCAAAAAGCTCTGCCAAAGATTGATCCTGTATATTCTGGTTAGTCATATTCCAAATTCAAGATAGTGATATTGACTACAACTTGAAAACATTCTTGGAACAGTGGTGCTTAGGTGTGCATGTTCACATAGCTTTGCTTCCATGACCTTTGTTGCTACATACCTGCATGAATCTATTCATGCAAAAAGTAGTTCACTGGAAAGTCTATTGGGGTAGCTTGCATGATGAAGTGGATTGTATTTCTATATTTTGGGACAGGAATAATGTTTTGCATTACCTTCTGCATTATGCCATGCAGATGCTTTTCACAATTAGGCTTAGGTGCACAGTTATTCTATCCAAAATACACAAGGACTGCCCCAAACCTAGGAGTAAGGATTTTGTGTACCTAATTTGTAAGCCATGATGTAGAATTTCATGGCCATCCTACCACTTGGTGTGGACAAACAACTTAAAAAGATCAAGGCAAAGCGCTATACCAACACAATCAATGAAGCCATCAACAGAAACAGAACACTTTCCCAGACAATCAAGCACTGCGTCAGCCCACTGCCGGAACCTCCTGTTCCTCACTCAACAGAAAATAGCAATGCCTTCAACAACGTAAGGGAAAAAAGAATGCAGAAGATCTGACAACACATCAACAACATCAAGCCTGCTCCATCTTTTACTCCTACTCATTCCCATAAAATCCCACAATGGTCATCCTTCAACACCCTACCTCTTGCAGATCTCACTGATATACTTAACTCCCTCAAAGCAATTACTTATGAAGATGATATTTTACCATTGTCCTCCATCAAAGCTCTCTCTGCAGATGCTCTCTCACCCCTACTTACCTTTGTCAATGCTTCCTTCACTCTAGGCATCTTCCAGAAAGCTCTCAGGATAGACTGGTTCTTCTCCTAACTTTTAACTAACACCAGTTTATTCACATGGACACCTCCAGCTTCCAAAAGATCCCTATCACATGCCGAATCTCTCAGGGTTCCGTACTGTCCTCTGTCATCTTCAAACTCTACATGAAGCTGCATGGTGCTCTACTTATGGATAACAGTGCCAAGCATAATCAGTATGTCAATGATACATAACTCTATTTGAAAGTCTCCTCTGCTTCAGACTTCCAAAGCCTCAAACATTGCCTGCACATCACCCATACCTGGATGTCCAGTGCCTACCTGAAACTCAGCCCAACAATTGGGAAGTGGTGCAGCTTTGATATAACTTATATATACAATTGACCCTGTGGGAAAGGGTGGTGTCTTTGGACAGAGGGCACGTTTGAAGTTTGCACACAGAATTGATTTGTATCTTATAAAATATTGGTAGATTTTTTTAAGTTGGTGCCTATCGCAGTTGAGTTGGTCCACTGTCCAGTTCAGGGCATATTTCAAGTTAGTTTCCAGGACCAACACCCAAGAAGCAGTGCAAAACTCACTCAATGACATGGACCTTGATGGCTTTGAATGCCAACTTTTACTGAATGCCAAGTCACTTGGGTTCACCCTGTATACCAAAATCACCCTCAAGGAAAACATTTAAAAAGGTAGCCTGATGCCATCTCTCTGTTCTAAGGAAAATGAAAGTATTTCTTCTAGAAAGTGACTTTAGAACATTTGTTCAAGCTGACATTCTCTTGTATCTGGATGGTGGTAAAGCCTTGCTCCGTGGCCTCCAAGACTCCACACGCCCACCCTTTCAAGGGCAGTGATTAATTTGTAAAAAAAAAGAAATAAGTGCCAGGGCCCTCATTATGAGGCCACTGCTGCTTGCAACATCCTTTGCCCCTGCCAGCGCTGCAAACAACAGTACCAACACAACTACTAACCTTCACACTCCTACATGTATGACAATTCAGACTATTCCAGTCCCCCAAAGCTAAAAGAATGGCTTGGGTGGCAGGTATTAGTCATTGTAAATGTATATTGAAATTAACAGTTGCTGTGCCCCTCTCTAAATTAGACAAATACCACCACCATGTGGTTGACTGTCATAAGTGCCAGTGTGGACAATTAAGTGCCGGTGCACTGGAAACCACTGGCTCAAATTAAGCACTGCTTAAGGGCATCCTACACACCACAGCATGACTCATCAATGGCTTGAAGAAATGCGATCATATCACACACAACCTAATGGCACTTCATTGGCTCCCCTTGACGGCCACACTATCTTCAAAACCAGCTACATCATTTACAAAGCCATCACAACAAGCACCCGACTTATCTTGCAAACAAGTTCACCACCTGTGGTGGTTCTCTGCACACCCACAATCAGGACACCATTAGACTGCAGACTAAAAAGTATAAAAAGAAAAAAACAGGTCATCTAAGCACCCAGGATCTGGAACAACATCCGCCTATCCATCTGGACCACCTCAGTGCTGCTCCAATTTAGGGGAGAGTTGAAGGCATATCTCTTTACAAAAACACTTATCATAATGCATTAACTGTCCGCAAACTAGCTATTACTTTTTTTAATGTATACTATTTATAAAGTGTATCTTACACCCATTCAATTTTGTGGATCTTGTAGCAGATTCAAAAACAGTAGTGAACTAGGACTAGGAGAACAGACCTAACAAAACAAATTAAACACATTCGAAGGCTTCAGGCTTCCTGATGGTGCAGCTTGATGCTGGCTTGATTATGATAATTTCCAATCAGCACCTTGCTGAACATGCTGTGGATACTAATTCGAAATGATGACATCAGCGTTACTAATACCCAATCTTGTTGCAAATCTTCAGAAATGGGTGAATTGACTTCAGTCTCCTTTGTGTAGATTTTCTGTGTTGAGCATTCCCTCAGGCCTCTGGGCCTTTGCACCCCATGAAGTGGGCTACTTCAGTAGAGAGTCTTTCCAACAGATTCATGTCCAGATATTTCTGTGAACCTAATCAACCCCACCCCCCGTGCTGAAACAAAATCATGAGTGCAGACTTTAATGTCATACGTAGTAATACAGCCTTCCAATGCTACACTTGTGAGAAGTATAAAGGATTCTTGCAGCAGGCAGGAGCTCTTCTCATTTTCCATTTCTATCCAAATGCTGGAGTCGCAATAATTAATTTTGAAAAAGAGAAGAAACACAAACACAAACATACCTGTAGTTCAGCATTTACAGCCGGAATGGGAATCCTCCATACCACTACAACCTCCAAATGTGGTGTACTTAGGGGCACTTAGGGGATGGTCAGGAGGAGTCAGTTGTTGAATCTGGTTTGCCACGGGATGTGAATCACAAAAAATTCACAACTGGCTCCATAACAAAATAAAGAGCAAAAAACGAAAACATAAAGTTCTGTCTGCAAAACCTTTTTTAGTGCTTGAGCAACATTCAGTAGAGTAAACCAATGTTATCAGATGAGTACAGTAAAATATATTCTGCAATACTCAATATATGGACTGTTGCATATACCTTAGAAATGCATTGTCCCTTATCGTAAGGAGTCAAGAAAAACATTTCTAGAGGGCACAGTGCAGTAATCGTGTCTACCGAACTATCTGCAGCTGAAGTTTACTCTCTTGTATGGAGTTGGTCATTCAATGATGGTCTCCAAGTATGTGTTTCATATACCCTTTGGGGCTTATATACAAGCCCCTTGCACCACCGGTGCATCACTTTTTGTGACGCACCGGCGGCGCATTTTACTGCCCCATATTTACAAGGACAGGAAAAGCCACCCTGCGTGGCTTTTCCTGTCCTTGTAAATATGGCCCCTTTACACGCAGCACTTTGCGTGAAAGGGGTGTTCCATGGGTGTTGCTATGGGTGTTCCCACGCAACACCCATGGAACCTGACACATTACCAGATTTACAAGAAATTGTAAACCTGGAAATGTGTCTGAATGCTATGCCTCCCCAGGGGGGCGTAGGTAGGCGCAACAAGGAGAAATGTATTCATTTCTCCTCTTTTGTTCCTCTTTCTATGCATGCTGCATTCCGCAGTACACATAGAACAAGGAAATCACCTCTGATGATTGTTTATGTGCAGGAAGGTGATCCTTGCTGCACATAAATAATCATTAAAACAATGAGGTTTTGCAAGTTCTATGTGTGCTAATGCAGCACACATAGAAGTTGAAAAAAGCCATTTCAGATTGATTATGTGCAGGAAGGGAACGCTTCCTGTACATAAACAATCATCCCCGTGACGCAGGCATCCTTGCACTATGGTGCAAGGGTGCCTGCGTCGGCGCATGGCAGCCCATTGAGCGCCAGCGCAGGGTAGAGCACAGGAATGCAACATATTATTGTAAATATGTCCCATCCATGTGCTTTGAAAGTGCTGCCCTCAGCTTCCAAGATTTACAACCATATTTTCAATGTGCATGGATCATGAAGCATTATCTACTTTGTGAATGCTGAACTGGCTCATGTGCCACAAATCAGTTCATAAAACAAGCACACAGTAAACATATCCAAACTTATAAACAAACCCATCCATGGGACGCTAAAAACATGTCTGTTGCCCGAGATGCAGCAAAGCACTAATGTGGCTCAAATAAAGTGCCTCATGCACTTGGGGAGAGGATGTGGTCTCATGGCTAGACTGCCGACTTTGGAGCTGCGCAACCAAGGTTCGAGCCTCAGGGTCGAATCCACATTCTGTGATTCTGGGCAAATCACTTAATCTCCCTGTGCCTACCAAAAAAATGAATGTGTCCTTGTGTAAGGTAACTCGTGCTCATGTAAAGCGCTCCAATACCTTCGGGTCGAGTTCACGCTATATAATTCTGCAAAAAAAAAAAAATGCACTGAGACTCAAATCTCGGGTTAATAATCTCTACACCAAAGGTGGTAATCATGGCTTTAACAAACTCCCTAATCACGTCAAGGACTTGGATGAACAAGATGGGACAAGTTCCAATTGAACGACAAAGTCAGGAGAGTGCATATTGTGCACAGGCTCCTACTAGCCTTCTATGCCCTCTGCATTCTGCTAGATAGTGGACAGTTCCGCTCAACACTTTGGAATCTGAAATTGCCTTGAGTTAACATTTTTCTTCCCTTGCCACTATCTGAGCTGATGTCGGATCAATAAGGATAGTTTCCGCTTGTAAGTGCTGTACAAGAAGCCATAAAACAGTGAGTCAACACGTAGAGCAGTGGTGATTCGTAAATACATGCACAGTTCAGGGCTTTATCATTAGGAAATGTCGATAAATCTTGGTTGGAATTTCTTTGAGCCTCTTAACAATCAATCTTGTGATGATAAACAAGCACGGTCATCAACAATGTAAAATGGTTCTTCCCGTTCTTTGTCATTGACGTCATTTGTATGAGGCTTTCCATTTTTCAGAATTTGCATTAGTTTGTTTGACTAATAGATGAAAGTGATTTGAGTCATCATTAACCAATTCAAAGGAAACCTATGCATCAACAGAAATGGGCAACTTGTAGGGATACGAATCAGTGACTTAAAAAAATGAGTGAAAACAGTGGACATGTGGTAGCATTGATGTATAAGAGTTCTGCCAGCCACGTTGACCCAGTAGTCCTCAGGTAAACAAGTACAATGCTCCTGAGTCTAGTTCTGTTTCTGGGAAATCAGATAACTAGAGTGTAAATGGACACTGTTTCCAAACTCTGTATAAAAGGCCAGCAAAAAGCAGCCAGTGAACTGAGAAATCCAATCAGATATTAGGTTGGAGGGCAAGTCATTCACACAAACAATATTTTGCAAGAACACTGAGGAAAATGACTAGTTGGTGGTAGGTCTTTGAGTGTTATGAGATGCTCCATTTTGCTGGAGTGATCCATCCTACCAAAGACTGTAGAAAAGCCTCAACATCTTGGGGGATCCGTTATAATATATGAAGAGACAATGTAGCAAGATTAGAGCGAGGTTTGGATGCAAAAGAGAGACGTTTTTAGGTTAAACATTCCTGGATTGAGCACAACGCAGAGTCTGTATTTACTGCTGTGCATCCTGTGTCAAGTATGGCCAACAAACCTTTCTAATTCAATGTATTTTTCCATACTAAAATCTCTGCCAGTTTTCGTATGACTTTTATATGAAGTTACTTGTTCTTTACTATATATCACAGATGGGGTCCAGGGCATATATCATGCAGTCATAATAGAATATGACTAGATGTGTTAAACATTTTAGCGATAGCAGACACTCTGATTCCTAAATTCTGAGGCTTTGCAATGTTTAAAAAGTTCTTTCGTATGTCCTAAACCCATTTTAGAAGTTAATATAGTTTTACTGACTTTTAAAATGAGTTTAGAAATGGATACTGAGTTGCAGTTCGTAAAGGGCGTTTTGTGGATGTCCCTTCCAAATTTCGATTGGGGGCCTTTGTAATCAACAGTTGCGACAGGAATGCCGGTCACAATTCATTGATAAGTTACCAACTTCCAATTTGGGAGTGGGAGTACCTGTTTCACAAATGGGAAGTATTCCCCTTTGGACCCCTTCCTCTTTTTAAATTGGACTGACAGCTGCGAGGGGAGCAGGCAGTGGTCCAGGGTACCACAGTCAACTTTCAATTAAGTTTTTCTTCAAAACTGAAAACCTTTTTTTAAAGTAGCCCCGTTTGTATGTATGTATGTATGTATGTGGGATTTGTATCCAAAAAGGCAGCAGAGCATGTATGTATGTATGTGTGTATGTATGTATGTGTGCATGTATGTATGTATGTGGGATTTGTATCCAAAAAGGCAGCAGGGCATGTACAGGGTCAAATGCAAGCATGCAGTCAACAAGTGATAGGTGAGATAACTGGTTTGTGGCCGGTTAATGCATTGTGATGTAGTGTTCTTTAAGAGGTGTGTCTTCAATTCTTTCATACATTGAAGCAGCGTTAGGGCAGTGATTTAGGGGTGAGGTAGGTTAGGGCACGGCGACTGGCAGTGACGTGTCCCTTCCATTGTAAATTGAGATAATAGGTCATGGCCCATGTCCCACCCAATCCTTCCCAGAGATTCTGTGTGCTGCAAAAATGCCGGCCCATTTATGGTGCTCTCAGACAGTGGGGACAGATAACTATCCTCCCCATATGGCCTCAAACCTATCCAAATGGTCATTTAATCAAGGTATTATGTTTTCATATAACACAGTGTACATTTCCATCAACCATAACTCCACCTCGGAATAAGGATCCCGAGTTTGGCCACTGCCAAGGTAGTAGTAAGTCATTGGCCTCTTGGATGTATTATGTCTGGGGGGCAGAAAAGTCATGTAGCAAATCACCTGAGATGTGGGTCAGCCCAGAGTATCTAGGGAGCGTGCCAGTACATTCAGTGTACATTATCCCCTTCTGTGGACTTGTATCTCCAACATTTCACCCCCAGCAACTTTCAGTCTCATCAGGGTCCAGTGTCACCGATGGAGAATCTTAAAGTAGCCTATTTTTAGTCTAGCTTCCCTGAGAGATTTGTCATGATCAGTCATAAGCTTTGTCCAGTGCTCGTCCAGGTATTGTACCAGCAACCTATCGGATCACGAAACCTTCAGGTGTTGCCTTATCGGAGGGAAAATATGTGGTCGTTGAGTAGCTGGTATAGTCTGGAGTCTGCGCTCTTATATGTTCATCATTTGTTGAAGTAGGTAAGTCTAGTAGAGTTCAGTAGCTCAATGGAAGGGCTGGAAAGTAGTGTGTGAAAACAATGATACAGTTGTTGGTAGTTCCTAAAAGAGGTCGGGTATATGAAACTTAGCCTGCGCCTCCGCAAATGTTTTCAAGTGATCATTCATTATCCGGTCATCCACGTGTTGTATACCTCGGGTTCCGAATGGAGTCACCATGTTCTCCGCACCCCTGATTTTTATACAGGCATTCTTATGTAGCCAACTGTTTTCTCCCAGTATGGCATGGGATTTTTGCCACACGTAGATCATTGCCTGTATAACCTGTTTAGCAGGTGCAAATGTCCTAGTGTTTGCTGTGCAGACAATGTGTGTAGGGGTGCCAGATTTCAGGAGGGACTTCTCCAAATGTACCCACGTGACGTGCCTAATGTGCTGTGGATCATATATCTGATATGGGCGAATTGAAATGCCAACCAATATGATGTGACATAGGGTTGCTGCAGGCCATCACACTCCATCGCTGCATACAATTTCCCCAGCTTTAGTTATGGTTTTCACACCTCCTATGGAAATATTTTCCACATTTTAGTCAGTTCGACAATCATGCAAGATGGGATCTGTAATGGAAGCAGTGCAAAAATATAATTTAAGCTAGGCATTACATTCATTATGAGAATTTTGAGCTCAGCAATCAGTAGATCTGTATTGTCTACAGAGCAAGTACAAGGTATGTAGCAGGGGCCGCTAGAGAGCCAGGAGAGTGGCCCCTGGTGCGAGGAGTGGAGGGAGCGGGCTACAGTTTATGGTGGGGAGGGTGGAAGGGCATGCATGCAGCAAGCAGTGCTGTCCATAGACAATGAGGATGCATTAGTGAATGCCGCAAGGGCAGTGGCCCCCAAGGGATTAGGCACCAGGAGGAGGGTAAACAGGCTAGGGGCAAGGAGGGGGCGAAAGGGGAGATGGTGAAGGAGTGGGGGATGGGCCTTGGGCATTGGGCATGTAAATAAAATCAGTAAGGGTATAAGAGAGGACAGAAAGAGCACTTTAGTAAGCAGGCAAATGTGACAAACAAAATGGGGCCCTAAAGGAAGGAGATCATGCCAGACAGGGTCAGCAGGGTGGCATGGGGTGTAAGGCTTGGGGAGTGAGCAGGTAGCTAGGAAGAGTGGCAGGGGAGCTGGCAGTGCCACAGCAGGGGTCACCAATATCACTGGAGATGGGTTGATGGTTAGATAGGGCCCACTGGGGGCTGCGATCTAGCTTGTCAGAGGCTGAGGGTGGGAACAGGAGGTGGGCCCGGCCACAAGCAGACTGGACAGGGAGGAGCACATGAGGTTGGAAGCGGGCACCGCCAGGAGCCAAAAGGTGGGCCATGAGACAGCTTTAGTGGCGGCAATGTTAGAGTGGAGTGATGAAGAGGAGCAGGAAGCAGGGTCGATAAAAGGGGACAGTGGCACACAGAAAAAAGAAGTGAGGCTGCCGATCAGGATATGTTCCCGCCAAAGGGTGGAAAAGGGCGCGTGAGCGGGTCATTCAGCGGGTGTTGGGAGGGGCTGGGAAACAAGGGTGTTAATGAGGATGTTAATTGTTGGTTCTGACATATGCTGTTCTTTTCAAGTGCTCTGGCGGGGCCGGAAGCAGCCACATTATCTATTTGGATCATAGAACATTTGGTCGTAAAATGGGTCAAAAGGCTTGAAATCCAGAAAGGTCAAGGTTTGAATCTCGGGCTCGAAGACTGTTTGTTTAGGATCACATGGCATGGAAAAGGTGGGATGAGATGAGGTGTTGTTAGAGTATTTGAATTTTGCGTGCAGGGTAGGGAGGACAGGGAGGACATTTTGTAGGAGACTGAGCCTGTCTTTAGCTGGGCTCTTGCTGCCACACCATCACATGTAATTGTCGGCGCGCACAAAAGAGGATTTACACATTTGTTGTAGGTTTCTGGAGGATTTCAATGGCTTTCCAAAGATGGCCCCAAGAGAGGGCGAAGGGGACATGCTGATATATTCTGACGGGGGCATCGGTTTCGGGTTGTACTGGCAGGGCAGGTAGTGTGCAGAAGAGTGGCCGGGGAACTGGAGACATGGGGGCAGGAGCATTGATTTCTTTGAATTTTTCCCTCTAGTGGTAGCAGTCACACTCTGGGGGCAGGAGCTGGCACATAAGAAGTTTATGTTTAGAGTACACAACATGACGGTGGTACATGTGGTGACCAAACAGTCGGCAAGGGATTCACAGGTGTTTGAACTGCTGCGTGTCTTCGTCATAGGCTGCCTGAGACATGATATAGCGTTTAAGGCCAGGCATGTGCCAGGGGTGGACAATGACATTGGGGATGCTTTGTCTCATTCACAGGGGGAGAGGGTCCCTGGGCTGGCCATGGAGGTGGGCGAGGTCAAGACACCTGTGCTGGCGGGCATGTGGACTATAGACGAGAATGATTGCTGCAGTTGGTGGTAGGGTCTCTGGCGGAATCCACTAGAAAATTGTATGTGCAGCCTTGGCAGGAGTTTCTAGCCGGTGGGGCTAGTCAGAGGTTGAAGGTCTGGGCTAGGGAAGAAGGAGTTGTGCAACTTATCGTGGCGTCGATCGAAAAGGTGTTATCTCGGAATATGATTACAGGGAAACTAGTGGGGATTGTCTTCATTGGCAAGCTGTTTTGAGGTTATGCGCCATTGCTGGGAAACTGGGGAGACGTATGCTAGGTCTGGGAAAGGGAAACAGGTAGTCGGGTGCCAGTCAGGAGGCCAGTGTCGAGGGACCTTTTAGACAATATATTAGGAGTACTGCCAGGAGATTTGCAGAGGGAGGGCGGGAGACAGTTTTCATTTCAACATTAATGTCCTGGATGTTCTTTGGGGCGTTTTGGGTGTCTGAACTGTTGGGGAGGAAAGGAGTTCCAGGGTTGGAATGGATCGATGTGGGGGATACGAGAGGGCTAGTGGGGCAGCTTATAGTTGCGACTTCACCAATCTAAGACAGACCAAAGAGTTAAGGGGAAGATAGTGTTGTTATGTGCTTTCCCAAATGCGGTCCTGTGCCCAGTCCAGTGGGGAGCTAAGCTGAACGCTATCAGTGGTACTAGGCATGGCACAGTTTGCTGTAGTGATAATGGGGAAGCAGTGACTCCTTTCAGTTACTGTGAGTTATGCAAAAAAGGCACTGGTTAAACTGTGGGAAGCCCCAGGAGATTACGGGACAAGCTCATTCAGGATCGAGGTGGCCACGGAGGCCTTGATGAGCATGGACAGAATCATACATTTGGGGCTTTGGTGGTCGGAATGCTTTCACCAATATATACGGCTGGGAAAACAAGGGTGTTGATGAGGATGTCATTTGTTGATTCTGACATATGAAGTTCTTTTCAGGTGCTCTGGCGGGGTCGGAAGCAGCCAAATTATCTATTTGGATCATAGGACACTCATTCGTAAAATGGGCAGTAATCCAGAAAGGTCAAGGTTTGCATCTCGGGCTCAAAGACCATTTGTTTAGGATTACATGGCACGGAAAAGGTGGGATGTGTTGGCGAGATTTGTTGGAATGTTTAAACACATTGTTGAAGCAACACAAATGCCCGGATATGTTATCTTTTTACATTTAGGGGAAAAATGACTTGGTGGTATGTAAAGGTTTAGCTTTGTTAAAAAAGATTAAGAGGGACTTGCTGGAAATCAGACAACAGTGGTCCGCATGCTTCGTCCTGTGAACGAAATTCACCCTAAGGAGGCAGTGGAGGGGGGCAGCAAAGCCCACTGCCATTGACAAAACTAGGTGGAAAATTAACAGATATATGTGGGTGTTTTGTAAGGACAAGGGTTTTGGTCAGGTGGAACACCTGAAGTCGAAGTACGAGCCAATCAGTTTCTTTAGGGGAGACGGGGTTCATTCATCTCGCTACGGGATGGAGCTTTATTTGATACAATTGAAGGAAGCGTCAGAAAGGACCTTGAACATCAGAAGGTACGATAGCTGTGCCTAACTCGGGGGGCTCACATAAGTCTGAGAGAAGGGGAAGGCCTTTTCTGAGTGGCAGTTGACAACTACTTTTGACATGGTTACAGGTTAAGATTAGGGTTGTGAATACAGGCGAAGCAGGAAAGGGGGGGTTGGCAGGAAAGTTACACCAGGGAAAGCAACAAATGATCAGTTAAGATGTAAGATACACTAAGGACACTGTGTCAGGAACATGCACTCACGGATCTTTGGAATTGGCAAAACCCTACAAACCCTGGCTATACCTATTTCTCTCATCCACATAGTAAACATGTTAGAATAGACTATATCCTAGCTTCCCACTCGCTACTTTGGGACTGCAGAATAGAAAAGACACCACGAATATTGGCTGACCATAACCCGTTAATTGTAGAGATCAAGATGAGAGGGCTTAGGGGTGGCACAACGCCTACATGGAGCTTTGAGCGGGCACTTCTTTTTAAGGAGGAATATTGTGATCTTATGAAGGGGTGGATACTCCAATTTCTCAAAGAGAATATAGGAAGTGCCAGTATTGATATAGTTTGGGATACACTCAAGGCAGGAATTCGGGGGGAAACACTCCGCTTCTCCATCACAATGAATAAAAAATAAACAAGCAATAATGAAGGAGAGATTAGCAAGATTATCAACTTCAGAAGAGGAGCTGATTACTGTAGCTCAAAATGGAGGTGAACATAAGGAAGCACAATTAAAGGTTATGGCTGCCAAATCAGCTATAATGGAGATAATAGCTAAAGGTGTGGCTGACAAACTGGCCGCCCAGTGGGAGGAGGCTTATGAATGTAGCGAGCGGGTGGGCCATCATCTTGCCATCAGAACGAGACAAAAGGCAACCCGGAACTTAATTACAGAGATTGAAGATCCAGTGAAGGGACTAACCTCAGACCCTGTCGAGATCCGAAAGGTTTTTCACTCCTATTATCAAAAGCTTTACCATGAAGAGCTGCAAAACAAAAACGTCAGAGATGGCGATATATCTTAACCAGACCCCCAAAGAACGATTTACACGGGAGGATCAACTACGGATGGAAGAGCTCCCCCAATGGCTAGAGATATTGTTATGTATTAATAGCCTGCCAAGTGGCAAGGCTACAGGTTTTGATAATATACCTCTTGAATTTTATAAAAAAAATTCAATATAGCTAAAAGAATGTATGACCCATCTGGTTATACACGTCTTTAAAGGAGGTAGACCCCCAGAGTCGTGGTCTCAAGCTAAAATTATAATATTTCTTAAAAAGAACAAAGCACCGACTGATCCTGGGTCGTACCGTCCCATTACATTGATCAACTCGGATACTAAGATTTATTCTAAAATGCTAGCTACGCGTCTGGCCTCGGTAATCCATATGGTTATCTCCACACAACAACATGGCTTCATCCATGGCCGCGGGACGACCGATCATATCCGCAGAGCCATTACACTTCTTGATGCAAAAAATTTTAACAAAGAACCTTTAGCATTGATTTTCCTGGATGCGGGGAAGGCCTTCGACAAAGTCTCCTGGCCCTTTCTTTGGGAGGCTCTGTCAAGGGTTGGGATTGGAAACGCCTTTTTGCAAGCCTTTAAAATGCTATACGTTCGCCCCACTGCAAAGCTAATGGTGAATGGAGTTTTAACCGACAGCTTCAACTTAATGAGAGGTACCAGACAGGGCTGCCCGAGTTCGCCACTCTTATTTGCAATTTATATTGATTCTTTTTTACGACAGCTAGAGCATAATCACATTATCAGACCAATTATCACAAACGGCTGGGAAACTAAAGTCTTGGCATACGCCAGTGACATTGCCGTAGCAACCCCTGAACCGGAAATAGCTATCGGTGAAATTGAAATAGAGGCAACAAGATTTGGGAGACTCTCCGGGTACTCACTCAATCGCAACAAAACTCAAATTATCTGCAATAGTATGCTAAGATTAATGATGCACGAGTGGTGGAAAAAGCAACATATCTGGGCATAGAAATTACTGCAAATACTGATTGTATTGTGAAAAACAATATTGAACCATTAATTACCAAAAGCAAATCAGAATTGGCTAGATTACATAATCTACATTTATCTATAATTGGTAGATGCAATAGCATCAAAATGCTGTTTTTCCCAAAATTTCTGTACCTGCTGCGGGCGATTCCCCTAGAATTTGATGGTAAATGTCTTAAAACAATTGAAGATTTATTTTCAAGATTTGTCTGGGGGTATGCGAGGCCCAGAAGAGCATTTAAATATCTCTCACTACCTAAAAAAAGGGGAGGACTGGCCCTGCCAAACATCAAACTCTATTATTGGGCCATTACCATACTGCATAGTTTAACTCTTATTCAAGAAAAACCGAGAGCAGGCAGGAGCGAAGAGATACCATCACCACCCGAGCTTGTTATGGGGACAGAGGCATGGGGATGGGTCTGGCGACACATGAACGATAACCATTACAAGAAAGTCCACTTTAAGACATTACAAGGCGGTTACAAGGTTATAAAATGCATGTTGAAGCTTATCGGGCTTGGCCGTTTGAATTTTTATACACCACTATGTAATAATCCTATGCTGCCAGAGATTTTTAAAAGTCCTATTGTAGAGAGATGGAGAGACGCAGGTTTGATTAAACTTGGGGATTTATTCTCCCTAAATGGGCTGGTAACATTTGAAAATTTAAGGGAGCGGTTTGGGCTGGAGAATAGAGACTTTTTCAAATTTTTACAAATCCGAGACTTTTTGTCTAAAAAAGTGGGAGGACCGAATGGGTTTTTGAACATTGATATTATGGATAAAAATAGAGACTTATCCATTGGTTTTGTATACAATTTGTTTAACTCATTAATGGTAGATGACATGGAGGATATGAGCTGTCTTCAATATGATGTATACAAATGTATAACTTTGTGAATTGCTTAACTGTTATTGCATTATTAATAAAAAAAATTAAAAAGGAAAAATGTGATGTGCCTATGTTGTGTTTGGTGCCCGTTCATGTGGGCACTTGGCCTAAGTAAGGATCTGTTTTTCTTGGGAGACTGCAGAAAATGCTGGGTGGTAGGTAATTTGTGGCTGCCTGCAGAATTCAGGACTTTTCCTCACAGAAATGTAAGGAAAATTTATTTTTAGACAAAGTTTGAGCTTTGCACGGTATTCTGTGTAAAAAACCTGGTGAGAGCCATGCAAGTCACCGCACCCTGGACTTCCCGGGTGTCTAGTTTTCAAAAATGTGCTGATTTGGCAGGTTTCCCTTGGTGCTGACTGAGCTAAGTTCCAAAATCCACAGCTACCAACATTGCAAAAAACACAGTGGGGCATATTTACAAGGGGATTGTGCCACCGGAATGTCACTTTTTACGACATTCCTGTGACGCAATCCGTGCACCATATTTACAATGTGGCATTATGCCACTTTGCATGGCTTAACACCGCTTTGTAGTTATGCTACCCTTTCACGCATCTTCATTATGCCACTTCGGCTTAACACAGCTTTGTAGCTTTGTTACCCTTTCACACAGCGTTCTGCATGAAAGGGGAGTGCAATGTGTGTTGCTGTGGACAATCCACCGCATCACCCATTGCTTTTTGACGCTGTCCCAGATTTACAAGGATCTCTAGATCTGTGGCAGCGTCAAATACTAATGTCATGCAAAAGCAGACGTTAGATTGGCGAACGAGGAGAAATACTTTTATTTCTCCTTGTTTTTGCTTTTTCTGTGTGCTGCATTGTGCAGCACACATAGAAAGAGCAACATGCCTTTAATGATTGTCACATAAACAATCATTCTCTGAAACACAGCCCCCCTTACACTATGGGGCAAGGGTGTCTGTGTTGGCGCTATCTTTAGCACCAACGCAAGGTAAAACATAGGAGTGCCCCGTATTGTAAATACAGCGCATCCCTGCGTTTTTCGAAATGACGCAGCACTGCGCTGCAAAATTTGCTGCAGCGAAGTGATGCTCCATTTCCTTGTAGATATGCCCCATTGTTTTTCAGGAGGAGGATATCCTGCACCTCCTAACTATCTTTAGGGAATTATTATGGGAGCGCCGAGAATTACTTAGACCACTTTTCAACAGTAAAAATATACCATCTTCCAGACAAGCAGTGGTAGCCAGCTTCTCCAGAGAGGATGTCCAGTTGAGCTGCTGTTTGGTAAAACACAACAATAAAAAGACAAACTAATCATCAAATGGTATCATAACGTCATGACCAAATGAACTTAAATACAACCTCGGGCGGACGTGGCCATTATTAAAATCGCAAAAAGAACAATTGATGGACAGATTGCAGAACAATGTCATACATTCACCCCAGTACAATGATCTGGGACTAAATCCATCGTTTTTTTGCTCACCATGCCATTCCAGTTTGGACCCAACCATATGCAAATCAGTCTTGAGCCTGCGCCCAATGGGAACAGTCCAGCCTGAACTGCCAGGCCAGGTCATCCCTGGACTGGAAACAAGCATCCTAGGACCGGTTTCGGGGTTTCACCCCTCATCAGCCAGGATAGCTTCGCTCCAGTGGCATGGAGGGCATGGGACCCAGGTCTGGGCATACCCGTCCCACTTGGGGTGACAAATGCAAAAAGAACAATTGATGAACAGAATGCAGAACAATGTCATACATTCACCCCAGTACAGAGATCTGGGCCTAAATCCATCGTTTTTTTGCTCACCATGCCATTTCAGTTTGGAAATCGCAGCGTATGGGCTGAAATTGCAGCACATGGGCTGATCGTGGAACAAACTAAAATGCTGCTGCAACTGTTGTTTTTTTGCTGCACTAGATGGCTTGTAGAAAGCCTGCTATTGCTGCATTTGCACTTAAAACATGCCCACTTCGGATTCTCCGAATTAAATGAACACAAAAGCGACCTTGGGCGGACAAGGTCTTCATCAAAACTACAGCAGATGATCCGACCGAGCCATAAACTAAAAGCTACTACAAACTTTGGCATTTCACTGTACTGGAAATCCTGCTACCTGCTATCTTTGCACATAGAACTTGCCCTCTTTTCTCCCTTGCTGGGGACTCAGAACCACAATACCCTAGTGATATCATTTTGAAAATTTTAACTAACCTCTCTTCGATTTTGTATGCAAAACCATGTTGTTGTAAAATCGGATAATCAAATTTTTTTGCTCATTTACCCATGTTTTAAGTAAACTATTGCAACAGTTTTAATTAATCATGCAAATAAAGTATGTTATGTTGTGCCCCCATTGTTTTTCAGTGGACAAATGTGATGTGTCTACATTGCGTTTGGTGCCCGTTCGTGTTGTGGGCGGATGGCCTGCCCACACAAGTGAGGCATCCTTTTTCTAGGGAGACTTAGGGGAATGCTGGGTGGTAGGTAATCTGTGGCTGCCTATAAAATTCAGGACTTTTCGTCACAGAAATGTAAGGAAAATGTGTTATTTTTAGGCAAAGTTTGAGCTGTGCACAGGATTCTGGGTAAAATAAACCTGGTGCGAGCCACACACGTCACCCCACCCTGGACTCCCCAGGGTATCTATGTTTCAAAAATGTGCTGCTTTGGTAGATTTCCGTAGGTACCGGCTGAGTTGGGGCCCAAAATCCACAGCTAGCCACCTGGTAAAAAAAACATGCATTCTGGTGGGTGAAATATGATGTCTCCCAGGTCACATTTTGCGGTATTTTGTGTCGCAGGCGCAAGGCCCAGCCACACAAGTGGGGTACCATTTTTATCTGGAGACGTGGAAATACAGAATAGTAGAACATTTGTTATTAGCATTTGAATATCTCTCCATTTGTGCCTTTCAAATGTAAGCTAGTGTGTAACGCAGAAGACATTTTACAAAATACCTTTTGAAACACATGCCTGTAAGGGTACCCATACATTCAGAGATATACAACCAACCACTGTTCTTAAACTCAGTATCTGGTGTACATTTCAGAAATACAGAGTTTTCCTTCATACCCTTTTTCCATTCTTTATAATTTAGCATATGAATTGCTGTATAGTCTGTACATAATGAAAAACCATTGTAAGGTGCAGTTCAGTTGTTGGCTCTGGGTACCTCGGGTTCTTAGAGAACCTACAAGCCCTATATATCCCTGCAACCAAAAGGGTCCAGCGGACGTAACGGTATTCTGCTTTGGAAAATCTGCCATAGTAAGAAGAGGTTACAGATGCAAACACAGACACAAATGGCTGTTTTTTCCAACTTCATTTCAATATTTTATTTTAACTGTTACTTTTTATAGGAAAACCTTGAAGAATCTACACAAATGACCCCTTGATGAATTTAGACTTTTGTGTACTTTTCAGAAATATATAGCTTTCCAGGATTTACCATGGTTTTCACACTTGTTTCCAACACTAACTGGAAGGTGATTGGAAGCACAAAAAATAGGAAAAATGGACCACCTCCCAGTAAAATGCCAAAACTGTGCTGAAAAATTTGGTTTCGTGATTCAAGTCTGCCTGTTCTTGAAAGCTGGGAAGATGGTGATTTTAGCACCGCAAACCCTTTGTTGATGCCATTTGCAAAAAGAAAGAAGACACTTTTTTTGCAGCACTTTTTCCCATTGTTCCCAAAAATCCCAAAAGATAGCTGTATTTTGGCTAATTTATCAATCCCCTCCAGGGGATTTCACAAACCATGGGTACCTTTAGAATCCCAAGGATGTGGGAAAAAGAGGACGCAAATTTGGCGTGGATACCTTATGTGGACAAATAGTTATGGAGGTCTAAGCGCTAACTACCACAGATAACCAAAAAATGCTTAGCACAAGGGTGGAAAAGGCCTAGCAGTGAAGGGGTAAAGGCTTTCACATTTATGCATTTATCTTTCTTTCTTGTTTTTGTGGTATATTCCAGAACACCTTGCCTGAGGTACAAAACACAGTACAGCTTAATTTACAGAGGATGTCTGTATCTAGCAGGTTTGTCAGAAAAGTAGAGTTCATCGAGGAGATGAATCATACATTGTTAGCCCCTGGGGACCACAATGTGGGTTGTACCTGTGAAAGTAATTCAGTTAAATCTGGAGACAGAACAAAAGTGCTTGCTTCCTCTGAGTAATTAAGGCTTTCGCATTTATGAAAGAATCTTTCTTTCTAATTTTGGAGGTATATTCAAGAACTCCCTGTCTGGGGTACAAAACACATTACAGTTTAATTTACAGAGACTGCTCCTGTCAAGCAGGTTTGTCAGAAAAATAGGACTAAGCAAGAAAGAAAGTTTATCACTAATAAGTCTAACAGAAATGGACAGAGTGTCTGTAGTGTGGTGGGGAGCTTGATTGAAAATATTAACCAGGTCTATGGACAAGCCCAAGAGAGATATAGAAGTCCCATATAAATAAGGCAAGGGGTGTGTTTATAATTGTTGACACAGTTTACTTAAGGGTCCCTTGGATCTTCAGGTATTAACATATTCATAACACAGTTCAAATCTCTTGGGCTGTCCTAACATTTTGTGTAAAGATGCTGTGATACCCAGGTTTGTCCGGGAGCCCCGGCGCACCGAAAGTGGAATTGACACAGTTTTGTTTCCAATGCCTCGGCTGATCACAAATAAAGCAAGAACCGCATAACACTGGGGTCTCTCCTCAGCCCCTTCAGTTTCCCCTTCTAATTTTCCCACCACAGCGACCGCCTCAGCCCTCCCCTTTTGTGTATCCCCCTGCTCTGTTCCTTCAACCACTTGCTGCATTGTTTGCAAATTCAGTGACATCAATTTCAATTCACTAACGTATACGCAACAGTGATGGATGGAATGCTTGAATTAATCCCAGCCACCTCAGTTTGGACGCAGCCATATGCAAATCAGTCTTGACCCTGCTCCAATGGGAACAGTCCAGCCCAAACAGCCAGCCCTCTGTGAACTGAAAAAAACAAGTAACCCAGGACCGGTTTCGCCCTAGTTAAGCCATGTGCAACTGCTAATCAGTGCTTAATTTGAGCCGGGGCTTTCCGGTGCTAAGTATCGGCACTTAATTGGTTTCCGGGGCTCGGCACCGGCACCTAATTGTCAACACCATACTTAAAACACTCCACCACATGGTGGTGCTGCTCATCTAATTTAGAGATGAGCAGAACAACAGTAGTTTAGGAATATAATATTCATTAAAATTGCTAATACCTGCCTCCCCAGCCATTCCTTTAGCTTTGGGGACCTGGAATAATCTGAACTGTCGCATTTACATGCGAGAGAGATGGTTAGTAGTTGTTTTGGCAGCGATGAGAAGGGCGATGGGTGGTGCAAGCTGCAGTGGCCTCCTGGTCAGAGCCCTGGCACTTAATATTTTACAAATTAAGCACTGCTGCTAATGTCTTAGTCTGCCATCCAATACATACAGTGGTCAATTGATTCTTAACATTTGGCAACAATGCCTGCACAAAAACAGCACCAACAGCTTCATGAGTGATCTCTGTAGGATTTCACACACATCCTAAAGTATGCCCAAATTGGCCAGAGCCCTTCCCCTATTCTGCTTACAATTGAAAAATTTCATCCAGTCAGCTTTCACTGCACATCTGCCCCAGGCCCCTGGGTAGTCGATCAAAGAGAGAAAGGTAGTAGAGAATGGACTGTCATCAATAGCATCCTTTGGATTGGGAAAAGCGCAAGGCCATCTAGAAAGTCAACTTGTGGTTTATCTCAAGCTTTCAAGAGTGATCGTAGAACTTTGCTCCTGCCAGTCCCTATGCCCAGGGCAGAAGACATGCATGTGCTGTACCAATACACTATAGTGAATTCAACCCTTAGCCTGGTCATTTTACTGCCACCCAATCACAACACAGTGTCCGCTTGTGTGTTAACCCCTTCTTTTCCAGCTGTCTGTGTTCCCATAGGCGCTGCTCTGCTTCCAGAGGCTTATAGGTCTTTTGCAGTCTCTTCCCACATCATCCAGGCATTGGTGTGCCATCTCCATGACCTTTAAAGCTGAACTTCAGCTCAAGAAACCATACATTGATCTTGGTTGTTATAGACTATTATACTAGCCTAGTACATTTTGTTCCTTTGGAGAAATTAACCTCAGCAAAGAGCTGGCATTTGTTGTGCTCAAGAAAAGTTGCGATTACTGCGTTTACTACGTACTAACATTGTAGACAGAAGCACCGTTTGCTGCTAAGTTTTGGAAAGAACTTTTTTGACACTCGGGAACTGCTAATGGAATTTGGAATTTGACCTTTGCATTGGAGCGATAAATGTTTGCATCTCTGTTTATTAGTACATTGATCCATGGGTACATGTTGTTTTGAAGATGTAGTGACCCAGTCCTGAAGTGAATCACTCCATCAAATCAACTGTTACATTGTGTTATCGATCAAATAACTCCCCCACCTTCCTCTTTGAATTTCATATGTATGACAGTACATTGGTTTATACAAATATTAGCGTTCTATATACTGTGGTTCTCAATTGCCTGGAAGTAAGCTTTTGAACTGTAACATAGTTCAGAGATTTAATGATTAGATGAAACCTTAAACTCACAGTCACAAATGCAGCAAAGCCAAGTCCACTGATCAACTGAGTGCAGATTCAGCCGTGTTTAATGCTGGGGGATGTTTTTAAATGCCTATGCAGACAGGAGTTTGCACAGGAGTCGAGATTCCTAGTTGTGTGATGTAACAGAAAAGTCCACAGCATGAGGCCGAACATGCACCTCTGCTCTGAGTGCCCGAGCTGCATGGATACCTGGACCATGATAATGATTTTTCATCATGGGTGGACACGGATCATGCATGTGCACCATGACCTAGGGTTGTATCAATGATAATACTGCCTTGTAGGACCAGGAGGGGCACATGAGGTGCTGCCCTCATGATGGAAGATGGCTACTGCCCTTACCAAGAATTAAAATGAAACAACACTGTGATGACAGTACACCTTTTTGTTGTTTCATAGTGTAGTAGTGGGAACAGGCCTTTTTACCTCTATCATAGGAATGGGGTCTACTGGCCCACTCATGTAAAGTTTTGTGATTGTGTACTTAACTCAACCATGGCCTGCATGGATTGTGTGTAGCTCGGGACAAAACCTGATACTTGCCTGTGCATGCTGGGATGTGTGTGTGCCTGTGTATGGTATATAACATGGAGGCCTGAGGGTTCCATTTTGGAAACAAACGGCACAAAAAGACTTAGAGAGATGAGGACCGTAACCCCCAGCCAGGAGCTGTATATTGCTGATATCCCTGAGGGCTTGGATAGGAGCACACAACGAAGGTAAGGGATCATAGTATCCTCTGTGCACAGCAAAGATCTCTTTTATTCCAGGGAGAGTAACTTGTAAGTGGGGCATGTGCCCATTGTCAGGGAGTTGGTTGGACTGATAGGGTTGGCACTATGGACCAGGGAATCTTGATAGGGAGCAAGTCTTAGGTGGATCCATGGTTACTCCCTTGGCCTTAGTTGTGGGTCATTCAGAACTGGAATCAAGCCTGCTATCTGTCAATGACTTATAGTCCCTTCGATGCACAGCTTGATGCCCCGTAAGTTACTCCACTTTCATTTATCAAGAAGCCAAATTTCAAACGAGCTTTCTACATCATCGCAACATTTTTCTTTATTTTTACAATAAAGTTAATTTCTTCTCCAATGATAAAATATATTTAGCATGATTCCAATATGTTAATCGATCTGTTGAATTTTCCCCATATACAATCACATTGGAATGGCAGAAACTCCTGCTTGCCCTGTGGCCCTCTGAAAGGTGTTTTGACATATAGTTGTTGAACCCCTGGTATTTTCCCCACACAAGTTTCCGCAGGTTATACTTGGCGAAATATACTGGGGGGAAGGCCAGGAAAAAGGCAGTTCGGTGAGTTAAATCATTTTGCTTATTATGCTCCATTTCTGAGGGCTAAACTTGAAATAGGAGCTTTTTACTGCATCCAGTAAACACCTCATCTTTTTCCCACCTCATTATAAGGGCTGAAGTGTGGTATTTAACACATCTTACTTATAGTGCTCTGAAATAGGCAATGTGCAGTAGCAAAACTACTAACTCAAACAACATATTATTACCCGTAGTTCAAATAAAAGTTTATCCGAGTTATCAAAAGGAAATGTCTACTTCTTCCCATTTGTGTAACAAGGATTGCTATTACAGCAGTTTTCAAAATCAGAAACATGTCTGTGGCCATCTTCTGCTGCAGGGCCAGCTTTAGGGCAGTGCGACCGGTGCGCTCGCACTGGGCGCTGAACTGGAGGAGGGCACTGTCCTCGGGGGCTTGGGGCTGTGTTAGCAATCATTTAAGATTTAAAAACACCTGCTCAGAGTTCCTTGTGCGTCCAACATTCATGTAGCAATAAAAATGTCAAGATAACTCTTGTGATTAATGTTCCTGCTAGTGAGAGAGATCAGAGTTCTGTCTAGTGGCAGTTTCCATCCATCATAAAGTAGCGTAGAGGGTTAATATGCCTGCTGTGAAGAACAGATCTGTATGTTATGTTGATAGCTGAGTGGATTAGTGAAGCCAGCCTTTACCAGAGCTTTAAAGCAAATGAAATGTATGTAAGAGAGGGACAATGGAGAGGTGAGTGGCACTTTTGCTGGGTGGCAGTGAGGAAATCAGAGCAGGAGATCATGGAGGAGCGGCGCCAAAAAGATTGTCGTACCGGGCACCACCAGCGCTAAAGGCGGCCCTGCTCTGCTGCTCATTATTTTCAGCAAATGTTGAGCAACAACATTTCAGAGATTGATCTGATTTCTTTTATCTTCCAGTAAAATAACTGAAGACTTCAAAAACTAGAGAACAAACTTTTCCTACAGGTTCTGTATTAATTAAGAGGATTGTATTGCCAATGTCTGGGGTAAATATCTGATCTCCAATATTTGGCTTCCCAGTAATGATGAGCGCTAATGAGTCGAAAAAGATATAATAACTAAAGAAAGTTTAGCAAACTGAATGTTTCATGCTGAAAGGCTCAGAAATAAAATGTCTATCAGGAACATTGGAAGCTTAGCTTAAATTCTACCCACCTTGAGCACTTAGCGAGTTCTCTATGGTCTATTAAAGGACTATAAACTCACTTGGGTTAGTGTAAACTGACCATAGAAATACATGAATATAATTCCTTGAGTTTCAAACGTTTCCCCAATTTTTTATCATACCGGATAGAGGAAACAATAAAATCGTTTTCCTACTAAGCCAGGTATTTTTAGTTTTTTCAACTAGTTTAAACCCCCCCCCACTCCTATTTGTCTCTTCATCCTTTATAGTATATATCAAAAGTGCTCCCACGTAACCCGTCGGTCGTAGCACGCCAGTTCCACTGTGGGATGGGAAGAACCCAATGATGCATGCCACCAAGGGGAAACTCTGGTCGGTGAGGCTTATTTAAAGAAAACTGACTGTTTTCTACCCAAAACCTGAAGTGGAAAGGTAGTCCCATATGACATGGTGGGCTTACTTTGGTTACTATAGTGTAAACTGTAGTCAATGTTTAATTTACCTACAACCAGGGCGTTAAGTGCGGGGTCTCAGACCTTGTAGTAAATAAACACTGACTTTGAAAGGGGTCCGTTTTGGACCATATCTCAATGTACTTAACTTTAACAGCCAAAAACACTGATCGATTTCTTTGACTGTAAAAACCCTTAAGGTAATCCATGTCAGCGATACTCCCTGGTCTCATGTCACATGTTTACCTTCATCTTGGCTTTTATTTTTCCAGATATTGTGCTTCTGAAACGTTTTTCATGCAACATATAAATCTTGCACAGTGGATACTGTGAACAGAGCCCACGGTGGCTGTATGGGTAATTTCCGGGTTTGGGTGGGTATTTATGATGAGGCATGACTGAGAGCTCTGGAGCTGTACTGAAAGGAGTGTGAGCATCTCAGAGTGCCTGTCACTGGGTTATAAAAGTGTTCAGCCTGCATGTACCTTCAATCCTTGACTTCTTTGCAGTGCACACAGTGCGATGGCTACGTATGTGCCAATTGTGGTTGTGATTTGACCCCAAATGTTTTGCATTCCTCCTCCTATTTTTTCAGACCTCGTTTCCATTGGCTTTAGGAATCTGGGCACTTTACCACTGCTAACTAGTGCTCATGTGCATTTGCTCTCTCCTCTAAACATGGTATGATTGGTTTACACCTGCTTAGCATATATGATTAACTTGTAAGTCCCTTACACAGTGGAATACCATGAACCCAGGGCCTGAAAATTAAATGCTACTAGTGGGCCTGCAGTACTGATTGTGCCACCCACAGAAGTAGCCTTTCAAACCTGTCTCAGGCCTGCCATTGAAGGGCCTGTGTGTGCAGTTACTGCCACTTCGACTGGGCATTTAAAACCACTTGCCAAGCCTTAAACTCCTTTTTTATTACACATAGGTCACACCTAAGGTAGGCCCTAGGTAGCCCTATGGGAAGGGTGCTGTGTAAGTAAAAGGTAGGGCATGTACCTTTATGTTTGCATGGCCTAGTAGTGAAAAACAGCCTATTTAGTTTTTCACTGCTGTGAGGCCTGCTCCTCTCATAGACTAGCTTTGGGAATGCCCTTATATACTTTTAATTATTAATATTTTTGTTTATTGGCATTTCAAATGATACAACAATAGAGTACAATGTTAACACTGAATCAGTAGCCTGGGTTTACAATTGTTAGCCCGTGCTTTGCAGACAGGAGCAAGCTAACACCCACAAGGGATAGGGTTATGGTCGCACTTTCAGGAGGATTAGATGTCATAAGATAATATTAATATTTCAATCAATGATTCTGACTGCTAAGGAGTCTCTAAAGACAGCGTCCTCCAGGGATGTTGAGCATAGCTGCATTGATGTTATAAGTGGTTCTTCGTCCACTGGTTTCAGCATCAAAAAGAGAGTACTATGGTCTGACAGTGTACAGCTGAATTATTCTATGTGTAATATACAACTATTAAGGGACTTGGAGCAAACAAAGTGATCAATTCTCGAGTGAATCTGGTAAAGGCTTGAGAAGAAGCAATACCTATCTGTGGGATGTTGTGTGTGCCAGGGGACCTCCATATCGCAGTGAATAATCAAAGAGGCTAAACGAGCAGCTGCTCTATGGGCAGCTGCCCCTGGGAGCGGCAGAGTCGAGCGGTCCAAAGACGTGTCTAAAACACAAATAAAATTCCCTCTGATGAGGCACTGCCCTTGTCAGATGATCTAGTAGCCCTGACAGGGTATGAAGAAATGAGCTTTATATAACAAAGGGAGGGAGTGAAGAGGTAGTGTCTCACACGGACACTGTGGCGGATATATCCTCCTCTGATGCTAAGTCAATAAATCAAATGAATCCACCACATGGGACTAGAAATAAACAGGAAAGTGTGTTGAGTCATCCAAATGTGGATGCACACAGCGTTTGCTTAAATACCCCTCACACACCAAAAGGACCCTTGGTGTCATGCTTCATCATTGGGGTCTTCCCGTCCCGCTGCGGGACGGGGCGTGCTACGACCTACGGCTACGCGGGAGCACTAATATTAATTATACTATGTGTAGTGATGGGGTAGTGAGAGGAGGGGTCGAGAAAGGATATGGGTAGGTGATTTAAAAAGGACCTGGCCTCATGGACTTAAGAAGAACTTTAATAGGTCATTGAGGCTGGACCTGTTAAAAAGTGATGCGGAGAGATCCTGCCAATAATGTGCGGATGCTCCTAAAGAGTCAACATGTTTCGAAGCAAAGCTTCTTCATCAGGACTAAGAAGATCCCCTCAATATCCACTATGTTGATTGTTCCCAAATGGGTGTGCTATATATACAAAAGTGATGAAAAAATATAATAAAGAGCGTAAATTATGCACTCTATACGATACCTAATAGTATCATGTAAATGTCAATCTGCAAGAGAAAGTACAATTAATAGCGCTTTCCCATGCGCAAACGATCGAATTCTGAAAAGGAAAAAAAGGTGAAGAGACCACATAGTGACTGTAGCGTGATCTTAGTGCTATCAATACCACTGTTTATCGATGTGAAGACCTGTGGACGAAGACAGAGAACGTACAAGACACATACATATAACAGAAAACACACACTCTATTTATGTGGCTAGGGTAATTGTTTAAGTTCGTGAGTATACAATGTCATCAATCACTCAAAAATACATACTATGTAATGTAGGAGTTAATACTCCTTAAGCCTCTTGTAACGGGTGGGGGAGAGAGTCGCCAAACGTAGTTCTGTTCGAAAAATGATACAAAGAGATTTAGGAAGTCTCCAAATCCTGCTCCCAAATGAACTAAGAACACTCCAGCCAATGTACTTAGCAGTGCTGGCGGTGTTCAAATGCCTGCAAAATCATAACGGCTACGCCGTACTTACGTAAAGGTCAACCCAGTCTCGCCTTGAAATAACACCAACCCGCGGCTCCGTGATGGATAAAGAACCGCGGGGAAATGCCATTTATACTCCCATTAAGTGGCCTGGATGAGCTACACCTGCGCGCAAAAGGGCGTCCTATCTCGCCTGGAAGTTAACGTAAGCGTGAGGTCAGGTCGTCAAGGTAACGCGTGTGAACAGGCGGAAGGGGATAAAAAAGTGTAGCTGATAGCGTAAAGGACTAGAGCGTGGCAATGTCACATTGATTAAAGGGCCTTCAGTCTGAGCGACCCAATTTAGGGACGGTAAAAATCTTTTTATACATACTGTCAGCGCCCAATAATTAGAGCATTGTATTCTCACACTGATTATTTTAGGGTATGAAGACGCGGTGCCCAGTTAGGAATAGCGCGCCGTGATGTGAAAAAAACCGAGAGAGAGGCGTTGCACATGAGCTTCTGTATATAAGATATAAGAGGCGGACAGGTCATAGTCAAAAACAAATATGACATACTAAAGGAGGAATTCAATAACAAATCAGGAAGGATGAAAAATGAAAATAAAATAGAATAACACTACTTGGTTCTCTCTAAAACAGCTTATAGAGATAATAAGGGAAAAGTCTCGAAAAATCAAGGGATTGGCATCCAGACAGAGGGGAAGAAGGTCTAAATAGAGGAGGAGGGGTTACTGCGACCTCTATTCAGAAGAATTAGGGTCACTCCAGGGCTGATCAAAAAAAGGCCTTAGCTGTTCCAAATTGAATGTATAGAAACAGTGGGTGCCTGGCAGAGTCATCATTGGAAAAAGGGGTCATCATTGGAAAACACCGCAAAAATAGATCAATGTTTCACGTTTGGGGGAGATTACATTATGAAAGGTGGGCCCAGGGAATATCATCATTCAGGCCACTGATGTTGGTCCCCAAACGGAACACCCATCGTTGTTCTTTTTCAAGTAGATCTCTCTCGTGTCTAATTTGTTCGATGACGGTCCATTTCAAATCCTCCACTGTGTGTGTCATGGTCACATAGTGATTCGCCATTTTTGTCGTGCTTTTCTTACAGCGTACATTACTTTTATGTTCGCTGATACGGACCTTGACTGGTCTAGAAGTCATGCCAATATACTCCAATTTGCAAGGACATGTGATGATGTACACAACATTTTTACTATTGCAGTTTGTGAACTGTCTTTGTTCCCAGACCTCTCCGTTCGTGAACTTAATATTACTGCTTTTTTTGGTAAGGTTACATGTGCTGCAGTTCCCGCATGGGTGGTGTCCCTGTAAAGGTGCAAGGTTCAGATAGGGTGGCCCCCTCTCCTGAATGGAGCGTGGTCTTGTGTGGACCAAGATGTCCCTCAAATTTTTGCCCCTTTTATGGGAGAACATTGGTTTAGGAAAGTTAAGTTTGCCACAATTTAGTATTCTCCAATGTTTATTTATTATTTTAGAAACTTGATTTGAGTGGCTACTGAAGGTGGTTACACAGATAGGTCTCGTTTCCTTCTCTTTGGGGAATGGTTTTCCAAAGGGCATCTCTATTATTGTTCCTTGCTCGCTTAAGTCCTTTCTTCACGATGCCTTCAGGGTAGTTCCGTTTCAGCAATTTGTCTTTCAGATCAGTAGCCTGTATCTTGAAATCAGCGATTTCAGAGCAATTGCGTCGTAGGCGAAGGAATTGTCCATACGGAAGATTATCCCGCAGGTGTCTGGGGTGAAAGCTATTATATAATAGCAAGCAATTTTTTGCCGTTGGTTTAAAATGGGTCGTTGTTTTCAAACCACCACTGGCAGGGTAGATATTGAGGTCGAGAAACACCAGATTGTTGCTGGAAGCTGTGTAAGTAAAATTCAGAAAAGGGTTTTGCTGATTAAGCCATATCATGAAATCCTTAACAGAGTCGGTATCACCTTTCCATATCACTAGGACATCGTCAATGTACCGTTTCCAAACAATGATGCGGTCCTGGAATGGGTTATCTAGATGTAATATTCTAGTGGTCTCCAAATGGTAAACATAAAGTCCGGCCAGACTCGGGGCGAAGGTGCTGCCCATGCTGGTCCCGTGCTTTTGTAGATAGTATACCCCTTCATATTGAAAGAAGTTCTTGGTTAGTGCTAGTGAGATACATTCCATAACCACACTACGTGGAGTCTGATAACTCCATGTAGTAGTGTATAGAACTTCCTCTATGATTCCTAGAGTTTCACCATGGGGTAAGCTTGTGTAAAGGCTCTCGACGTCAAGACCAAGTAGAAGATGTTGATCTGGGTCGAAGTCAAGGTCCTTTATTAATTGTAGTACCGCTTTGGTGTCTCTTAGATAGGTATCGGTTTTTTGAACTAAGGGGCGAAGAAAGGCGTCAGCAAATTTGGAGAGGGGTTCAAGTATTGAACCAATCCCAGACACAATTGGTCTTCCCGGGGGAAATTCTAAATTCTTATGAATTTTAGGGATGGTATAGAAGTATGGTGTTCTGGGTGATTTTTGTACAAGAAAATCTGCTTCCTTCCTGGATATCCAGTTGTGTGTCATTGCTTCTTCAACCATTCCTGCAATCCGTATTCGTATCACCTCAGTTGGGTCACCAGACATGACTTCATAGTTCCTTGGGTCATCAAGTAACTTCCTACACTCAGTGTCGTAGTTGTCCGTCGTCTGAATTACGATTGCACCCCCTTTGTCAGCCGGTTTTATTACCAGGTTGGTGTTGTTCGCAAGTTCCTGTAATGCTAGTTTCTCTAGTCTGGTCGTGTTCTGAAAGACATTCTGGTCTTGGGTAGACAGACCCGTTACCTCCTCCATCACTGCTTTTTCAAAAGTAAGTAATTCAATAGGTAGTGTGGAGTCCAGAGGTGTAAAGGTGGATTTGGGTCGTAATCCCGTGTCTGATATCTGACAATCTAGTGTGTCAGTAGTATCTTTTAAGAAAAAGGCACGGAGTTTTAATTTTCTCATAAACTCTTTTATTTCGAGACAGAGTTTGAATTTGTCCATCTTGTTGGTAGGGACAAAACCTAGGCCCTTTTCCAGGACACTCAGTTGTGGTTTCGTGAGTGTATACTCAGTCAAGTTCACCACTAAATGTCCCTTCTGCTGGTTGATGGTTGGTTCAGTGATGCCGTCCATACTCCTCGTCGCCATCCTTGCTGCCTCTTCGGATTCGTTGTACCAGTGGACCTGGTTGCCTCTCCGGTTCCTTCCTCTCTGGGGGCCAGGCGCGGTCCTAAAAATGGGGAGGAGGTGGTCCGTAATAATTATATTCCGGTGGTATTGGATTCCAATGCTGGTAGGGTCCCCCATCGGTGGTAATCCGTATGGGTACTGTGCATAGAGAGGGGACCTTGATACTGGTTCCATCCCCTTCCTCTGGGTCTAAATGTTTTCTGGTATTGTGTTCCTCCTCTTTGATTTCTCTGGTTACTCCCGCGGCTTGAGAAAGAGTCATTGGAGCCTGTGTCGGATAGGTCACTGTCCGATCCTTGTTCGCTGTTTGATCTCTTTGCTATATAATCATCACGTATATAAGGATATACACGTTCATGACTAAAAACTGCTGTGTCTTTTTTCAATTTCTTAAATTTACTTTGTTTAAGAGTGATCTCATATTCATTCATTTGTTGATTAAGTTCATCCAGCCTTTTCTTTAATGCTGTGTGTGATTGGTAGCTTTTAAGTTGAATTTCTAGTTTCTGAATGTCAACTTTGAGTTCCTGAGCCAATCTCGTGGCGGTCTTGATGATGAGGACCAACCAATCTCTGGTACAATGCCATGAGATAAGGGACCAATCCTTTTTGAAGGCTTTATCATTCTGAAAGATGAAAGGTTCGTTCCGAACTATAAGTCCTTGGGGTGCTGCCTTGGCTCTAAGGTATTCGGTCATCAATAGCCCGTGCAGTGCTGTTTTTATCTGCGTTCTTCTAAGGTTTGCCAATTCGTCCCAATCTGTGTTGCTAGGACCAGGATCAGTGCTACTCAAACCTTCAAAGGGGTTCAGAGCCGCTAGGATTCTGTCAATTTCCTCCTCGTCAAATGTGAGGCCTGCTGTCTCCGCCATGATGATTGAATGTGATTGAATGTGTTGAACCTAGTGTAGTGGTGTGTGTCTGTAAAATGTATGTATATATATATATACGCTCTTTAATTGAAAAAATAAATAACTTGAAAGAAAGGGATATGCGGTACATTGACCGTTATCACTCAGATCACAGAATTTCTGGGTTACTCCCACAGCTGTACGCTGTCAAAATAGCTTTATATAACAAAGGGAGGGAGTGAAGAGGTAGTGTCTCACACAGACACTGTGGCGGATATATCCTCCTCTGATGCTAAGTCAATAAATCAAATGAATCCACCACATGGGACTAGAAATAAACAGGAAAGTGTGTTGAGTCATCCAAATGTGGATGCACACAGCGTTTGCTTAAATACCCTCACACACCAAAAGGACCCTTGGTGTCATGCTTCATCATTGGGGTCTTCCCGTCCCGCTGCGGGATGGGGCGTGCTACGACCTACGGCTACGCGGGAGCACTAATATTAATTATACTATGTGTAGTGATGGGGTAGTGAGAGGAGGGGTCGAGAAAGGATATGGGTAGGTGATTTAAAAGGACCTGGCCTCATGGACTTAAGAAGAACTTTAATAGGTCATTGAGGCTGGACCTGTTAAAAAAGTGATGCGGAGAGATCCTGCCAATAATGTGCGGATGCTCCTAAAGAGTCAACATGTTTCAAGCAAAGCTTCTTCATCAGGACTAAGAAGATCCCCTCAATATCCACTATGTTGATTGTTCCCAAATGGGTGTGCTATATATACAAAGGTGATGAAAAAATATAATAAAGAGCGTAAATTATGCACTCTATACGATACCTAATAGTATCATGTAAATGTCAATCTGCAAGAGAAAGTACAATTAATAGCGCTTTCCCATGCGCAAACGATCGAATTCTGAAAAGGAAAAAAAGGTGAAGAGACCACATAGTGACTGTAGCGTGATCTTAGTGCTATCAATACCACTGTTTATCGATGTGAAGACCTGTGGACGAAGACAGAGAACGTACAAGACACATACATATAACAGAAAACACACACTCTATTTATGTGGCTAGGGTAATTGTTTAAGTTCGTGAGTATACAATGTCATCAATCACTCAAAAATACATACTATGTAATGTAGGAGTTAATACTCCTTAAGCCTCTTGTAACGGGTGGGGGAGAGAGTCGCCAAACGTAGTTCTGTTCGAAAAATGATACAGAGAGATTTAGGAAGTCTCCAAATCCTGCTCCCAAATGAACTAAGAACACTCCAGCCAATGTACTTAGGAGTGCTGGCGGTGTTCAAATGCCTGCAAAATCATAACGGCTACGCCGTACTTACGTAAAGGTCAACCCAGTCTCGCCTTGAAATAACACCAACCCGCGGCTCCGTGATGGATAAAGAACCGCGGGGAAATGCCATTTATACTCCCATTAAGTGGCCTGGATGAGCTACACCTGCGCGCAAAAGGGCGTCCTATCTCGCCTGGAAGTTAACGTAAGCGTGAGGTCAGGTCGTCAAGGTAACGCGTGTGAACAGGCGGAAGGGGATAAAAAACTGTAGCTGATAGCGTAAAGGACTAGAGCGTGGCAATGTCACATTGATTAAAGGGCCTTCAGTCTGAGCGACCCAATTTAGGGACGGTAAAAATCTTTTTATACATACTGTCAGCGCCCAATAATTAGAGCATTGTATTCTCACACTGATTATTTTAGGGTATGAAGACGCGGTGCCCAGTTAGGAATAGCGCGCCGTGATGTGAAAAAAACCGAGAGAGAGGCGTTGCACATGAGCTTCTGTATATAAGATATAAGAGGCGGACAGGTCATAGTCAAAAACAAATATGACATACTAAAGGAGGAATTCAATAACAAATCAGGAAGGATGAAAAATGAAAATAAAATAGAATAACACTACTTGGTTCTCTCTAAAACAGCTTATAGAGATAATAAGGGAAAAGTCTCGAAAAATCAAGGGATTGGCATCCAGACAGAGGGGAAGAAGGTCTAAATAGAGGAGGAGGGGTTACTGCGACCAGAAGAATTAGGGTCACTCCAGGGCTGATCAAAAAAAGGCCTTAGCTGTTCCAAATTGAATGTATAGAAACAGTGGGTGCCTGGCAGAGTCATCATTGGAAAAAAGGGGTCAGACACGAGAGAGATCTACTTGAAAAAGAACAACGATGGGTGTTCCGTTTGGGGACCAACATCAGTGGCCTGAATGATGATATTCCCTGGGCCCACCTTTCATAATGTAATCTCCCCCAAACGTGAAACATTGATCTATTTTTGCGGTGTTTTCCAATGATGACCCCTTTTTTCCAATGATGACTTTTCCCTTATTATCTCTATAAGCTGTTTTAGAGAGAACCAAGTAGTGTTATTCTATTTTATTTTCATTTTTCATCCTTCCTGATTTGTTATTGAATTCCTCCTTTAGTATGTCATATTTGTTTTTGACTATGACCTGTCCGCCTCTTATATCTTATATACAGAAGCTCATGTGCAACGCCTCTCTCGGTTTTTTTTTTTTTTTTCACATCACGGCGCGCTATTCCTAACTGGGCACCGCGTCTTCATACCCTAAAATAATCAGTGTGAGAATACAATGCTCTAATTATTGGGCGCTGACAGTATGTATAAAAAGATTTTTACCGTCCCTAAATTGGGTCGCTCAGACTGAAGGCCCTTTAATCAATGTGACATTGCCACGCTCTAGTCCTTTACGCTATCAGCTACACTTTTTATCCCCTTCCGCCTGTTCACACGCGTTACCTTGACGACCTGACCTCACGCTTACGTTAACTTCCAGGCGAGATAGGACGCCCTTTTGCGCGCAGGTGTAGCTCATCCAGGCCACTTAATGGGAGTATAAATGGCATTTCCCCGCGGTTCTTTATCCATCACGGAGCCGCGGGTTGGTGTTATTTCAAGGCGAGACTGGGTTGACCTTTACGTAAGTACGGCGTAGCCGTTATGATTTTGCAGGCATTTGAACACCGCCAGCACTGCTAAGTACATTGGCTGGAGTGTTCTTAGTTCATTTGGGAGCAGGATTTGGAGACTTCCTAAATCTCTTTGTATCATTTTTCGAACAGAACTACGTTTGGCGACTCTCTCCCCACCCGTTACAAGAGGCTTAAGGAGTATTAACTCCTACATTACATAGTATGTATTTTTGAGTGATTGATGACATTGTATACTCACGAACTTAAACAATTACCCTAGCCACATAAATAGAGTGTGTGTTTTCTGTTATATGTATGTGTCTTGTACGTTCTCTGTCTTCGTCCACAGGTCTTCACATCGATAAACAGTGGTATTGATAGCACTAAGATCACGCTACAGTCACTATGTGGTCTCTTCACCTTTTTTTCCTTTTCAGAATTCGATCGTTTGCGCATGGGAAAGCGCTATTAATTGTACTTTCTCTTGCAGATTGACATTTACATGATACTATTAGGTATCGTATAGAGTGCATAATTTACGCTCTTTATTATATTTTTTCATCACTTTTGTATATATAGCACACCCATTTGGGAACAATCAACATAGTGGATATTGAGGGGATCTTCTTAGTCCTGATGAAGAAGCTTTGCTTCAAACATGTTGACTCTTTAGGAGCATCCGCACATTATTGGCAGGATCTCTCCGCATCACTTTTTAACAGGTCCAGCCTCAATGACCTATTAAAGTTCTTCTTAAGTCCATGAGGCCAGGTCCTTTTAAATCACCTACCCATATCCTTTCTCGACCCCTCCTCTCACTACCCCATCACTACACATAGTATAATTAATATTAGTGCTCCCGCGTAGCCGTAGGTCGTAGCACGCCCCGTCCCGCAGCGGGACGGGAAGACCCCAATGATGAAGCATGACACCAAGGGTCCTTTTGGTGTGTGAGGGGTATTTAAGCAAACGCTGTGTGCATCCACATTTGGATGACTCAACACACTTTCCTGTTTATTTCTAGTCCCATGTGGTGGATTCATTTGATTTATTGACTTAGCATCAGAGGAGGATATATCCGCCACAGTGTCCGTGTGAGACACTACCTCTTCACTCCCTCCCTTTGTTATATCAAGCTATTTTGACAGCGTACAGCTGTGGGAGTAACCCAGAAATTCTGTGATCTGAGTGATAACGGTCAATGTACCGCATATCCCTTTCTTTCAAGTTATTTATTTTTTCAATTAAAGAGCGTATATATATATATACATACATTTTACAGACACACACCACTACACTAGGTTCAACACATTCAATCACATTCAATCATCATGGCGGAGACAGCAGGCCTCACATTTGACGAGGAGGAAATTGACAGAATCCTAGCGGCTCTGAACCCCTTTGAAGGTTTGAGTAGCACTGATCCTGGTCCTAGCAACACAGATTGGGACGAATTGGCAAACCTTAGAAGAACGCAGATAAAAACAGCACTGCACGGGCTATTGATGACCGAATACCTTAGAGCCAAGGCAGCACCCCAAGGACTTATAGTTCGGAACGAACCTTTCATCTTTCAGAATGATAAAGCCTTCAAAAGGATTGGTCCCTTATCTCATGGCATTGTACCAGAGATTGGTTGGTCCTCATCATCAAGACCGCCACGAGATTGGCTCAGGAACTCAAAGTTGACATTCAGAAACTAGAAATTCAACTTAAAAGCTACCAATCACACACAGCATTAAAGAAAAGGCTGGATGAACTTAATCAACAAATGAATGAATATGAGATCACTCTTAAACAAAGTAAATTTAAGAAATTGAAAAAGACACAGCAGTTTTTAGTCATGAACGTGTATATCCTTATATACGTGATGATTATATAGCAAAGAGATCAAACAGCGAACAAGGATCGGACAGTGACCTATCCGACACAGGCTCCAATGACTCTTTCTCAAGCCGCGGGAGTAACCAGAGAAATCAAAGAGGAGGAACACAATACCAGAAAACATTTAGACCCAGAGGAAGGGGATGGAACCAGTATCAAGGTCCCCTCTCTATGCACAGTACCCATACGGATTACCACCGATGGGGGACCCTACCAGCATTGGAATCCAATACCACCGGAATATAATTATTACGGACCACCTCCTCCCCATTTTTTAGACCGCGCCCTGGCCCCCAGAGAGGAAGGAACCGGAGAGGCAACCAGGTCCACTGGTACAACGAATCCGAAGAGGCAGCAAGGATGGCGACGAGGAGTATGACGGCATCACTGAACCAACCATCAACCAGCAGAAGGGACATTTAGTGGTGAACTTGACTGAGTATACACTCACGAAACCACAACTGAGTGTCCTGGAAAAGGGCCTAGGTTTTGTCCCTACCAACAAGATGGACAAATTCAAACTCTGTCTCGAAATAAAAGAGTTTATGAGAAAATTAAAACTCCGTGCCTTTTTCTTAAAAGATACTACTGACACACTAGATTGTCAGATATCAGACACGGGATTACGACCCAAATCCACCTTTACACCTCTGGACTCCACACTACCTATTGAATTACTTACTTTTGAAAAAGCAGTGATGGAGGAGGTAACGGGTCTGTCTACCCAAGACCAGAATGTCTTTCAGAACACGACCAGACTAGAGAAACTAGCATTACAGGAACTTGCGAACAACACCAACCTGGTAATAAAACCGGCTGACAAAGGGGTGCAATCGTAATTCAGACGACGGACAACTACGACACTGAGTGTAGGAAGTTACTTGATGACCCAAGGAACTATGAAGTCATGTCTGGTGACCCAACTGAGGTGATACGAATACGGATTGCAGGAATGGTTGAAGAAGCAATGACACACAACTGGATATCCAGGAAGGAAGCAGATTTTCTTGTACAAAAATCACCCAGAACACCATACTTCTATACCATCCCTAAAATTCATAAGAATTTAGAATTTCCCCGGGAAGACCAATTGTGTCTGGGATTGGTTCAATACTTGAACCCTCTCCAAATTTGCTGACGCCTTTCTTCGCCCCTTAGTTCAAAAACCGATACCTATCTAAGAGACACCAAAGCGGTACTACAATTAATAAAGGACCTTGACTTCGACCCAGATCAACATCTTCTACTTGGTCTTGACGTCGAGAGCCTTTACACAAGCTTACCCCATGGTGAAACTCTAGGAATCATAGAGGAAGTTCTATACACTACTACATGGAGTTATCAGACTCCACGTAGTGTGGTTATGGAATGTATCTCACTAGCACTAACCAAGAACTTCTTTCAATATGAAGGGGTATACTATCTACAAAAGCACGGGACCAGCATGGGCAGCACCTTCGCCCCGAGTCTGGCCGGACTTTATGTTTACCATTTGGAGACCACTAGAATATTACATCTAGATAACCCATTCCAGGACCGCATCATTGTTTGGAAACGGTACATTGACGATGTCCTAGTGATATGGAAAGGTGATACCGACTCTGTTAAGGATTTCATGATATGGCTTAATCAGCAAAACCCTTTTCTGAATTTTACTTACACAGCTTCCAGCAACAATCTGGTGTTTCTCGACCTCAATATCTACCCTGCCAGTGGTGGTTTGAAAACAACGACCCATTTTAAACCAACGGCAAAAAATTGCTTGCTATTATATAATAGCTTTCACCCCAGACACCTGCGGGATAATCTTCCGTATGGACAATTCCTTCGCCTACGACGCAATTGCTCTGAAATCGCTGATTTCAAGATACAGGCTACTGATCTGAAAGACAAATTGCTGAAACGGAACTACCCTGAAGGCATCGTGAAGAAAGGACTTAAGCGAGCAAGGAACAATAATAGAGATGCCCTTTTGGAAAACCATTCCCCAAAAGAGAAGGAAACGAGACCTATCTGTGTAACCACCTTCAGTAGCCACTCAAATCAAGTTTCTAAAATAATAAATAAACATTGGAGAATACTAAATTGTGGCAAACTTAACTTTCCTAAACCAATGTTCTCCCATAAAAGGGGCAAAAATTTGAGGGACATCTTGGTCCACACAAGACCACGCTCCATTCAGGAGAGGGGGCCACCCTATCTGAACCTTGCACCTTTACAGGGACACCACCCATGCGGGAACTGCAGCACATGTAACCTTACCAAAAAAAGCAGTAATATTAAGTTCACGAACGGAGAGGTCTGGGAACAAAGACAGTTCACAAACTGCAATAGTAAAAATGTTGTGTACATCATCACATGTCCTTGCAAATTGGAGTATATTGGCATGACTTCTAGACCAGTCAAGGTCCGTATCAGCGAACATAAAAGTAATGTACGCTGTAAGAAAAGCACGACAAAAATGGCGAATCACTATGTGACCATGACACACACAGTGGAGGATTTGAAATGGACCGTCATCGAACAAATTAGACACGAGAGAGATCTACTTGAAAAAGAACAACGATGGGTGTTCCGTTTGGGGACCAACATCAGTGGCCTGAATGATGATATTCCCTGGGCCCACCTTTCATAATGTAATCTCCCCCAAACGTGAAACATTGATCTATTTTTGCGGTGTTTTCCAATGATGACCCCTTTTTCCAATGATGACTCTGCCAGGCACCCACTGTTTCTATACATTCAATTTGGAACAGCTAAGGCCTTTTTTGATCAGCCCTGGAGTGACCCTAATTCTTCTGAATAGAGGTCGCAGTAACCCCTCCTCCTCTATTTAGACCTTCTTCCCTCTGTCTGGATGCCAATCCCTTGATTTTTCGAGACTTTTCCCTTATTATCTCTATAAGCTGTTTTAGAGAGAACCAAGTAGTGTTATTCTATTTTATTTTCATTTTTCATCCTTCCTGATTTGTTATTGAATTCCTCCTTTAGTATGTCATATTTGTTTTTGACTATGACCTGTCCGCCTCTTATATCTTATATACAGAAGCTCATGTGCAACGCCTCTCTCTCGGTTTTTTTCACATCACGGCGCGCTATTCCTAACTGGGCACCGCGTCTTCATACCCTAAAATAATCAGTGTGAGAATACAATGCTCTAATTATTGGGCGCTGACAGTATGTATAAAAAGATTTTTACCGTCCCTAAATTGGGTCGCTCAGACTGAAGGCCCTTTAATCAATGTGACATTGCCACGCTCTAGTCCTTTACGCTATCAGCTACACTTTTTATCCCCTTCCGCCTGTTCACACGCGTTACCTTGACGACCTGACCTCACGCTTACGTTAACTTCCAGGCGAGATAGGACGCCCTTTGCGCGCAGGTGTAGCTCATCCAGGCCACTTAATGGGAGTATAAATGGCATTTCCCCGCGGTTCTTTATCCATCACGGAGCCGCGGGTTGGTGTTATTTCAAGGCGAGACTGGGTTGACCTTTACGTAAGTACGGCGTAGCCGTTATGATTTTGCAGGCATTTGAACACCGCCAGCACTGCTAAGTACATTGGCTGGAGTGTTCTTAGTTCATTTGGGAGCAGGATTTGGAGACTTCCTAAATCTCTTTGTATCATTTTTCGAACAGAACTACGTTTGGCGACTCTCTCCCCCACCCGTTACAAGAGGCTTAAGGAGTATTAACTCCTACATTACATAGTATGTATTTTTGAGTGATTGATGACATTGTATACTCACGAACTTAAACAATTACCCTAGCCACATAAATAGAGTGTGTGTTTTCTGTTATATGTATGTGTCTTGTACGTTCTCTGTCTTCGTCCACAGGTCTTCACATCGATAAACAGTGGTATTGATAGCACTAAGATCACGCTACAGTCACTATGTGGTCTCTTCACCTTTTTTTTCCTTTTCAGAATTCGATCGTTTGCGCATGGGAAAGCGCTATTAATTGTACTTTCTCTTGCAGATTGACATTTACATGATACTATTAGGTATCGTATAGAGTGCATAATTTACGCTCTTTATTATATTTTTTCATCACTTTTGTATATATAGCACACCCATTTGGGAACAATCAACATAGTGGATATTGAGGGGATCTTCTTAGTCCTGATGAAGAAGCTTTGCTTCGAAACATGTTGACTCTTTAGGAGCATCCGCACATTATTGGCAGGATCTCTCCGCATCACTTTTTAACAGGTCCAGCCTCAATGACCTATTAAAGTTCTTCTTAAGTCCATGAGGCCAGGTCCTTTTTAAATCACCTACCCATATCCTTTCTCGACCCCTCCTCTCACTACCCCATCACTACACATAGTATAATTAATATTAGTGCTCCCGCGTAGCCGTAGGTCGTAGCACGCCCCGTCCCGCAGCGGGACGGGAAGACCCCAATGATGAAGCATGACACCAAGGGTCCTTTTGGTGTGTGAGGGGTATTTAAGCAAACGCTGTGTGCATCCACATTTGGATGACTCAACACACTTTCCTGTTTATTTCTAGTCCCATGTGGTGGATTCATTTGATTTATTGACTTATGAAGAAATGAGGCCTGATCATGATTTGGCGCATAAACACTGCCCAACTCCAGGGGTTTTTCAGCAAAGTCACTGCTCTACCAAGACATATCTGCCCTCTTTATCGATATCAATTGCAATCGTCTCAAAAGGAATTCCCACCCACACCCAGATTAGCACCCCCCCCCTTGCAAAGGCTGAGCAAGTAGTAGCATGAAGCTGATCCCCACCACCGCCAGCAGAGGGGATCAGCTTTAGCCAACGTGAAGTTCAACTCTTGAAGCAGGGCAACATGCACACCACAGGTTTTAAGTTACATCAGGATTTTTGGTTGCAGAGCCCATGCCAAGTATGTTCCATGTCATAATTTTGTAGTTGTTAAGTATGTTAGCCATAGACCTAGCTACATGGCCATCTAGAAAAGGACCCTTCCCCAATCACCCCCCACCCAACAACCCACGCATATCACACCAAAGCACCAGCTACAGAGACAGCATAGGACAATATAAAAAAAATACCCAACACCACATCCCCAAAGCAGTCTAGCAAAACTGGCCACCCAAACTATGTAGAACAATAAGTTAGAAACACATAGCATCTCCACTTCAAGATACATAAATGGCAATGGGGGAAAACAAAGGCAGTCTCACAATGTGCAGCTGCATCAGCCCGAGCAGTAATTATAACGAAACCCACTTAACATAACCAGCATGACAATGAGAAATAAAGGCAATAATCAAATAATTTCATCTGGAGTTTGTGGGGTCATATCTGGAAAGCCCCACATTATCGATTTAAAGCGAGTCGGAATAAGAGGCATCACCCTGGTAGTCTGAGCTACTGTTAATCTCTTTGTTGGATGTCACTACCTCAATCAGCGACACCTTTGCTTGCAACGCAGCCACTCGCCCCAACTTTGATTTGGACTGAGTGAGTTTCATTAAAGGACCTGTTCACAAGTGTCCCCCAGAGCTGCAACACTTTTGGCAGTTTTTGGCAAACTCCAAGCGGTGCGCCTCCAACTAGGACCAAGCTTCATCTGGGTTCTGACAGAAGTCGTAGCAACCATCCAGTATTATTTTCAGCTTAGCAGGGAATATGAGAGAGTACTGAATCCCTTCATCATGGAGTATCCGCTTCACTTCTTAGGTGGAGGCTCATTTGGCTTGCACTGCCGCTATAAAGTCCAGGAACAATGTTTTCTGACCATTCCCCACCTGGAAAGGGCCCACCTCTCACGCCCGCAGCAATAGTGCATCTCTCTCTCTGTAATGCAACAGTTTTACAATTATAGGTCTAGGCGGACAACCCGGGGCCAGCGGTCGGACTAGTACTCGCTGCGCTCCTTCCAGGGCAATGAAGGGTGTGAGCCCAGCCGGGGCCAATACCAACTTCAGCCAGGGCTCCAAGTTGGCTACCATGTCAGACCCTTCAGTTCTCTCAGGAAGGCCTATTATTTGCTCATTATTTCACCTACTGCACCCCTCTGCATCTTTTGCCCAATATTCCAGTCACTGTACTCGATCCATGAGATGAGAAATTTGGGTTTTCATTGTTTGGTGCGAGGGATGTAAGTCTGTGAGGGTGGTTTCATTATCTTTCACTCTAGAGGTCAGCTTCCGGTGGTCAGCACGAAGCAGGCCTAGTTCAGCTGATACCTTCCCTATTTCCCTTTGAAGGGTGGACCTTGAATCTTCAATGACCCCTAGTACCTTTTCCAGAGTCCACTGCAGGGTGAATAGGGAGAAGGTCAGGCGGTATCTCTGAGTTAGACAACTCCTGCTGCGAGTAGCTTGGCCAGTAGCTTAGCCTGCGGAGGTATGTTGGTGCAGCGCTGTGATGTTGGCTGCAGCCTTGGTGCTATCTGGTGCTGGAGGTGGACAATGGACTCCCTCCTGACCTTGTAATAGGCAATGACCCCCTCCTCAAGGAGGTCAATGAGGGTAATCTTCTGGGGGTATGTCTGCTCCCTTCTCCTACGCTGCCTCTGTGGTGGTGGTCTCCTTGGTGCTCCGAGCTGCAATAGTAGAAGATCCATGGCATAGTTGAGCTTGCCAAAGTGATTTGGGTATGTTCTGCTTTGACTCCATAATCTATGCGTCATTTTTACGCCTGCTTTTCCGCAGCAGTAAAAAACTGCTGTTAATGGGCCTGTTTTCCTAAAGTAGCGCTGTTTCTGAAAATCCTTGTACATATGGCTGTGTCAGTTTTGCGATACTTTTTCTGAGGGAAAGACTACCTTGCATATCATTACCGGTAACTGCCGCTAGCGGATCTGGCTACAAGTAAAATCAGTGCTAGCAGTGAAAAAGTGACGCTACAGAGATCTATCCTCACTTTGTAAATATGGCGCCAAGAAAAAGCAGATGCAGCATCAAAAAAATGGCACTGGGGCAGCGTTAGCTCCTTGTAACTATGCCCCTTAAAATCTGACATTGGAGTCAAAAATCATCAGTGGGGCAAGGCAGAAGGGTGTGGTGGATAAGGGCTGTGGTGGAGAAGGGCCGATAGCCATCGGATGAGGTCTCGGTGAAGCCATTAACTTTTACAGGAAAACAAAGAGAGGGAGAAATTCAAAATTCGAGCCAGAAGAAGGTCTATTGCTGGACGGATGCTTTTGGACCTGGTGAAGAAGGCTATGTTCAGACTTAGTCACTCATCTGGACCTTGGATTCCTCCAGCGGGGCAAGGCTGCAAGCTGAAGCCAGGCAGGTTTCCACGAGGCTAGATAATCTCTCTGCGACATCACGCTGAAACAAATTTGCTGCTGCAGAAAAGCTCTGAGCAGGAACAACCTGAATCTTTGGCCCAGTGGCTACACACTTTTGTTGGATTGACTTGCCAGGTTTGTCCCTGTCCTCCGGAGGTCTTTGGAGCTGAAAGGTTGGTACGTCCCAGGTTTTTCAGGATGTTTGGAGGAGTACACTTTGACACAGCCAAGGCACCCAGGACCTTAGGAACAGCACTTGGGGCTCAAGACTCACTATCAGGAGCCAGAAGGTGCAGGCCTAGTTGGAACTGGTCTTCCAGGAAAAGGGCAGCTTGTTGTGTTCCGGTGGCTTATCAGGAGGTCAGCCAACTGACCCTTGGAGTCCACTTCTTTGTCCTAGGTACAAGTGGGAACAAGTCCAGCCTTTTACTTTTCTTCACAGGGATCAACCGTAGGTGCAGTCATTCTTCTGCCTTCCATGGGTCCAGTAGTGTTCTGAAGAGGGTGTCAAGGGGTGTCACATTTATGCCAGGCACCAGCATGTGAGTGGGGGTGGCTACTGGCCCCTACCGAACCAATACGGAAAATGTTTCCAGTGTTAATCCTACTTACTCTTGCAGCAGTTCCTTTGTGCTTTACTGCAAGCAATCCCACAGTGCCCCTCTCTGCTCCATTACAAGATAATGAAACCCTCCTTCACTTGTGCAGAACCTGTGTGTCCACCCTAGAGATGTAGGTATGGAAATGAGCAACAACTCCTCTGTCAACACTTCAAACCAGTTCTAGGGACAGATTCGCTCCCACTGGCAATGGTGCCAGACTGGGGGAACAAAGAAGGCTCCTGCCCAGAAGTCAGTTAGCATTTGCCTTTGACAGGGTAGGCTTCTTAGAAGTTATTAAAGTATTTTGGCAAAGCCAAGATGGTCATTTTGCCAGAGGAACAGAACACCTCCCAGCAACTAAGCCTTTGTCCTGCTCTGGGAGCAGTCTTCACACCTAATCAAGGGGGATAATTAGCTGCCAAGTGACAGTTGTAGCTCATGCAAATGGACCTCCACTGGCTTTAGGCAGAGAAAAAGTAATTTTCTAAAAGTACCTTTTCCAAAATAGTTATTACAAGTTCAACTTTACCAGTAAATTGGGCATTTAATTAATATTTTTAAAAAGTCAAATAATTACATTTGTATCTGTTTTCTAGCTGGTGATAACATTATTATATTTAATATTGTATCCCTTAGTTATTTAACAGCTAGCCCTTTTACAGTAAAAATAACGTTTGGGGCCTTTTTATTGTACGGACATGTTTAACATTGCACTTTTACATATCCTGCATTTAAATACCGTGCTTCATGTCTAATGGTCAGGAAGGACTACTTAGGGGTGATTTATTAATATTTAAAAGGAAGTTTTAGGCCTGTCAAAAGGGTTTATTTTGACAGGTCGAATTTGAGGATTTATAATGGCACAGTCAGGCTACAATGGTAGGCCTATGGTCAAAAACAGCTGTCTCAGTCCAAAAAAAGGATAGTATTCATACAAAATGAGGCATTTTCCTATACACACTATCCCGCCAATGTGATTCTGGGCAATTATTTGGGAGCATTTGCCAAATTCTGTGATAAGATCTTGATATTACTTCTACAACAAGTACTATGTAGATGTTGGATTTCCCTTCCTATAAGAGTCAAGACAATTGTCTTTAAAAGATTACATTTTTTGGCTATTGATATTGTGTTGCAAAACACACTTCTGTCTCCTATTTTTATAATCAGCATCTTAGTAGCTGTAATATGTAGAATTATAGATGGATAACAGCGAATAAGGGGAATGTTTTCACAGAGGGGGTCTGGGTGACAATAAATAGACAATGAAAGTAGAGCTCAAGTTATCAACCATGCCACTCAGAACCCCAGAGGAGAAAAGTATCTTCCTTATTCAACGTTTTACCAATCTATATTTTATGCTATATATGGTCCCCAAAATCATCTGCCTCTGCTTTCAACTGCTACACAGAGACAAAGGATTAATGGGGGAGCCATTCATAAGAAGGTTTCTCCTCCCTGCCCCTAATTTAAAATAGTATACCTGTTCTCCTGTGACCCACTCCAACCCCACTCTTTTTTTTTTTTTTTTTTTTATTAGCCACAAGGTACAAAATATATACATTCTAAACACAAATCCAAAGTAATTTTAGACATACATATAAAACAAAGAAAGAAAAGATTCCTTCTGATGGCAGTTATCAGTTATTTGTGGGAGGTAACATCAAGTTATTAAGCAAATAAAACACTTTTTACAGTTAACTAAATCCGTCCTAGTCGGATCTTCTATTAAGCCATTGAATCAAAGGTGCCCAGATCTTATATCCTTTCTCCTTAGCTCGCCTTCCCTTGTTCTTATACAAGACCATTTCCTGATTATATATACTCAAGATCCGATAAAACCATGCTGTCTATCCCGGGGGTTCGGAATCTTTCCAGGCTGTGGCTATCAACAATCTAGCTACAGCCACTGTAATAAATACAAAATCTTGTTGAGACGAGGATAACCCACCTCGGTTATCATATCCGAATAGCATTAATAATGGATTTAAAGTAATCTGCTTGTTCATTACTTGTAACCAAAACTTTTCCATACCCAGTTTTAAGGAAGTCAGCTTGTTACATGTACAAAACATATGTATAATATCAGCTGAGTTGGCTTGACACCTTGGACAGTTATCGTTTTCACGTTTCCCCCACTTAAACAGCTTTGCAGGGGTATAGTACAAATTGAACAAGGTCTTATAATGTTGAGCTTTGAGATTTGCTGAAAGGAATATCTTTTTACCTAATTCTAGTGACATATCTAGGTCCACCTCATCATCTCCCAGTTTCTCTGCCCACTTTGTCTCTACCTTTTCCATGTCATCGGGGACTGTTTCCATCAAAAAATTGTAATAACACCCAGTTTTCACACCCCCACGGTAGTTCATGTCCAACACTGGTATTGGGCCGAGTTTAAAACATCCTGCGGGCAGGGTTTTCAGACAGTTCCAGATTTGAACATATTTAAATTGAGATATAATATCTATCCCCGTTTGCTGAACTAATTCGGGGAAAGGTATGGGTTCCAATTTATCATTATATAGATTAGCAATCGTATTAATGCCAGTGCGTTCCCACCCTCTAGCCATAGTATCAATTATTGCTAATGGAAAGGCTGTAGAGCCCCATAGAGGAGTATACCCATTATATTTTGGTATTTTCAATGTTCTCATAACTTTAATCCATACCTTCCAAGTCGCTTTTAGGCATTTGAACCGGGTCTTTTTATAATAGCTGGGTTCGAGTTGTTTCAAGAACAAACCCGTAGCTTCTTTGCCTATAGCTAGTTGATAGATAGAGGGAAGGTCATCTCCTTTCCTGGGTCTACCTATTGTTAATAAGGCCCCCATCTGCTGTAGAGTTGCAGCCCAGTAGTATAATAACAAATTTGGAGCAGCCCAGCCCCCTCGGTCTTGTGGAAGCGTCAATAATCTTAAGGCACGCCTAGTTTTCTGATAATGCCATACAAAATTCGAAAACATAGAGTCCATTTTCTGGACTGCGGTGACCGACAGTTCCAGAGGAATAGAGCGGAGCAAATATAAAATTCTTGGGAACACTTTCATTTTCAATACGTTAATTCTGCCAACTATTGTTAACTGCAATTTATCCATTCGCCTTAACTCACTACCTACATCATCCAACACTGGGTCTAGATTATTTGACCATATTGCATCCAGATCAGATCCTATCCTAATCCCTAGATATGTTGCGGTTTCGATCCGTCGCTGATCTTGTATATTATACTGTTTGGTACATATTATCTGTGTTTTGCCTTTATTAAGCAAATATCCTGACCTGCGCCCAAATGTCTCCGCCATCCTCTCAATTTCCTTAATTGCTATCTCAGGTTCCGATGTAGTAATGGCTATATCGTCCGCATAGGCCAATACCTTAGTTTCATATCCATTTGTTATTATTGGTTTAATCCTGGGGTTTGAGAGCAATTGTCTAATAAAAGGATCTAAATATATAGCAAAGAGGATTGGGGAGCATGGGCAGCCCTGTCTGGTTCCCCTAGCTACCTCTATTGCTCTAGATGTATTTCCCATCACCTGTAGTTTTGCGATAGGGCTATAATACATTGCTCTTATGGCCGTTATTAATCGAGGTCCGAACCCCCGTTCTCCAAGCAAATCCCATAGGTATTGCCATGCAACTCGATCGAAAGCCTTCTCGGCATCTAAGAGGATCACAGCCATTTCGTCTCCATTTGCCGCTGCTATATCCAATAGCGCGATTACCCGTCTAATGTGATCGGTAGTTCCTCGGCCTGGTATAAAGCCATGCTGCCATGGTGAGACTAATTTGGCTATGACCCTCTGTAACCGGTTAGCTAAAACCTTGGAATAAATTTTGGCATCAGAGTTTATCAAGGCAATAGGACGGTATGAACCGGGTAGCTCTGGTGGTTTCCCTTTCTTAGGAAATATAACTATATCAGTTTCCTGCCACGACTTCGGTGGGATTCCTCGATATTGCACATCCAAAAAGATCATGCAATAATGGAGCCAGATCTTGTTGAAGCAGTTTATAAAACTCAATTGGGATTTTATCTGGTCCAGAAGCTTTCCCAGAAGACAGGGAGTTTATAGCTGTTATTACTTCTTTCAGTGTAAATTCCGCTTCCAGTTCTTCCTGCTTAGCTTCATCGATTTTATTCTTCATAATATCGCTAACCCCGGTAGGTAGTTGTACCAGATCAATAGAATCTTTTTGATATAATTTTTGATAAAACTGTTCAAAAACCCCCATAATCTTTGCAGGGTTGGTCTCACATTGCCCTTGATTATTTTGTACTTTAGTTATGTTATTTCTAGCTACCCTTTGCCTAGTTCGAAGAGCCAATATTCTACCTGAAGCTTCCCCATACTCGTACATATCTTTCTGATGTGCTTGATATGCTTGGGCAACTTGGAACTGGAAAAAGCCATTTATTTCTGATTTCAAGACTGCTATTTTAGTTCGCACCTCATCGATGACCTCTTGTCCTGTCGTTTGTCCCCCTCGATCTATCAATTGAGTATGCTCCCTTTCCAGTTGTAGTAAAGACATTATTAAAGAATTGACCTTATCCCGACGCTCTTTCCGTTGTCGGCCAATATAACTTATCACTTCTCCCCTCACTCCTGCTTTAAAGGCATCCCACACTATAATTCGTGAGGCGCTATACCGGTTCATATTAAAAAATTCTTTAGCCCATTTCCTAATGTAGCTCTGAAATACCTCATCAATTAATAGTTTTCTGTCAAAAGTCCAACAAAATTGTTTTCCCCTCTTTATCTCCTGTCGGTTTATTTCCAGAAGAAGCGGGTTATGATCAGAGAAAATTTGGGGTAGTTTGGTTATTGTCATTTCACCTAACATCGTAGTAGAAGCCATAAAATAATCTAAACGGACAAATTTCTGATGTGGAAATGAAAAATAGGTATATCCAGGATCTGTAATATTTTTTTGCGCCCATACGTCCAACAACCCATGGCTATCCGTGAGATTTTTTAAAGCCCGATACACCTGTGGTTTCCTACCCTTATAATGTATCCCAGTATCATGCGAGATCCCAAGATGAATATTAAAATCCCCACATATTATTAATGGAGTTGGCCACGAGGCAAGCTCAATCTCAAGATCACCCCAGATTCTAGAATCATCTTAATTTGAGCCATAAACGGTTGCAATCGTAAGGCCCGTACTTAGTGCAGCAATGGCCCATCTTCCCCATTTATCTGCCAACGTTCGCTTCACGCTGCCCACATTTTGCCTAATGAATATAGCTACTCCCTTTATCGTCGTTGTTTGTGAGGAGCATATTATCATTTCATAGCCTCTAATCTGCAATTGTTCCTTATTACTCCATGGAATATGAGTCACCTGCAAACAAATAATCTCTGTATTCCAAAAACGTAAAACCTCATACACCGAGCCCTCTTTTTCTTATCGTTAAGCCCTCCCACATTTATTGAACATATCTGTATTTTATCCATAACTACTCATAGACAACTGCCATCCATTTTGATTACCTCTCATGTTTATTCTTATTACCCTTGTTTCCATGTACCTTGTCAGGCTTTTTCCCCCGTTTAATCCTCCCATAGCTACCCCCAGAGCTACATGCTCCTCTTGCCCATAATCCACCCCCACCCCCCTCCCCCTTCCCCCTCATCCTCCCACTAGAAGCTTCCAGACCTTGGGTCTGGTGTGAGATGAAGCAGTGCCGTTCCGTGATCCCCGAGAACCCCCTTGTATCCATTGTATCCATTGTAACCATTACATAAACAATATCCAGCACCCACCCAAACATTAGTGAGCAAAAAAAGAGAAAAACAGGAAAGAAAGAAGAGAGAAAGGAGAACAGACCACCCCATAACCAAATCTCCATACTGTTTCATTAGCTCATGTTTCCCTAGGCTTTCCCATTTAGCTCTTCCAAAAACTCCTTAGCTTTAATTTCAGATGTAAAAAAACGGGATCTATCTCCAACAATGACTTTCAACTTGGCCGGGTTCAGCAGGTAGGCCTGTGCCCCTTTTGTCTGAAACAAATTAATCATCTGTCGTAACCGCCAGCGTCTCTCTACCGTTATATGGCAGAAGTCCGGCTTTGTAAAGAACTCCATGCCGTCTAGTTGACACTTTTTATCTGGTCTAGCTTTCTCAAATATAAGCTGGCGGAGAAGATAATTTCCAAAGTAGACTAGTACCGCTCTGGGTTTGCTGTCTACTCCACTAGATTGTTTTACTACCATAGGGACTCGGTGAGCTCGCTGAATTTCATGAGCCCAATTCCAGTCCGCCAACTCGGGAAAGGCTTTAGGTAGTAGATCGACCATATAGAGGCGGATATCCGTGGCTCCTTTATCCTCTGGTATACCCAAAAATCGCAATTTGTTCCTCCGTTGGCGATTTTCCTGATCTTCCAGCTTCCACTGGACATCAGTTAATCTTGCCTCATGGGATTCAGTCTGGAGGCGTGTTGTCGCAATATCCGTCTCAAGGTTTTCAGTCCTTGTCTCTAGCATGGTTAGTCGGTCTGAGATCTCACCGCAGACTTTTACAATCTTCTGCACAGACCCCTGCATCTTACGAATAGCTGCCTGGGAGCGCCTGCTATCTTGCCTAGTCTCTTCCCGGTGAGCTAGAACTGATTGTAATATAGTATCCAGGGTTGTATTAGAGGTGTTCCCTATAGCCGCTGCTTGCTCCCCGAAGCCACCAATAAGTAAACTGGATGGTGAATAATCCCAGTTTAGTTCAGGCATTTTGTCCCGTTCGTCAGGGCCATAATCAGGGAGACCACCAGCCCTATTAATTTTCCTCATAGTTGCTGCAGAGTCCCTCCCACTAGTATCCGGCAAGCTCTCACTCTCCTCATCACTTGAGTTCGTCAATGCCGGGGAGTCCATGTCAGATTCTATTACTGATTCTGTATCATCTGATAATGAATAAAAGTAATCTGTTGCCTCTGTTTCTATATCTCTCATATGCTGTTTTTCTTTTTTATTATTTCTTTTGTTTTTAAAACCTTGCTGATAGGGTTTTGAACCGCCTGTCTGAACCTTGCCCTTACTTTTACAATCCAATATTGGATTCTCGTTAATTTGCCCGGGGTCCACTGAGAGGTTCATGCCTTGTAGATCATTCACTCGGGTTTCCATTTCCATTTCTCCCTCTTTCTCAGTTATAATTTCAGTAGGTGTAATGTCAGCACCCTCAGCACCCTCAATCAAGGCTATGTCCCTTCCAGCCTCAAATATCTCCTTACCGGTAGATACTATAAAGTCCTGAGTCTCTTCCCCCTCCATACGTTCGTTCCAATTTTGGGGGGGGCAGCCAGCCACCATTAGTGATTCCATTTCTCCCACTGCTGAATTTCCCCTCGCTTGCGCATTTACCTGTACGGCCTGCACAGTCTGCGGGGTTGCTGTCTCTCTCCTTTCCTTGTCCGGCAACATTGCTCTCGGCGTCCCCGGTGCTCCATCAGCAGTTTCAGTGGATCCTTCGGGTTTCTTAGAGCCGCCGAGCAGTTCTAATACTGTCGGGCCGGTCTTACGTTGCTGGGGCATCTCTCCTCTCCCCTTCCTTTCCGGGAGCACCTTCTGGGTCACAGCCGGTCCTCGACGTCCGGGTTGCCGTGATCCTCCTCCCGGCACGGTGCACACTTCTGATGACAGATGATCAGCAGGTCGATCTGCAGGGCACAAAGGATTTGCCGTTGTTTTGCCACGCACCACCGGACCTCCCTTTGGCCTCATACTGTGCAGTTTTTCTCGATGTCTCAGCCCCAAACTCCAATCGCTGAGGTGGAAGTCAGAGCTTAACGTCCTATGTATCCGAAGGTACGTAAGTCTTAGCTCCCGCTGCGTCGAGCTTGTGCTTAAGGGATCTCAGTAACAAATCCTTTTCTGTAGTAACTTGATCAGTATATTTAAGATTCTTAGGATCTCTACCATTCTTGCTCAGGCGTAGATGGGTGCATTCCCCTAAAAAAAAAAGGGGGGGTTCTCAGTGGATCAGGGCTTTTAGCACTGCGATCGGAGGCTCAGCCTCAGCCTTCCGCCATCTTGCTTCTCTCCGGGTCCCATATTGCACTTATGCATTCTTATGACTCCAACCCCACTCAATGGTTTCCCTCCTCGTCCTTTTATCATGCTGTGGTACCTGCTCTCAAATCAGAGCAGAGAGCCTGTACTGTTCTAAAAGACTATCAGAAAGTCTTGTCAAAGAAGTCTCGAATTTATTTATGAATTAGAAACAGTGGGAAAAAACGTTGGGACACAAATAAATGATATAAATTGCGAGAAACACTGATTGATTTATTTGAAACATTAATAGTGTTGTTGCTTATAAGAATGTGTGAATATTATACACTCACAGAAGTGCAACAACAGGGAGGCAGACACTTACCAGGATTGGGACTTTGTCTTGGTGCATTTCTGTTAGAAAAATATAGTACATTTTAATAAATAAAACAAGACCAAACAACAAAAATCCAAACAGTAGATCCGAAGATATGCAATTTTAGAGATTTCAGTGAAAATAGCATCAAAAGGCCCAAAGCGCCACTTGCAGCTATCTGACCCTGCGAGACCGGGAGAAAATCACACGTTCAGGCCTACTGCAATGGAGTGCAGACTGTATACAGGAACCAGGCTAGTACAGCTGAACAGTAATCGTCTCAGTCCAGGGCAAAGAGTTTCATTTGCATTTGTCGTCGAGGAAGCATGAAGAGCAGGCCTGGCGACAGCTGTTGCACTAGCGTGGCGGTCCTGTTGTCACCACGAGTGCTTGAGCTGTAGCGCAGACTTAGGCTGACAGAACTTCACATTGGCAAGCTTTGCGGGTGGCAAAGTTTTGGCACCAACAGGTCCGTTCGCTGTCACAAAGAGTCCAAAAATGACAATTAAGCCTCTCTGAGGTCGCATCAAAGGTCCAGGACCTGATGGGCACCACTTGAGTGTCAGAGGCATGCTGCAGCTGAATCGAGATGCTGGTTCAGGTGGTGGTGAGCCTGTTGTGTACCTGTGGCTCTGAACAGGAGGTCAGCAGACTGGTCCTTAGAGTCACTCTGAGGGTCCTGGGTTCAAGAGCAGGTCCAATCCCTCTGACTCAGACAGGAGAGAAGCAGGGCAGCAGGGCATCAATTCAGCAAGGTAGCAGTCCAGCAAGGCAGTAGTCCAGCAGTTCAGCAGTGCAGCAGTCCTTTCAGCAGCACATCAGTCCTTCTTCCTGACAGAGATTCCACAGGTTCAGAAGTGTACTGAGGAGTTTGTGTAGAGGACCAATATTAATAACGGGTTCTTCCTCTAAAGTCGGAGAAGCTTCTAAAGGTTTCCCTTTGAAGTCCACAGGTGTCTTGCCTTCCCTGCGCTGGCTCAGACTAACTAAAGGGGGTATGCAGCCCTTTGTTGGGAGTTAGGACACAAACTGTTCAAGTGTAAGTAGGGCTGTGCCAAGCTCCGCCCCCCCATCCTGCCTGTGATGGCCCATCCAGGCACACCTAAGCTCTCTCTTGTGTCTGGCTGTCTAGGGCTATACACAAAGCAAGCTCAACTGTCACCTACTTCCAGTCATGTGGCCCAAAAACAGGTTGCAGGCACCAAATGGCTAAGACAGGAAAATGCCAACTTTCTAAAAGTGCAAAAAGAAATGATGATGGACGAAATGCTGAATAAAACAAGCATTCATCCCCAGTCACAGATCTGGGTTAAATCCATTGTATTTTTGCTCACCACGCCACCCCAGTTTGGATCCAGCCATATGCAAAGCAGTCTTGACCCTGTAGTTTGGGCTGGACTGTTCCCATGGGAAGCAGGGTCAAGACTGATTTACATATGGCTGGGTCAAAACTGGAATGGCGTGATGAGTAAAAACGATGAATTGGGAAGATGACAAATTTTTTAACACAAAACAATTTCTGGAGGTGGAACACGTGCTTATCAGCAAAACATTCTGCAAATATTTAAAAACTGCAGTCTTGGTTTATGGACCCACTAGTAAAGTTTGAAAGGATACACAAATGACTCTACCACTAGGTAAAGGGAAAAGAAATACATGTTAGGAAAAAACTTTGGTGCATCATTCCGAACACCATTCCTGCCCCCTGTCCTAGGCACCAACACAGTGCTTTCAATGGGGAAGATGCGGCATCAGGAGACTGCAGCAGCAAAATAGATTGCAGTGGTGATTATGAGCATTGTGGGGATGGCAGTCGAAACAGCATGCAAGGGTCTGGAAGCTGCGGGCAATCAACATCTGCCTCAATAGCTCAGATTACTCAGGTTGGAACACACCCAGCCAGCACACCTGAATCAATTTATAAATTAGGGAAAAGCCTATAAAAAGGCACAGTCACAGAAAGGCAACTTCATCAGTATGAAATATGACCAGCTGGGCTATTGCTTTTGCCCAGATCTGTTGCTACATTCCCGCCTTCAACTATTTAGACTTCAACTGTTATGTTATGTTATTGGATTTGTAAAGCGCATGGCTGCCCCAGCGACGGGGCGTCCCAGCGCTAGATCCACAGATTCCCAGACCGAGGGTAGGAAGCAAAAAAGGGGTTAGTCAGGAAAGAACCAGGTCTTAACTTCTCTCCTGAAAGCCCCATGGTAGTGAATGCTCCTGAGAGTGCATGGGAGAGCATTCCACAGCGAGGAGGCTAACGCCCGGACCGCCCGGCCTCCCACCTGTGCTCTTCTAACACGGGGAGCACGTAACAGATGTTAATTGGGGGAGCGGAGGGCTCGTTCTGGTATATAGGGGGTGAGAAGATTGGCTAGGACAGGAGGTGCTTGGGCATAAAATATTTCGTGGGAGATACACAAGGACTTAAAATGAATTAACTTACTGACCTTGTTTTCAGACCCTCCTTTATTTTCCTAGCTCCATCAGGAGCATTGCCTTGGCATTTGTCCATCCTTATCTTGCATCCTCTCTTGCCTCACTTTATTTGAACCCTTTCACTGAATAAGTTTTTGCACATGGCTGAGCCTGAGTTTTTTCCATAAGAATCAGTACATGTACCTCTTGGCCTCATTGTTGACCCACACATATATGGGTTTTTGGGGGCACATTCAGGACTACACATTCGTGAAACGTCTGCATCAATATCTCGTTGCATCCTGAAGACATAATTATAAATGTGAAGATATTTTAATTTTTTAACACGTGCTCACTATTTTGTTGCATTCCTTCTGATAGTGTTCAGGGGATACAAAGGCAACCCTGAACACTATCAGAAGGATATCCCTCCGACAGCTGTGGTCTGACCGACCACATCATAATGCGATGGTTGGACCGATATCCTGGCTGTCGGGCAGACCGCTACCGACGGCCTGTTGATGGCAGTCCACCCAACATCCTAATCAGGCCCAATATATTTTCTATTTCTGTACCGCCACAGGAATCTATTGATGCAAGCCAGATCACACTTGTGCCGACTAGCGTTTTTGATAAAACACACTAAACATGATACTTGTCAGATTTGCTGCAATATTATTTCCAAAAAATGGTAATTCCCTTCAGTCTCATTGGGGTAGGAGTATATATTATCTACATTCTTTTGGGTATTCTCATAGGACTTGTGAGTGTGGGGGGGCAAGACATGTATAGGTTTTTATTGGTTCAAGGTGCCCACAGGACTGTGTGCCTGGCATTCGCAACATTTAAAAAGAAACTGAAAACAAAAACCTGTCTTTGGGTAACATGTTTGACCCCTGAGCAGTATGGAGACATACCACAACTATATACGTCCACATCTACTCATTCTAAGGATTCTGATACAGGTTGTTACACATCCCTCTCCCCGATTGACTTGCCGGTCTATGCGGTGAACATGGCGCATGTCAAATTTTTATACTTTGTTTTTTTCCAAAACATGATAATTCCCTCCAGTGTCCTTTATGCCGTACCATATTCCTGCCATTCCTCTGGGTCTTTTGAGCATGCTGCTGCCAGACATGTATGGGTTTCCAATAGTTTTGAAGTGCCAATACGTGATAAGCAGGGTCCAGAAAATTTGGGAAATTTGAAAAGCAATTGAAAGAGAAATACTAGTTTAGGGTATCTGTTAACTCATCACAGGTATGCCTCCCTGAGCTCTTTGGAAACTGTAGAAAATTGAGTTACTGGCTGAGGGGAGTGACATTCTGCTCGAGCAGCAAACACAATTCTTGTCAGGGTGAAACACAAGCAACCCCCAAATTAACCAGTGCCTAACTCTCTGGTAGATTGGCACTAAAGCAGTCAGGCCTAACTTAGAAGCAATGTGAAATGTAATTATGCAGCACACAAACAGTAATAAAGTGAAAGCCAACACAAGAAAACCCCCAGGCTGACCACGATGGAGTGTGGGCCATATACAGGGACCAACTTAGTTCTACTGAACAAAGTACCTTAAATCTTGGTTGCAGAGTGTTGCAATATCCCATTTTAAGGATGCAACCTGCAGCAGTGGTTCCAATGAGCTGTGGGCTAGCAATGCGAGGTCCTGTGATGAGGATGCATTGCGCAGTGGTAATTCCGAGGAGCTACAGGGTTCTGCATTGGGGATGCATTGTGCAGCTGCGATTCCAATGAGGAACTGAATGTAGAGAGCTGGTTTGGCAAAGCACCTTAAGGCAAACTTGCAAATGTTTGTGACTACAGGGGCACCATTTGGGTGGTAGGACTCAGAAAAGTCAGAGTCAAGGTGCAGTGTTCAAGATAGATGGAGCCATTTCTGTCCCTGAGGCTCTGATCGGGAGACCAGCCAACTACCTCTTGGAGTCACTCTGGTGTTCCTGTGTTCAAGATGGATCCAGTCCTTCTCACTCAGGGAGCAGGGCAGGAGGGCAGCAGAGTAGCAGTCCTTCTTGCAGCAGAGCAGTACAGCAGCCCTTCTGAGTCTTCCAAAAGTCCAGAGGTGTGCTGAAGAGTTGGTTCTGGAGGTCCACTATTTATCCTTCGTACCAGCTTTGAGGTAGGAGAAGTTTCTAGAGGGTACCACCCCAGAGGTGTTTAGAATTTCCTTCCTCCCTGCCGAGGCCCCAGCTTGTCTGGGGGTACAAAACACTAGAGTCAAACCACTTTGTGAGTGGGCTGAAGCAGAGCATTTGTGATGTGTAAGTGTGGTAGGTGACAACTCCTCCCCTATCAAGTCCGAGATGGACTATCCTTCCAGCACCTATTCCCCCTTTGTCTCAGCATCTGGGAGTAATACATAAACACCAACTGCCAGCTACACCTAATAATGTGACCCGGGATACAGAATGCAGGCACCAAATGGTTGGGACAAGAAAATGCTGGGTGTTTGGGTAAAATATCGAATAAAAAATATTGTGATGCAAAAACATCATGTTAAGAATATCTAGATAGCAAAAGTATTGTCAACAGGAAGATTGAAAGCTAAAAATATCATTTTAAGTGTTGTTTTAATATTGTGGTAAAAAAATATTGATTTAGAAAATGTTGAATGTAATGGTGCTTGTAAGTGTTAATTTGTATGTAATTTATTGTTATGTGTTTGATTCTATGTTTATTAATTTTGTATATTTGTGTTTTAGTAAGATAAAGTATTAATTATGAAATTATTAAAATTTTTCTTTTTTAGTTGTATTAATGCCTACAAATAATGGATTTATATTTTTTTGGCGGCAGGATATTGGGTTTTTAGTGGCTAAGGAGTGGAGATTTTTAAAAAGTAGATATTTTATTGTAAAGTTAATGTTAATTATTTTAATGACACAGTAATATTGCAACATGTTTAAAAGTATTTTGTTACATTAATAATTTTTATGAATAATAATTTATAATGAATTAGTATATTTATTAGTTATATTACATTAAAATAATGTTGTAACTTTTAAAATACATATTTAAATTAAAAATGTTCCTAAAATTAAATGTAATAAAGTAAAATATTTTTAATTAAACATCTTTAAATTTATAATTTTTGTTGCAAAACAATTTTATCAGAATTAAGATATTTTTAGGTTTGATTTATGTTCAAAATTATAATGTACCCCCAACATAAGATACACGGACAACCACCTTATCTTCAGAAAACTACTCAAGAATTGGCTCTTCCCGACGTAAACACCATACGCAAACAGAAATATACAGCATATCCCTCTGTATATAAGCATTTATTTGTACTATAGGTATGTACCTATATATGTGTATTGCTTTGTATAAACATGTAGAATAATTATGTTTTTACAAAAATAAATAAAATACATTTTTAAGTACAACACTTGAAAACCAGAGTTTGTCTAATGCATCTTTATTCCACATATACTTACTTCCTTTATGCATCTATATACCTTCCATGTACTTGGATCTATATATTTATTACTTTTCTCCCCCAAAAAATAAAAAAGCATACTCAATGCACTACCCTAAACCTCTATCAATATCTTTACTCTACATTTACTTACTTCCTTTATGCATTTATATACTTTCCATGTACTTATGGATCTATATATTTATTACTTTCTTCTAATTCAGCATATCCAATGCACTACCCTATTTCTCACCCTATACCTCTTTTAATATATCTTCTACCTCAACTCTCTGACTCATCTCAAACCTCTTTCTACTACACTTTCCAATGCACTGCCCTATTTCTCACCCTATACGTCTATCAATATATCCTCTACAACCACGCTCTCATTCATCCCAAACCCCATACCACTACTATGATCTCCAAAATAGCCCTTTCTAGACTGTCCCCTACTCTACCCCTCCTTGCACCATCTGACACCTCTTTTACTATACCGATCCCCCAAAACAAGCCTTCCTAAACTCTTCCCTTTGAATCTTCCCCTCCACATCCCTTTTTGCTCATCCCAAGCCTCCTACTACTGCTATGACCTCCCAAAAAAAAGTCTCAATCCTTCACTCTTCTATCCCTCCACTATCCTTTTCAATCAAAATAACAGACTAACATGTCCACTTCTCAAATTTCATATTTCACTATACTAATTGAACACTAATCCTTTATGGGTTCCGGAGTAGCATGCTACTTGCCAAAAAAGTGCTTCAACACCCCATCAGGGGTAAAAAGCGCTATATAAATGCAAACCTTTTTCCCTCTTCTATCCCTCCGCTGCCCTTCTCAACCCAAATAACTGACTAACATATACACCACTCAAATTACTTTCATATTTCACTATACTAATTCATCACTAATCCTTTTATGGGTTCCGAAGTAGCATGCTACCTGCCAAAAAAGCACTTCAACACCCCATCGGGGGTAACAAGCGCTATATAAATGCAAACTTTTTTTCCCTCTTCTATCCTTCTCAATCCAAATAACTGACTAATATCCATCACTCAAATTACTTTCATATTTCACTATACTAATTCACCACTAATACTTTATGGGTTCCGGAGTAGCGTGCTACTCGCCAAAAAAGCTCTTCAACACCCCATCAGGGGTAACAAGCGCTATTTAAATGCAAACCTTTTTCTCTCTTCTCTCCCTCTGCTATCCTTCTCAATCCAAATAACTGACTAACCTATCCACCACTCAAAGTACTGTCATATTTCACTATACTAATTCAACACTAAGGGGCCGATTCCGATCTCGGCCGGTAGGGCTCCGAATCGGATTCGGCTTAACCGGATCCGATTCGGAGCCCTATTTCCCGACCGATTCATACGCGCATCCAGGCGAGCGAGTACGATGCGAAATCGCCGACCGACTCGTCCGGGCGTCCCGACCGCTCCGACCGACTCATTACCGGGTCTAACCGCACCGACCAACTCGCTCGGACTCGACTCGCACCGCGCAATGGAGACGTTCCCCGGCCGGGTAAGTACGATGCACGCCGCAAGCAGTCCGAACGAGTCGTGCACTCCGGCTCCAAAGAGCAGTCGGAGCCGTACTTTGGGGGTCCGTGTTGGACGCGTAGCCGCGCGAGTCGCACACAGGGGGGACCCATGGGTCCCCCCTACCTGCGCTGTAGGGGGCGCCCTTGTTCGCCTCGCACCCATTGAGTCAATAGGAGCCCGCGTACGCGTTGTACGACAGGCTCCCATTGACTTCAATGGGAGTCCGACCGAATCGAGTCCGATGGCATACGTGCGCATCGTACTCGTTCGGTACGGGCTACACGGGTCCGATTCGGTCGGAAATCTCTCCGGGTCCGGCTCGGTCGGTGAGATTTCCGGCCCGAATCGGAATCGGCCCCAAATCCTTAATGTGTTCTGGAGTAGCGTGCTACTCGCCGAAAAAACGCTTTGACGCCTCGTCAGGGGTAATTAGCGCTCTATAAATGCAACTCCAATGCAATACAATTACACTGTGAGTGTAAAAATATTTTTAAAAACTATTTTAAAAATAGATTTTATATGTTTTTATTCATTTTATTATGGTTAATGTTTTGAGTGTGATTGTATTTTTTATTTTATGGTTCAAACTTTCAAAATGGTAGTAAATATTTTTTGAAATATATCAATTATTAATAGTGATAAGATATTATTTTATATGTTAATGTTTACTCCTGAATACATAGGTTTGTAGTTTTAGTTAGTGTATTTATTAAGTACATTTTTGTATATTTGTTTTTAGATTAAAAATGATGTGTGAGTATGGAGTATTGATTGTGTGTATATACCTTTTAGTGTGTAGCACCTTACATAAAATGTTTTAGATTGTAGTAGAAATGGTAAATTCCACCCCTATAGTGTCCGACACCATCTCAAAATTAACTGAGATTGGAGTGAGAATATTAAATGTCATCCCGTTAGTGCCTAACACCTCCCTCAAACTGGTATACATTGGAGAGTGAATAGTAAATGTCACTCATTAGCTTCCAAGACCTTTCCCCAAATGTTTTAGAGTGGAGTGGGAATAGTAAATGTCACCCCTTTAGTGTCTAACACCTTCCAAAAATTGGGTTAGATTGGAGTGGGGATAGTAAATATCACCCCTATAGTGCCCAACAAGTTCCACCAATTTAGTTAGATTGGAGTTGGAATAATAAATGTTGCCTTTTTAGTGCCCAAAACATTCTGCAATTTGTATTAGATTGGAGTTGGAATAGTGAATGTCGCCCCTTTAGTTTCCAACACCTTCTCTAAATTTGTATAGATTAGAGTGGGAATAGTAAATGTCACCCTTTTAGTGTTCAACGCCTTCCTCAAATGTGGTTCAATTTGAGTGGGAATCGTAAATGACACCCCTTTAGTGTCCAACACCTTCTCCAAATTGGTATAGATTAGAGTGAGAATAGTAGATGTCATACTTTTAGTGTCCAATACCTTCCCCAACTTGGGTTACATTAGAGTGGGAAAAGTAAATATCACCCCTTCAGTGTCCAACAGTTTCTTTAAAAGGGTTTACATCAGAGTGTGATTATTACATTTTATAATTTAATTGTAAAATCCTTTGTTTGAATAGAATTTATTTGTAGTGGAAATAGTTTATGTTATTTAATTATTATTGTGGGTGTTTATAAATATTATAAAACAATATATTAGTTGCATGTTTGTAATACATATTATTAATTACATATTTTTATAGAATAAAGACATGTAACAATGTTTTCTAATTTTATTTATGTTTTCAACGTTTACTTAATATATATTTTTACATTTTTAAACATATATGTTTCAACTTAAAAATAAACTTTGATATATAGATAAACAAAAACATTTTTAATATATTTTTATTATTTGATTTAACATTTTTTAATCATAGTCATAGTCATATATAGCTTTATTCGGAGTCATGACAAATGACCATAAAAGCATTTACATAGATAAAAATAGCAGCATATGTCAATTTCATTTCATTACGTCTAAAAAAGGGTACGGTCAGAAAAACAAAGAAAAGCAAATTGATCATGAGCTCAACCTCCAATTGGGTACAATCAATTTAATTAGATAGACATTATAAACATTTAAACACTTTGCTAAAAATACCTGGCTACCAGAACCTACATATTACATTTGTACTAATATGATCCTAAAATAGTTAAAGTGCTTTAGTGCATTACTTTTCATGTGAGCTTCCAGGTTCAGTTCTTCCCCACGCCAATTGTTTCAATGCCACCTTAAGTCTGTAATCCCTATGCCATGTCCTCAGAGGTACCTAATGTCATCCTCTTTCTCGCATAAAAAACAGCCCATAAGAAGGATGACATTCTGCAACAAATTTCTAGCGATGGCAGCGATTGAAGATACAAATATGCAGGACGACATTTTGTAATACTTAACTGTCTTATTATTGGTAAGATGTACTGTTTCCTGTATTGAGAGTAAAATTTACACAGGAGAACCACATGCATTGTGTTCTTGGGCATCTTGTGGTCACAGGGACAGTTCACTAAATCTGTTGACCAATCATTTGTAGTAGGAAAGGTGCATAGTCTGTGAAATATGTCCAGTCTAAGGCGTCGTATGAGAACGAACCTATGCCGTGAATTTAAAACAGATATCAAGTAGGGCTGCATGTTAAAAGTGGTTAATATCAGTTGATTATGTAAAACAGAAGGTTTTGGGATTTCGGTTATCAAATTAAGGTCTTCCAAATGGATCATTGCCTCCCTTTTCAAAGCTTTTCTACTGATGGTAAATAACGTATCGGGTTTCTCAAAGTATTCGGGGTGAGCCATGTCACCAAAGTACCGCTGTACATACGCAAGCCATGGAATGCTCATATATGCGATTGATTTAAGACAGTCGGCTATTATTGCTCGATTAAGATCTGTGAATTCTGAGGTCCAGATTTTGTGCCACAACAGGATTGGTTCTAGCTTAATTAAATTTGTAAGGAGAGGAGCACCGAGTTCAGAGTGAAGTACGTATACTGATGTACTTTTGGGGACTGCTAAAAGTTTTCTAAAAAAATCATTCTCTATTACTTGCATCTCTGCGCATTTCGTATGTCCCCATATGCCCGCCCCGTAAAGTGCTATGCTAGTGCATTTCGCTTTATATATCTTCATGGTATCTGGGGGGCTGGTGCCCAGTCATCTTGCAAAGCCTCTGAGGGCCCAACAGGCCTTACTAAAAAGGATTTTTCTGTTCTCAATCGCTCTATTCCATGACCCATCTTTGTCGAATAGGACTCCAAGATAAGAAAAAGTGTTGGTGGAGCTGATCTTTATTCCATCTATTGTTATGTTTCTACATTTTGCACTATTCTTACCACACTTCATTATGAAGGTTTTTGATTGATTCATTCGGAGACCCAGTTTATTCATGTAATCGACAAAGTTAGTCAGGAGCATCTTTAGGGCCATTGGGGTGCGGGCCATGAGGACTGCGTCGTCGGCGTAGAGGAGGGCCGGGACTGGGCGCGAGCCTATTTGGGGAAGGTCTTTGCAGACAGCCACGAGTTCCTCCCCCACACTGTTCATGTATAGGGAGAAAAGGAAGGGGGCCAGCACGCATCGCTGTCTCACCCCTCTCTCCACGCCGAAAGCTCCAGTACATTCTCCCCCGACACCGTATCTAATCTTAGCTCTGAACCCCGTGTATGGATCCCTTAATGTTTCTTAAATTGTTTTATATATATATATTTCCAACATCATTTTAATTTACGTTTTTTCAGTATATATTAAATAATTGTATATATTTTTTTCTTTTATTCAATTTATACTTTGCAACTTTTTAACATTCGTTTTACAAAATGTTTTGACATGTTTTATTTGTTTAATATTTATATTTAATAACATTTATTCACCATTTTGAAATTATTTCCCATTAATTTCTATGGGGGGACAGTCTTTTATTTGAGTTTTATTTAGCGGTACCGCTACCTTCTATTTTGTAGTCTGTTTGTGTAATTTTTAGTCGATTTTCCGGGAACCAGGTTGTGGTAAAGTGCTGCTGTACACCCGAACGGGTAAGTCCTTTTATAGTTTTTTTAAGGATTTTGCGGGTAGTGTGGATGGTCTAGAGGTTACGTTTAGTGTTGTTTGTAGGTTTATTGTATATTTTCTTGTATTAATAGTAGTGTATTTTACTTGTATGTAGTTTTGGGTTTTCGTACACTGTTTTAGTAATGTATTGTTATGGGTTGTTATATTGTGTTATGTTTCTTATTTTATGATGATTAAGAGTAATGTATATGCATTTTTGGGAATGTAATGTACTTTGCTGGTGGGTTTCTTGTTTACTTTGCATGTTTTTGTCAACGAATGTTTCCTTTGGGCATTGGGAGTTACCCATTTATTATAAGGAAATCACTTTTGGTTTATAACAAACCAATATTTTTAACTTTGATTTCCTTCTTTTCAGGTTTCCGGAACATTTATTTCTTAAACAGTTTTTTGGTTTTCTTATAGTTCCTAAATACTTTGGATTGCTTTGAGAGATCTCTATTAGATTTGTTTTCTTTTTGCATTTTTTGAGGGTCTTTTTGGAAAATCTTTTTCCCGTTTTTGGTGGATTCATATTTTTGACTAAGTGGATATAGAGGTAGATCTTCACCTACAGAAGAGTTTGCCATATTTATTTTATGTGTTTTGGGTGGGAAATGTGATATTTTATTGTTTGTGTCAATAATATGATTGTAACTTGAAAATGTGTGGTTTATGTGTTGTATTTATTTTACATGATGGATTGAGTCTGTTCTTTGAGCTTTTTGGTTGGTGAGGTTTACATTTTTCATGCAATAATTCCTGTATTATTTTATTTTCTTAGTTGGTAGTCTTGTTTCATTACGTCAATCACTTTTTTGGTCCTTGGCTTCAACTGTTTCTTAGCCTTATTTGATGTATCCATTACCAAATCTTGCACAAAATTAAAATCACCACCTAAAATTATTGGACCCACTGCCGGTCTAGCTGTTTCATTAATCTTTTTGAGAGCTACAGGATCATCTACAACGGGTGCATAATAATTCACGAGATTCAATATATTTCCATTCACCTTAACTACAACCCAAATCCATCTGCCATTTGGATCTCTCTGGATCTGGATAATATCCCAATTTATCCCTCGTCCGAAATAAATGGCTACCCCCCTTATTGCTGCCTGGGCCTTGGAAAAAGTTTTAGGAATATACAATTTTGGTGCATCCGTTTTAAGGTGGGTTTCCTGAACAAACAAGATTTGTAGTGAAAATGACGCCAGCCATCTTATTAATCCACCGTACTTTTGCTTATTAGAAATGCCATTAACATTGATTGAAAAAATGCGAACTCTATAACCCATTGCAACAGCTATTGCTTAGATCAAAAACGTTAAGAGACATACATTTCCTTCCACTATATTTGCATGTCATACCTCTGCTCATTTATTTTTTTGCTCCACCAACCTCCCCCAGTGCCCACACCCCCTACGTCCCTCCCTGTGACCAATCCCCCCCCGGAGGATGGGGATTTGCCCACCATACCCTCCCCTCACCACTCGAGTGCTACTCGCTTTTGGGTGCCATGGAATTGCACCCTACGTGATCAGTCCCTCCCCCGCATCCAAAACGTTTTTTTCCCCATATCCAAGGTTAATCTATGACCCCATAGATATTTCTTGTAAAAATTGCTGAGCTTCATCAACATTGACAAACATGTGGAATTTTCCTTTTACCAGGACTCTTAATTTTGACTGCTGTGCTATCGTGGCCTGTGCGCCCTGAGCTTTAAACAAATATAACAGCTTCACAAACTCCTTTCGTCAACGCGCCGCCACTGCGGACATGTCGGAGGAAATACGACAGCTAAGTCCTTCTTCACTCGAAAATTTCTTCGTGAGTATTTGATCTTTTATACGATAGTCAGCAAAGTTCACCAAGATTGTCCGTGGTAGTTTGGAATGTGGAAAAGGTTGGGTTGGTACTCTGTGGGCCCTTGTAATGGTGAGGTCCCCTGCAAATTCCGGGATAACATTTTTTTTTATAAATGTCTAAACCCATTGGATTGTTTGGGCTCCTTCACATCCCTCCGGAATACCAACTATACGTAGATTGGACCGCCTAGAATGGTTCTCAAGCTCCTCAAGCTTATTCTCCAGTGAAGCTTTTTCCTTTCTAGCAGAGTTTGCTTGCTGCTGCATCATGTTCATCTGGTCCTCTAACTGGGAAATTCGACCCTCTGCTTCTTGCATTCTAACCGGGAGGGCGCCAACTGCAGCTTCAGTTTTTGTTAAACGATGGTGAAGAGATGCTATCTTGCTAGCTTGCATGACCTTCAGCTCCCTTATCTCATCTAAGATGAGGTTTAACATAATCTTTATGTCAAGTTGCATTGAAGTAGCCTCTCCTGGTTGCCGTTCAACTGACTCCGATGGGGGTTTGCCTGATGTTTCCTGTAGCGTTACCTCTCCATCTTTATTCCCATTAAGGGTAACGGATCCCAGATGAAACTGAATCTGTGGTAGTGACAGAGTTTGTAACAAAGGCTGCGGCGGCGGCTGTGGCTGTGGCGGTGACAATGACTGAGATTCCACTGAACTTCTACTCTCCTTTTGAAGGGGGGGATGACTGCTGGCAAAACCCCCTGTAACAAGCTAGCCTGTGTATCCTGAGAGGGAGGCTGCAAGCTTGATGATGTTGTTGAAGGAGTTAATGACGTTGATACTATTTTAGTCTTAGAGAACAATGGGTAATCCTTTGATGGCCCACCCGTCAGGCCGTTAATGCTACCTTTTGCGTTGGCCTCTATATGAGCAGGGGGATGCTTCCCCCCCCCCAAGCATATTGCATTAGCCAATTCGCTTGCCTCGAAAACACCATCTCCTTCATAACCCCTTTCACCTTCAGCGATTGAAACCAGCCCATTACTTTGAAAAAGGGGGGATTCTTCCACTAGCCTTTTCCCATCACACAATTGACCTTGTGTCATATTCACAGTAGCTTTATCGGAATCTATAGTTGCACTTCTGGACTCTGAGACATCTTCCTCAGAGCTCAAAGTACTTGGGAGTGCAGAGCCACATCTTGACTTTAGGCTACGCTCAGGTCTTGCTGCTGCTGCTGCCTTCAACTGAGCTGTGCGCTGTTTCGTTTTTGTATTGGGTACTGTCTTCATGCTTACAAATGCATTGGGGGCTTTTAGGTGCTTTCCCATTGCTTTAACTCCTCAAAGCCTCTCCCCCTCCTTATACCTTAAAAGTAAATAATCTGGAGATACTGCTGCTTCCCCAATGCTTTTTTTGCATGCCCAGTAAGTCTTTGGCAAAATAGATCCCGTTATCCAACTTTTTTTCCTGAGGATCAGCTGTACAGGCAGCAGGTGGCAAAACACATAAAGATCAGGAAATAGCTGCTTCAGGTGCCTTCAAGAGCCTTAACCACCCAAATCCCTCATTCGTGCTTAACTTCCAGCACTTACCGGCATGAGACACAAGCCAACAGCCACCAATGCCGTCCAATATTCGCTCAGCACCAGCTGGCGAAGAAACAGCCCAATAATCCAGCGAAACCAAAATAAAAGCAGGGCTGAGGCACAGGAGAAATTGTCAGCAAAGTGCCTTGAACTGAAGCCTCCTCCTCACTCTGACTGCAAGCGCCGGTCAATCCATTCCCCTAAATATCAAGTGGCTGAGCGAAACACCAAGCCAGCCAAGAAAACCAAGAACGGGGAAAACTTCCTGGGAAACAGTGCTGCCTCCTCCAAACTGGAGCAACTCCTACAGCGGCATATTCTTCTCATCCGAGAAATCCACCAGCCACCGAGTCCGCAGGGAGCAAGGGGGGGAAGGGCTGCAATCACGCTAGCATCAGCAGAGCATGTGGGCTACGCCTGCCGTCCCACCAAACGGAATAGGTTTTATTCAATTGGTCGTATCGCACTCATAAAGATGTCGATATTACCACTATTAATTTTTCTCTTTTCTAACATTCCGATTAAAATCAACACAATATATTTTAAAGAATTGGAAAAAATCTTTCGTCAATTTATTTGGAATAAGAAAGCGTCAAGGGTGAAATTATCTATACTTCAACTTGATACTAGCTCGGGTGGGCTTTCACTTCCTCATATTCGTACCTACTATGAAGCAGCATTTTTGGACATAATTGTTCAATTAATTGATAGGAAGGGATCCTTGGATAGCTTTTTCCTGAACAAGATGGTTCAGGAAGCTGGATCACAGCTTCCTGTTTTTATAAAAACATCAAAACTTCCCAAAAAGCGAGATACAAGACGCTCCAGGTGTTTACTAGTAGACTCCAGAAATGTTATTCCTTAAAGGCTCAGTCCTCAGGATATGAATATCTTCGGCTTACAGAATGCAAAAGTTTGGGCCTTCATATTCAGAATAGTCATGTACAATTCTGGGAAACAAAGGGATTTAACCCGTTTGCTGCTCCGAACATTCCGCGCCAGTGCGGAACGCTCTATTAAACGGGCGGGGCCGCGTCGGCCAACGGACGTGCGCAGCACTACCGAGGTAGTGCTCGCGATGGCCGTTGCCCGACGCACGCAGCAAACGGGTTAAGGAATTAGGCCACTTCTTAATAGGAGGTAGATGTATTAATTGGGAGGAGGCTCAAGCTAGATGTGGAAATCAGAGTAGGCTCTTTTTTTTTAGCTTCCTCCAGATTTGACTACTAGTAAATACATTTCTACTTCCAGTCAAAATCCTTTTGGTTTTACCCGCTCTGTTTAGAACTAAACTGCGAGGTGTAGGAAATTGGTACCGATTATTTCAAAATCAGGGGGAGCCCCTTTTGGTTACCAATTTTCTTGAAAAGATAAAACAAGAAGTACATTGTGAATTTTCAGATGGGCAGTGGCAAACCATTTCACAATACGGTAGTAAGGCATTGAGAGCGGCAAATTTTAAAAGAATGGCGTTTATATCTTGCTGGATGGCTTATTACACCCCTAAGGCACTCCACAAGATGTATCCTGAGGTGGAGAATAAATGTTTCCGGTGTCAACAGATGGGAGAGGGTTGTTGGCTGCATGTTTGTTTTATATGCCCAAGGCTAAGTCAGTTCTGGGAGAAAATTTGTGTTGAACTTAGCCGTGCCCTCTCGAGTAGGGTAGAACCCGAGCCTGAGTTTGCACTTTTCGGTTTATTAAAACAGAGCCACACCCAGTTACAAACCAGAGGGGGGGAAATGTTTTTATCAATTTCTTCCTTGGTGGCACGTTCGTTGATCCTCCAGAATTGAAAACAACCAAAGTACCGACTTTTTTAGAATGGTTTAAAAAAATGAGTTGAGTAAAAAAGTATGAAGAAGCTTATGCGAAAAGGGTGGGAGCTACTAAAAGATTTATCTCAATATGGAAATATTTGGATCAGATGGAAAAAGATCTCCAAGTGTAAGCTCAACCAGCTGACTTTATAGCAATCTATGTAAGCACATTTGCACTTTGGTAAAGTACTGGATAGAAGATTAATCAAAGTTATAGACGAATGTAACGGAAAGTATATATGGATAATTTAGTGGGGAGGAAGTTTGGGAAAAATTGGCACTTTAGCACTTGCACTTTGCTATCTAAGGGGCTCATTACGATGGCGGGCGGAAGCACAACCGCCGTGCTGGCGGATGCAAAAAGCACCAGTTACCGCCGGCACGCAGCAGTCCACACGCCCGTCCAATTACGATGCGAAAAGTAGGCCAAACACCGCCGGCAAGCCAGCAACACCGTCCGCCATCAAAGTGCGCCCGTACACGTAGCGGCGCAGCCCAACTGACACACACCGTCCGACGAAACACGTCCCGCCCGGCGCATAAATTACGATGCCGCAAACAAACGGCTCCCACGGCCAAGAGATACCGTACGACAAACCGAAGCGGTAACACGGATGCCGAGCACGGACAACGAAGAAGCGGCTCCCCGAGCATGAATCCAGCACTGCAGGCCCTCCCCATGCTTCTGCTGATGCACCACCAAGGACGCAACGTACCGCGGAGACGCAGGTAGGCACACACACAACAAGTGCACGCAAACAGCGCACACAGTGCAAGGGCGGAAAAAGCGGACAACCCCCCACCAGCGCGTGTACACTACACATCCACCATTGCATCCACATATGACACACAGGCCAAATCGTAACATCGCGGAACACATGTGTACACACCACCTGGGACTAGGAACCAACCACCCCGTCACGGCCCCAAAGCGCCGATGACGCCGCCACACATGCGCACAACGCAGAGAGCCAACCGCAGCGCCATGCATGCGTCGCACACAGACACAGGGACACAACCAAGCAGCACACACATCAGCCCCACCCCGAACGCACATGACACGTGACAGGCCTGCCACAGACATGTCCCCAACGCCCAATTCACGGACAACACCCAACGCCACACAACCGACGCACACATGTCAGTGAAGTCACGCAACAGCAGGACACACCCCAGTGTAACAAACATGGCGTAGCACACAGCGGCGGCAACACCAACTAGGAGAAGCAGGGCCCCTTCGGGAAGAGGAACGCCAGTACCACACTGAAACACCCATACCACCCTGCACATATGAACAAGACATATAAAACGGAACACCAAAGAGCCCGGGGACCGACAACAGGTGGCCCAAGAATAACATTCACACACAAGGCCCAACGCAGAGCGGAAAGGCAGCCTGCCGCCCACACAAGGGAGAGCAGACAGCACTGAATGACCTTCCATTCCAACTCCGAAACCACAGCCCTACGACAGAAGCCGGTGAATACAGCCATTGTCCAAGAATAGACCAACACAGGCATGCCGAGGAGACCGACCACAGGGCAGATAGCGCATATCACAGAAGCACACAACGGACGGGGAAGAAAGAAGAAAACACTCCCCCATGTCGGCCACATGCAAGTTAATTGGAAGGAGTCACACATCACTGACCTTGAACTGTCTGAGAAGCATGTGGGAAGAGGGCCCGTGTCCTCCAAACAAGCAAACAGAACACAAGTCCTGTCTCCCTACGACTACACAGAGCTCACAGCAACCTCGGAGCGTGCACATTGCAGACTGCACACACAGCCGGAGCACGCCACCACAACGCACCGCTGCGAAATGGCAACCGCAACACACCTACCCAACTACGCCGAACAGCTCAAGCTGTACAAAACCAACCTGTTCCATACATTGGGATGCGATCTCCTGTCCCTGCTGAACGTAAGTTACCGACTGACTTACCGCATCACATTGTTCAGCTGCGTCATGCCCGTCTTCTACTGTCGGAGGTGTCCCTACCAGCATCCCGTCGAGATATGCCTCTCCAACCCGGCATGTCTGAAGGCGGACCTGCTACCACTACTCCTCCCTCTGGACGCACACGACAGGGCCTGCTCTGCCTATGGGGGCATGGCGTATGTGGCCAACATCGCACCCGCACTGAAATGGGACCACTGTGCCTCCACACGACGGATCATCGAGAACAGCTACATCAAATGTCACCCAGCATGCCCCATCATGGTCCTCCAAGGGACAACTTACGAACAACACCTTGACAGCCACCATCCGCTACATTGGCTGGCAAACATGTACACCACCAATGACATGGAAGCCCTGCTGGACGGCATCGCATACCTGACAACCTGTCAATTCGTCGGACCACAACGCAGGTTCCCCGAGTGACCTATGATGTCCAACCCCGCACCCATGCTTAGCTTCCGCACGGACTGGCCAGTCACCACCACAACAGCCATACCAAACGACCGGCAACTGTAACCACACCATCAACGACATCGCCATGACATCGGATATGACCGGGACATGCACACTGTTCCCCATCACATCCAGGAACACCGCATGCATCGTGGGAGGCAGTGGCATGGGCTCTGTGTATCGCACCCACATGGACGGAACTGCACGAACAACCAGGACACGACATGGATCCAGCGCCCATGGACACACACACCGCTCAGTGGACATGAATAGGTCGCCTGGAGTCTGTGGGTGCTGCACCCCTCCCACCCCCGCCCCGGGAATCCCATACCAGGACCTTTGCATGGACGACAAGTGCATACAACAACAACACGACCCCAGTGACTGTGACATGTCCAGTAACCACCACAGTGCAACAACAAGTGGCACGCCGCTGCATGCACGCAAGCACATGCCCTGATGTCATCTCACATGCACGCGTGCATGAGGAACAACCGCAGCAAACCTGTCACATGGAACTGAGATGGACTGTGCCCATGATGCCAAGCGGTCTGGTAGGCTACATGTATACCGTCTGTGTCAAAGTCCGCAGCTCCGCAGCTATACGTAAATGTACATTAGCACAGCCTTGGCCAAGCAGATGTCACTCTGAAGCCCACATCCCACATGCAACAGCCAATCACATGTAACCCCACACCCTATCCCATTTGCAATCATGCTCAGTATATCCTCAACATGTATTCCGCTGCCAGTAGTGTCCACTATACTGCATCACAGAGGACAGAAGACTCAATATAATGTTTGAAACCAAAACTGTCTCCGCTGACTCATTTCACAAGTACGAATGAGAGAGGATGAGAGTATGTGAAGTACACGGCAGTCGTGACATGACCATGTAGTCCACTGGTATTGGATGTCAACGCAAATGAGTAGCACTACTGTGGAAGACACACATGTGTCGTGTGAAGTCGTATGGACGCAGTGCTCAGGTGGGTGGGTGCGACGGGTAGATGCGCACATGCCAAGTTGGAGCACGCCGTGTTGGGAGGGGTCATGAACAGTACACCACCGCTTCCCTGGGCATCGTGAGAGGACACCTGTCGGGGGGAGTGAACACGTGTGTGCACAGCAGCCGGGCACACGTACAAAGCGGTACCAGGCGCACCTCAGCCCACCCTCTGTGGACAAGCTGGATCCTGTTGTGCGCCCGCCATGCCCCTTGACAAGGCACACACAGCCCCAGTCGACCAGGTGTAACCCCAACATAGTCAATCCGCACAGGCGATACAGGGCACGGGATGGCAGTGGAGCATGGTGTGTGAGAGGTCTCCTCGCGCTCCTCCTGGTCATATCACGCAGGCAATAGAACCTCAACGTCTAGCATGGCACAAGTCAAATGGAAGTGTAGGGGGGACGCACCACAGCACGAGCAGCACTGACGTCACGGGAGGTGGCTCGCACCATCCCATCCATTGCCCATCATACCAACCACGCCACATGCCATTGCGACTAAGTGCAAGCGCGTGCGCCACCACCCCCGAGCCCTCCCCAGAGAGGCCAAAGAGTGAATGTGTGGGCCATCAGCCACAGACGGACGCGGCCTGGCCGCAAGGGCAGCCACAGCCACTGGGTGTCGCAGGTGGCGGATCCGGAAGGCGAAGACTGTGATGCATAGTCCATGCAGGCCAGGTCTCCATTTGGGGCACCACGCAGGTGGACGGCGTCCCGCCACACATCATACCCTGAGACAGCCCACTCGTGCAACTGGACCCACACATACACTCCTTGCCCTCTCTGGTGCGAGCTTGGGGCTGCCTGTGCAGGCGCTAGCCTCGCAGGTGAGCATGCATATTGGGGGAGCGAGGGGAGGACATGAGGGCTGGGGCGAAGATGACTGTATCACTGTCAGTAAGTACAAGGGATGACCCAGATGTGGAAAGGAAGAGACGTGTCCCGTGTGTACTGCAACTAGTCGCCAATCCAACTACCCCCCATGTCCGGAATGTAAGCCCGCACCTAGGGCCCGCCCATCCGCCACATCGAACATACCACCAGCACGACAACCTTCCCATTCGAAACTGACTGGGGGTGGCGACCAGTGTACAATCATGTGTAGCCTACCCACGCGTACATGTGGGCCCTCCATGATCCATGTCACCTGCGGCAAAGTCATGACATGCGCAATGAGGGAAGTGAGGAGAGCTGTCCGCCCCACGCGCAGAAGGTGCATCAGCTCCACAGACCCAGCAGCGAGTCCAGCAGGGGTCACATGTGCAGGGGCAGCTGTGCCTGGTGTGAAGGCACATGCATATAGACAGCACATCGACCAATGTGTAGTCTGCCCACATCTACAGTCCATCATCATGCGGACATAGGAATTGAACACAGGGCAACACATCTTCAGTTGGTGCACCCACCGTGACCAACAATGCGCAATCATCGACGTACCCGCCCTGTGCATGGCCCCCACCCAACGGAGGCACATCCAGTGCCACCATCCCACACACACAAGCCTTCCACGGAACATGCTGTGTCCAATGGTCAGTACAGAGTCAGCGCCCATCTGGTGGATCCTGAACAGGAGACACATGCACACACATGCCAGCTCCCACTATGTACGTCTGCCACCTGGCACGTGCAATGTAACTTCTCACCTGTGACGTGTGACTGCAAGCACACAGCCGTCTTGGCATGGGGCTGTCAATGTGGACACCTGTCAATGTTTCGGGAGGTGTGATCCGTACAGTGCTGTACATAGGGTGCAGTGCTGACACCTACTACTGTCTCATATCCCCTCGTGCCACAGGTCCCACTTGTTTTGGCCGCTCAGCCTGTGCCCACATCGTCGTCGTCGTGTGCCATACTCATCCAGCCGCGGAAGCAGTTCCATGCTCAGCAGACATTCATGTTGCCGTGGCGTTGCCGCTTGACGGATATGCAGTCAGTCCCCATCAGCACGCCCCGCAAGTCATTGGGGCCTAGATCCCCATGTGCATGCACATGGCAGTGGTTTGTATCACTAGCCATTGCCATTGTTGGGAGACCTGTGTAAGTGTATTGTGGCCGTGCCGTCCCAGCTTGACAGCTGGGCTGTGGCTCATGTGCTTGCTCAGTCATGTCAGTGATGTGTATGCGAAATTGCTATGTGTCGTGTTGCTTTGACATGTGTCCTCTGCCATTGTCCCTAGGCGGAGACCGAACATTGACCGCCCATACCAATTGCTGGCGGACATGGACGATACAGAGGTTATTAGGAAGTTTCGGCTGGACAGGCCAACCCTGCATCGACTGTGTGCCATGTTAGAACCCCATCTCCGTCCCCGCAGGGTGTATCCGACTGCTGTCACCCCCACGGCTAAGGTGATGGCCGCCATGCATTTCTTCGCCACTGGGTCATTCCAGCACACAGTGGGCATTGGAGGAGGGATGTCCCAGCCCATGTTCAGCAAGGTGCTGAGGGATGTACTGGCAGCCATGATGCTGTACCGAAACAGGTACATCCGCTTCCCCAGGGCTCGTGAATTGGCGGCAGTGAAGGGTGCATTCTATGCCCTTGGCAGAATCCCACACGTCGTTGGAGCCATTGACTGCACACATGTCGGCCTTGTTCCACCACAGGCCACTGAGCACCTGTACCGCAACAGGAAGCACACGCACTCCCTGAATGTGCAAGTGGTGTGCCTTGCGGACATGGTGATCACCCACGTGTGTGCAAAGTTCCCAGGCTCGGCCCATGACGCACACATAATGCGCAACAGCATCTTGCCACGACTGATGTCCAATATGCAACAGGATCGTGCCTGTATTGTCGGTGAGTATGTGGAGTGGTGTAGCGTGCTGGTTGTGCGATGCTGTCCCCTGTCCAGTTGGAATTGCAACGGTTCTCTGTGTCCCTCACACCCAGGTGACTCTGCGTACCCGAATGGGGCATGGCTGCTCAGTCCATTGAGGAATCCTCGCACCCCAGCAGACGATCGCTACAATGAGGCACATGGGAGGACCAGACGTGTGGTCGAGCGTACCTTTGGCCTCCTCAAGTCCAGGTTCAGGTGCCTGGACCGCACCGGGGGTGCGCTGGCGTACTCCCCACAGAAGGTGTGCCAGATAGTGGTGGCGTGCTGCATGCTGCACAATCTGGCCATTCGGAAGCAGATCCCCCTCATCGTGGATGACGGAGATCAACCAGGGCCCCAGCCCGCAGACCAGGACAGCTCGAGTGAGGAGGACAGCGGAGAGGAGGAAGCTGGTAATGTGCGGCAGCAGCTCATCGCCCGCTACTTCACTTGACGGTGAGTGTCCATGTACGACGGCTGATGTGGCTGTATCTGTGCAGGTGTGTGTGTGCTGTGTCAGGGTGGCCGTTTGTTCACTGCGTGCTGTGTGTCAACGCTCCATGGCCAGGGTAGTATGCCACTGTTGGTGGCTGTGGCATTGTGCCCTATTGCTCTGTGCGATGTGTGTACATTGCTTGTAGTTGTTGACATGTACTGTGTGATGGGTGTGTGACACACTCATTGAATGTGCTCCTGTTCTGTCTCCCACCCCTAGGTCCCTACAGGCCCTCCGGATTCAATTGCCATGCCACGCATCAGGTGCCTTTCCGCCCAAGGTGGCCGTTGTATTCCGTACAAATAAAACACAGGGCACAAACAGCAGTTAGTGAAAAAGGTGCATTTATTACAAACTGTGACATGTGATTGTGTGTAAGGTGATGACAAAAGTGGTGTGTGCAGTGACAATGAGCTGTCGGTCATGGCTGCGTGATGCTCAGGGTGTACCCACTGGTTCTATGTCCATAGTCCAACACACACATGCCATCCAGATGGCTGTGTGGAGTGGGATCGTAGTCCAAGTCAATGCAGTGGCTGGTCAAGGAAGGCTGGCGGAAGGCTGGCTGGCTGCCTCACTTGCGTTTGGAGCGTGCAAAGTCCTCCCGGGAGATCTGTTTCCACTTCGGACGGCCCCTTCCACGTTTGCGAGGGGGGTGCCTGCTTGCGACATGCTGGTGGTTGAGGTGTGCTCACTGGCTGTGGATGCAGGGGAACTGGACACTGCTGCTCCACCCTGCGCCCCGGCAGGTGGTGGCGGAGGGGAGCTGCTGTCCCTGGCTGTGACCTCACCGCCACCACCAGCTGGCCCATGAGGTCCACGATTTGGCCCATACGGGCGTCCATGGACCTCAGCACCCCCAGCACCTCACGCGTGTCTGAAGCAGACCGGGACCCATTGTCCTTGGGCCTCTTCATAGGCCCCAAGGACTCTGGCCATTTGAGGCAGGGCATGGCTCCCAGGGGAGGCTGGCGTTTCCCTGACCCTGCTCCTCCTACCAGTCCTGCTGCCACCGGCCTGCCCACTAGCCACATTGCTCACCACGGTCCTCGCTGTGGCTCCCAGGGTGGATCCAGTCGGCCGGGCCACCACCTGCGCTGGGGCTGGTGCCAGCGAAGACGTGGTGGTGGTGGCGGCGGTGGTGGTCGGTGCGGCGATGGTGGCGGTTGCGGCAGTGGTAGTGGCCACAATGACCGTGGGTGTGGCCGCAACGACAGTGGCAGCAGGGGGCTGGGAATGTTCAGCAGCCCTGGATGATGGGTTGGTGGGTAGGAGGGGTCCTGGGGAGCGGCTGGGCCCTGCCACACCAGATGGGCCTGCTTGGTGGTCCGTGTCCGAAGAGGAGGACAGATCCTCCAGATCCGTGTGTCCTCGTTGGGGGCTTGTAGGCTGGCTGTGCTGGCTGCTGGCTCCATCCCCAGCATCCAGCAGTTCGTCACCTGTGGAGAGAATGAGATTTGTTATTGTGTTGCACCTGGCGAAGTATGTATTTGTCGTCTGACATTAACAGTTCGTGCAATCTCGTACATGGGTTTCCCGGAGGCGTGTGTGTGGCTGTAGCATCTGTAGTTGTGTGTGCTTGGCAATGGGACTGTGTGCTGTGCACATGTGGCATGGGACGGATTGGCCATGCCGATGGGTGTGTTGCTGTGCCCCTACTTATTGTGACTCTGGTGTATGCGGGCTCCTGGCCCATCCTGGGTCTGGTTTGTACTTTGCTTTTGGTGTTCAGATGGGACGCTTAGGAACGCATATGGCAACATGGGGGCCATGCCCCAGATTCGCATTTGGGAGGGAATATGCTTTTGGGGTTCAAATGGAACGCTTAGGAACGCATATGGCAACATGGGGGCCATGCCCCAGATTCGCATTTGGGAGGGAATATGCTTTTGGGGTTCAAATGGAACGCTTAGGAACGCATATGGCAACATGGGGGCCATGCCCCAGATTCGCATTTGGGAGGGAATATGCTTTTGGGGTTCAAATGGAACGCTTAGGAACGCATATGGCAACATGGGGGCCATGCCCCAGATTCGCATTTGGGAGGGAATATGCTTTTGGGGTTCAAATGGAACGCTTAGGAACGCATATGGCAACATGGGGGCCATGCCCCAGATTCGCATTTGGGAGGGAATATGCTTTTGGGGTTCAAATGGAACGCTTAGGAACGCATATGGCAACATGGGGGCCATGCCCCAGATTCGCATTTGGGAGGGGATATGCTTTTGGGGTACATGCTGTGAGCCATGGGTGCCGAACGTGACATGTGTTGTGGCAGCATGACAGTGCATGGTTTGAGGTGTGTGCATGCTTGACATGGCCTGCATATTTGCTGTCTGTTGTGATTACTGGACATGGCATTGGACGCATCGTTATGAGTGAGTGATGGTTGTGTGCCAGCCAACGTATTGCAGTTGTCCCATCTCCTTGGTGTGCGTGCTGCCCTGTGCCATGTGCATCACTGCAGTGCTCGGGGGGGGGGTGTGGCCCATGTTGTGTGTTGTTGCTCACAGTGTGTCGTGCGCTTCATTGACTTCTGGCACATGGTTGGTCATGGGCATGTATCTTAGCGTGACTGCTGTATGTGTGGCAGCTGTGCGGATGACATGCCTTTCATGAGACTGGGGCTGACGGATGGGATGGATGGTATGTTGTATGTGCATGGTGTGTCTGTGAGTTTGATGGGTTCAGTGGTGTTCGTGTGCATTTATGTTGTTCCGCTCTGTTGCGTCTAGTGTTGTTTGTCTTACATAGGCGTAGTTGTGGGGTGTGTGGTTGACAGGCAGTAGGGGCTACATGGACAGGACTTCAATGGTGTTTCGGTTGTGTGTGATGAGTTGCACAGTGGCTGCCGTGTGGGACTATATTCAGTGTGGCTTGTGCATGCAGACGTGGCTCCTTGGGTGTTGCTATGTCTGTGATGGGTCATGTGGGGTGTGAGTCTGTTGTTCATGTCCGTGTGCACATTGTTCACTTGTTCGTGACGGTGGGCGGTGCTGCGTGTTCGTCTGCTACGTGACATGTCCCATGTGTTGGTCGTGTTATGGTCCTCATGCCTCCAGTAATCCAGCCCTGTCCAGTTTCCCACCTGCAAGTTGTTCGTGCGTGCACTGTACTGGATGCCACATGGCTCTAAGCGGGGGGTGCTCCATGTTGCAGGTCTGTGGGGGTGGGGGGTGTTGTGGGTCGTGGGGGTGGCTGGACACCCACTGACACCGATTGCTGTGGACCGTGATGTCTGCCTTTCGGCTGTCGTTGTGCACTGCGGTGGCTGACACGTGGCTGTGGGGGATGCTCCTCCTTGCTGTGCTGTGGGACTGGGGCCTGGTGTGTGTTGTACTTGGGCTGTCCACCCTCCCACCCACTGCACTTTGTGTTCCTGCCACTTACCTGTTACTTGTCGGTTAGTGCAGCTGTGGCGGACACATGGGTGTGGTGGGTGCTCGTTGTGGCGCTTCTGGCATATTTGGGGACCTGTTGGTGGTTACGTGGCTGGCTGAGTGTACACATGTCCCAACGCATCTTACAGTTGTTCGGTTTGGGCTGTGTGTGGTGGTGTCTGTTGCATGTGTGTGTGATGTATTGTGTATTGTGTGCTGGACATGGGGGTGTTTGTCCCTGGGAGCTGTGGCATGGTAGTTGCGCATGTGAGTACATAGCGGTGTGCTGGTATACATTAGTTTGTACTTACCAGCCTCCACTCCCCCTGCTAATCCGGCGAGGATCTCCGGATGTATTACGACTCGCACCTTCTCCTCCCACGCTTTGAAGGTCTTAAAGAGCGCGGGATTCCCTCCGCCAGTGA